>CP137672.1:24501676-24774760 GCA_037976565.1 Mesocentrotus franciscanus
TTTAGGCATTAAATTACCGTGAGATGAGCATCTAGGGGCACGCCTTAGGGCCCTAGGTTGGGTCAGGGGCAGAGCCCCCGAAAGCTCAGGGGTTTTAGGCATTTAATAACAGTCAGATGAGCATATTTTGATACCTTGTTTGTGCACTGGCAGATCACTAATTGGCGTGGGGTCAGGGGCGGAGCCACAAGCTCAGAGGTTTTAGGCAATAAATTACGGTCAGATGAGCATTCAGGGCACCGCCTTAGGGCCATTGAGTGGGTCCAGGGGGCGGAGCTCCCGGAAGCTCAGGGGTTTTAGGCATTTAATTACAGTCAGATAAACATATTTTGATACCTTATTTGTGACACTGGCAGGACACTAATTCGCGTGTGGTCCAGGTGCGGAGCCCCCAGGAGCTCAGGGGTTTTAGGCATTAAATTAACGTGAGATAAGCATCTAGGGATCCTCCTTAGGGCCCTAGGTAGGGTCCAGGGGCAGAGCCACCGGAAGTTTAGGGGTTTTAGGCATTTAATTACGGTCAGATGAGCATAATTTGATACCTCATTATTTTGTGACACTGGCAGGTCACTATTCTTTCTTTCTTTCTTTCTATTTCTTTTAATATAATTTTTCACAAAGAGTGGGGATCTCGCCGTTTCGTGGGCCCTGACATGTAGGACTCTAAATACGCATATTTATTGCCTGACTGTAAATTTAGGAATTTGTAATTTTCCATCAAATGCATAAAAAAGTATAATTTACTAAAAAGTGAGGAAAAATCTCGGGAAATTATGTCATTTTAGCAACATTTTTATATCACCGGTATCGAATTAGAAATAAAACACGTTTGAATTTTATTTGGGGGCAGGCCCCCCCCCCAAACCCCAAGCCCCCGTCGGTACGCCAGTGCCCCCCGATCTACACCTTGTTGGCGGGAAAAATCGCAACTGATCTCCCCTTTCTTTCCCTTTCTCTCCTCTCCCTTTCCCTTCTTTTCCTTCTACCTCTCTCTCTCTTTTTTTTGCCGGGGCAAGGCCCCCTGGCCCCCCAGGATCCGCGCCTTCTCTTGCTAACCTTTGCGTTGTGGATTTTTCTAAAGCTTTTGACCATGTCAACTACACCATAGTTATCAACAAGTTGATTGACTTAGGTGTTGATCACTCTATCATCCCTACTATCTGCAGCTTCCTTTCCAACAGAGCGCAGACTGTCCGCTACCATGGGAAATCCTCACAAGAACAAGCCATCACCTGTGGGGTACCTCTAAGTACTCGCCTCGGACCGGTCCTGTTTCTGGTCCATATCAACGATGCAGCTGTTGAAAGTGATAACAGATGGAAATATGTGGATGACTTGACAATCGTGGAGGTCTTGAAGAAAACGCATACATCTGATTTGCAGTCGCATCTAGACTCCTTGGTCCAATGGTGCAAAGACAACGACGTTGTCCCGAATGCTGCTAAGTGCAAAGCTATGCAGATTTCATTTCTTTGCCAACCCCCGCCACCCATCGTTCTTGACATCAACTCTACCACACTGGAAGATGTATCACCCTTAAGCTCCTAGGGGTCTTCCTTCAGGATGATCTCAAATGGGATGGGCAGGTCAGCAGTTTGATCTCCAACGTTTCCAGAAGACTTTATCTCTTGACTAAGCTTCGGAGGAATGGTGTTACCACCAAAGATCTTGCTACTATCTACATGTTGTACATGATGCCAGTGCTAGATTTGCAGCACATGTCTGGACATCAGGGATCACAAACAACCACTCCGTAAGCATCGAGCGAGTTCAGAGGAGAGCTCTAAGGATTATTAACTACCCTGACTCTAGAACTTATGATGAACTGCAATCTCATCTTGGCGTCTCCTCTCTTAAAGAGAGACGCATATCCCTTTCTAAGATTTGCAGAATCACTCCTCCAATCTAAGGTTCTTCGACATCTCCTGCCTGTGAGCAGAGTCAATGACTTTAACCGTACCCTGCGAAATGCACTTGATTTGTCCTTGCCTAAGATGAGACCTACGAGGTACCGAAATTCTCCCATCCCATCTTTCACTCGATCCTTGAATAATAATAAATAGAGGCTTAGGTAATTATCAGTATGTTATATGTCATGTATTTCAGCAATATAATTATGTGCAATATTGACTGTCATGATGATTGGCACAGCAGGTTTTTCCATTCATTCGTATTTTGATATTGTGTGTACTTTTTCCTTCCTCTCACTCTCTCATCCCTTTTCTCTATTTGAACTTGCTACTTTTCAAATTTCCTTTTCTCTTCTTCAGTTCAGGTCTTTCCTCTCTATTTCTATTTCATTCCTATCCCCTCTCTCTCAGCTCTCTGTCTGTCTCTCTCTCTTGCTCTCTCTACCTCTGCCTCTTCCTCTTTCTCCCTTCGTCTCTCCTTCCTCCTCTCTGTTTCTGTCTCTCACTTTCTGTCTCTCCCTCCTCCTCTCCACCTCTTTCTCTTCTGATGATGTTTTACAGTACAACATTCTTTAATTATCTGCTATTCTTACTGTGACCAATAATATCGAAGGACTTCCATTTTTGTCATGTGCAATATGTTTATACATGTACTGTACTCATGTCACACTTGTGATTAGCACACTACCAAGACTCCAATTTTAATACTTTTTGATACTTATTAATACTCATTATATCATATGAATGGAATTTATATTGCATTTTATCGCAGTTTTTTTCCTATGTTACAGTTAATTGAATTCACGTATCTGTATACATTTTATTTGTCTATGACAATTATTTTCTCAAAAGAAGGCCTTAATTTCTTCATTTTTTCTCATAAAGCTTCAATCTATTTTGAATTACTTTATTTTCAGTACACTCATCTGACATGCTAGCAATATTTTATATTTTGTATATTGTTTGTATCTTTTTGTTTTTGTTTTTTTGTTACTGCTTTGATGTTTTGATGTAAATATTTATTTATTTTGATATATTTTTCCCATTTGCTATGTTTTTCTTTATATATCTATATGTTTTTGAATGCTTTTTTTTTATATGATTGTATTTTTGATGTAAAATTGCATTTTTAGTCTTTGGACTTTTTGACGAGTCTTGAATAAAACCTAATTTGAATTGAATTGAATTGAATTGAATTGACTTAAAAATGGAGTCAGATTGAGATTATCATAATTGAAAGTGGTTGCATAACGAATTTCATGTCAAGCAACGGCAGTATCTGATTTACTCAATTCATATGTTGGGTGGATTCGAGAGGAAAAATTAAAGGTGCGACATTCTGAAAGTACTGCTTGTAATCCTTTTTCAATTTATATTCTTTCATGTAAGGCAATGGGTTGGAGAAAGCTCTCTATTATGAGTTACAAGTAGCCCTACTTAATAGCCTAATACAAATTCTCATTCAGATTAATTTATTCACTGTTTTCAAGTAATACTGCAGAACATAAATAACATGATTAAAATACATTTCTGAAAAAAAAAATGTTTTACGTAAATCTCACTAAATAATAATTGAACAATAAGAACTTGACAATATAGATTCATATGTCTGATGTCATGACCTTCATAATAATTGATTTATATATTTTTTTTCAAAAGTAGGGCATCTTAAAAAGCTATGGTGCAAAGAAAGAATGGCGCAATAATTTGTATTTTCCACGCATATAACCATAACACACACGCTAACTTTCCTTGGAAGTGAGAGTATATTTAAAGTTTTGTTTCCGCATCCTTCATCCTTCTTTCTTCGTTATTTGAACCAGGTATCTTAACCACAACAACATTACAGCAATACCAGATGATGTGTTCTCCGGTAGTTTATTTGTCTTGTGAGTATGGACATGTTTTGCTTTAAATTCTTTTAAATTAAAACTCCGTGAGAGGCAATAGCAGTCCTTTTAGAAGGCAAAGTTAGACTCTATATAGATTTATGTATGTAATTTCATTCATTGTTTTACACCAGAAAAGTATTCATGATTAAAGGATATTTCATAACTTGTAACTTTCTACATGTATATTCATCTGCATGTAATTATCTTTCGTAAAAGTGAATTATGAAATAACGACAGAAAAAAAAATCAAATATTTTAACCTTATCATTTTGGCCAGTCCAATGTAGTTTACCCCATACGTTACCGACTAAATCATCTGATAATTGCATTAAGTCGATAGCCTTGATATAGCTTGGATCATACTTTATATGAAGGGAAATTATACCTTGAATGATATTTGGTAAGGTAGGAGACACAAAATGAACAAATACCTTGGACTTCTTGTAGTACATAGAGCACACAACTTCTGGGGAGAACGTTCATTCCTAGTGGCTGTCAGAGCGGTGTGGAATGGCCCTCCGTGCTCAATCCAAGCAACTTTAACCACGGACTCCTTCAAAAATAAAGCACTTAATGAGACGCATCTCTTTGATTTAATAAGCTAGCCGTTCTGGTGTAAAATGGCTACTGACTGAACACTGCAAATTAATATTTCTTGAATCATTTTAAAATTGTTTTAATTGTAAATACCAAGATCAGCGGTCATGCGGACCTCAATAACTGACATATAGGTATCATATTTTGGAGCAGGCGCCATGAGCGCCTGAGCTAACGGATGTCGGTCCTATAGAAGACATCAGTATTCTTCATCCCTTTCCCTGTACTTGCTGTGTTTGTCCTACAGATGGATTGATAACAATAACCTTCATGAACTGCATTACGGAGCTATGAGAGGATTGTCAAGCATTAAACGCTTGTAAGTTTACGAATGAAACTTTGCATGGTTTAACATGGTCCAACATGGTTTAACTGCACCAGTAATTTATAGCTTCTATTTCTGTTATTCGAATGTCTTCATCAAGCAGCTAAAATATGAAATACATCCCTCTTCTGAGGGTTGGTGTTAATTTTTCTATGAATGCAAATATATGTATCTCTGAAAGTTTGAGAAAAATAATTGATCTTCTTTTAGAAAGAAACAAACGTTTTCAAAAAGAATAATATGAACGGAAAACCAAATCACGTCTGAAAACCATACGAAAAATGTGCCTTATCCTGCCTATAGACAGAATGTAGGCCTACATATTTTTTAAATAGGAGTAATAAATCAATACCTACCGCAGTCCGAATAACCCTAAAGTCATAAATATCATCATCTCAAAAGGAATGAATTCAAAGGCATTTCATTGCATTGTAATCCCCTATGTATTAATGATCCCGATGGAATAATTTTTTCCGACCCGTATTTTTAAAAAGTTTTTACAAACCCTAATGTATCCTCAACCGGTTGGTATATAACAAACAATGATTTAATGTTATATAATCTAGATACCTGGACAACAACCACATACAAAAGATAGACAACGGATCATTTGACGGACTTAAAATCCAACGCATGTAAGTTCGAGGGACTGATGCCTCTTCCCCAAATTAATAATGATAATAATACTAATGATAATAATAATAATAATAATAATAATAATAACAATAATAATAATAATAATAATGGTAATAATAATAATAATGATAGCAATAATAATTGTAATGATATTAGTAATGATGATAATAATAATAATAATAATAATAATAATAAAAATAATAATAATAATAATAATTATTATACAATTAATTGTTCATTCTATAGTGCTATACCCAACTCAAAGCTGATTAAAGCTGTGTGGTACAGAACAGATTATTCAATACATGGAAAGTTACAAAATATAATACACATATGATACAGTTAACTACAATAAAAGAACATACATTTTAAGATACTTCTTAAATGATTCACGGGAGGTACGAGAACGTCATTCACCTAAAATTATCTTTGCATCATAGAATTGTTCTCAAACTAACCATGATGTGAGTAACTGATTCTAAAGTTTATGACATATTTATTTAGTGTCAGAGACTCACTTCTTAGCAGTTTGTTTTCTTTTCCTTTTCTCTGTTATTCGTGTCGTCATTTTTATACAGAACTCTTGAAAACAACAATCTCGTTACCATCAACGGATTGCTTCATGGATTACCTGAACTTGTGAAACTGTAAGGGGTAGTAACGTTATCATAAATGTATTGACCATGGCTTACCCAGCTCGTCAGTATGTGTGTGTGTGGGGGGTAGCGGCCAAATTAATTCTAACTCGTATCGTAGGCCACAAATATCATATCAATATGCATTCACTATAAAACAAAACAAAACAAAAAATGCTGACCTATGATGGGAACAATAGCAAACCGAATAATAATGACTTTGGAGTGTCCGTTGTTTATCGTTTTTCATCTTTGTTGTTAATATAGACGTATGGAAACAAATTCTCCTCGTATATCAACGAGCGAGCAAAGAGATCTAACAAAAACTTATATATTATAGTGAATATAGAAAAATCTCAATGGAAACGTTCAAAAAGACATTAGGTGCGAAATAGATAGATGCTCAATTTGAAATGAACCCCCACATCAACCAGTGGAGTGAAATGATCCTATTGTGACCTGTCAGGTATGTTGTACTTAGATTAATGCAGCAAATATTGATACTAGTCATAACAGGCTTCTGCATGGTAATTTGATCAAATTGTGCAGGGTATAACTTTCCGAATACGCGGTGCCTATGGTTTTGTTCTTTTACTGTAGATACTACTTGGGCTTTTATGCGTGAAAAGAAAGTCTTGTTCTGGTCATTTCCAAGCGTTACGGAATGACAATTCCAGATCATATCAATAATTTGTAGATTTTTAAAATTAAACACGTCTTTGATATTCCTTTTTCCAAATGGAAAATTATATGGAAATGTCATTCCGTAACGCTTCGAATTTACCTTCTGACAATAGTTTTCTCCAAGGACATCATAATCATTACTGCAGAAAAAATATTGTTTACTCCTCATGGCAGAAACCTCTCCCGTAATAATATCAAACACATTGGAAACGAAGACTTCAAGGACCAGACTAGCCTGTTAATTCTGTAAGTTACCTGATTTTGATATTTTGCTTTGTCGTCTAATTTTTTATATTATTAATCTGCTTCATAACTTAATGCATAAATAACCGACACTCACAAGAACCATGATAACTGATGTCGAGTACCCTATTAGCCTGATAATTCTGTAGGTTGTCTATATCTGAAATTTTGCTTTGTCGTCTAAGTATTTGTATGTATCTGCTTCCATAACTAAATAATTAATAACCATAGGAAGGGATAGAAGCTTTTATAGTTCTGTGATATTGAATCATCTTGTCTTGATACTAATGAGGTGCTGTGGAAATATCAAATGACCATAAGCTTAAAATGGCACTTCAGGTAACTTGTCTAACTCACGGTAACTCTTTACAAGATACGGACCAATTACTGATGCAGAAATCACAATAACTCACCAATTAGACCTCGCTGAAATACACTGTCGCCCTTAAAGTTCGAATTTTATTTTCCTACCTTATTGTCATGAATTGATTGTACCATTATGATTTATTATTGATAGGTAAAGTTTACATATTCTCAGAACTATATTTATCAATCTAATGAGTTATAGAAATCGATCAATATACATGTAGTTAAAGTTCTGAATAACTGAATTGCGAAACATTGCAGTTGCTTTATGTCTCTACTCTATCAGATTCACGGTATTGTAAATTGTATCAAGACTAAACTAATTTGTTGTTCATGTCATCGACAGCGATTTGAGCAACAATCCATTAACTCGCATTGATCCTGATGTATTCGATTATGCGATTAGTCTGGAATACATGTAAGTAGCACCGTGGATCCTTTTAAGGTTTTGATGTAGGCATACTTTTATCACACACGGTTAGACAAAATTAGACAGATGTTTTAATATTATATCACTGCAAATGTATATTACCCATCATACATTTTACAAGAACTAGTAGTACAACCACGCTATATATAAGTAATAAAAGGACAAGTTTGTTTGAATTAAATATACGACCCCTAAGATGTATTTGAAACCTGATCATGAAATGTACCTTAAATATATTAAATGATGCTCATGTCTATATGTTCTAGGTCATATTGATGGATTTTTTCAGAATGAAAAGGGATTATATATACTTATTTATATGAACGTAGAAATTTCCTTAACAACGTAAATTTATGTCATTTATACAACAAATGAAGTTTACTACTGGACATCGATCTACAGGCCATCCACGAGGACGTACTTACTGGCCTAATTTCGTTGAAAGCCATGTAAGTAGATAATAAGCTTAATGTTATATACCGTATTCAATGTGCTAAATATTTGATGAGCCAAATGCAGAAGAAACGGTTACATCGGAATTTAAAAAAAACGTAGTGCGCCAGGGGCGAGTAAAGGCACTGACGTACCATTCTAAAATTTTGTTTTGAAATGATGTGTAAAAAATTGATGGTCCCTCGATTTAACTAAAAGAGTTAATTTTCTTCTTTCAATTTTTTTCCAAACAGTTTTGGAAATATTTCCTTTTAATCTGGCCAAGTTAGAACAACAGAAGAATCACTTAATTGGTTTGTAAAATGAATAATGATACTTTTGTATCGAAATTCGGAGAACTACAGCTAGGTTCGTATTATATCAGAATGTTGTTTTTGTATTCTGTTTCAGGTCTACTTCTGACAACCGACTGTGTTGTCTTCTTAATCAAAGAGAGAATGTAACCTGCGCCAGGACAACCTCCACAAGTCCTCTAGAAACATGTGGAAGGCTCTTTCCGAGTGTTGTGTTACGAATTGCTGGTTGGATCATAGGACTTTGTTCTCTAATCGGCAACATCCTTGTGCTAGTTCTCCGATTTCGTCATGAAACGAAGCTAAGTGTTCAAACTCTCTTGATAATGAATCTAGCTGTTGCAGATTGTCTTATGGGTATCTACATGATTATTATTACATCTGCAGATTTTCATTTCGGTAATAGTTATTTCTTGAGTGCACCTATCTGGCGTGAATCGCGTCTATGCAAATTTTCCAGTTTCCTCGCATTTCTATCCAGCGAAAGTTCTGTTTTCACTTTGGCTCTCATGACGGTTGATAGACTCATATGTATCAAGTTTCCTTTCGGTAGATACCGTCTCAATATTAAATCAACAGCGAACGTTATGACAGTATTATGGCTACTCATATGCACCCTCAGTTTGATACCACTTGTAGTTCCATCCAATCTGCCCGGGTTCTACGGACTGTCAGATGTTTGTATTGGGTTGCCATTACACGCTGAATCAAAGGAGACGGGGTTGCTTCATTTTTTAGACACCACATCAGACAATAACGAATTTTCAGCCGAATACATCGTAACCACCAGAACAGTTCGTCCATCCTGGCTCTACGCTATAGTAACATTTATCGGTGTTAACATGGTTTTATTCATTTTTATTCTGGTATGCTATGTCGTTATGTTTATAGAGGTGAAGAAATCAACCCAGAGCGTGGGAAATACTACAATTCGTAATCGAGAAATCAAAGTGGCCAGAAAAATGGCGCTGCTCGTAGGGACCGACTTCGCATGTTGGATGCCTATCATTGTAATGGGTATCCTCACACAATCGGGCCTCGTTGTCCTACCGACATCCCTGTATGCTTGGAGTGTGATATTCATCATCCCAATCAATTCCTCCATCAACCCCATATTATACACGTTCGCTAACTACATGGAAGGCAGGAAGAAACCAAAGAAAAACACACCAAACTCTGAAGGGGGTGATAAAAAGAAAGAAGTGCAACTATAAGTAACACCTTCTTGACGCAAGTCGGCAGCGATGATCATAAGATGAATGAAAATAAGACCATTAAGACAGTAACGGGAAGTCAAATGTAAGGCGCATTTGGAGGGGTAAATCAAACTTTGATATGGTATGATATACTTCGTAACACAGAGGTATTAAATAGAGAGCAAGAAAGAAAACAATACAGTAGCAACTGGGCATGGGGGGGGGGCAACGTTTCCATAATGTCTTTTTTAACAACTAGATGATAACAGCGTCCAACAAAATGTTTTGTAAGTTGAGAATATTAGAAATTAAACAAAATCAATGCAGTGCAATTTGTCGGATTATGGGCCCGTGTAAAAATACTTCTCTATCATACAGGGATATATTTAAGGCAACAACAAAATGAAAATCAATTTCATATCCTGGCAACACGGTATAATGTTTAGGCGTGTATATAAGCATGACAATTGATATATGTAATCGAAGCACCTGGAATGGCATATGTATTAGTCTGCAGAATGAATGGTTGCATATCTATCATATCTATCAATAGCTGTTTTTTGTGCGTGTTTTTTTATCTCTCTTTTATTGCTCATTACATGTATGAAGACAAATGTATACTGCACTATTATTCAATAAAACGCCCTACTGTAGGGGGGGGGGAATAAAAAAAATCTATCATAATCAACGTTGTCATTTGTTTCCTGTTATATCGAATAAGATTTTCTGTAAAATTCTTACTGTGTTATTGACACTCATTTTTCACTCATTAGATATAAAATGTTAAGGCAAAAAAGAATATAAAAACCTGATATCAATGATATTCATGTCTGCATTGCCACCATATATTATAGTAGTTCTCTGCTAAATTGTTCTGATATTTCTTGCTAGTCCATTAATGGCTAATTTGCTATAATTCAGAAGTAATCATCTGGTATGTGAAATTCAAACTGACATCTGTCAATCTTCCCCATACACATGTAGAGGCAGTCAGATTCAGGCATAGTCTAAAGCCCCCATCACACCGAACAAGTTCTCAATACGTTCTGGAAAATGTTGCCAAACGGGCTCAAACTGTGTGCGAACGGAGTTGAACGTAGTAGCAACTGTTTACGATCTGTTTCAGAACTTCATGGACGGGCTCGGACTGGCTATAGGGGAGAGTGTTCTAGAACTTTGAGCCTGTTCAAAATTGTCCCCGTCCTGCAATTAGACGGAGTGACAACGTACTTAATACGAGGAGGACGTACTATACAAACGGACTGATTGCCGTACTATGAACGGAATTGCCGTACTTCGATCCTACTAGGAACGTGTTACAACGTGCTGTGGTCGAGCATCAATTGGCAGCAGCTAAGCCCCCATCACACCAAACTAGTTCTCACTACGTCCCGGAACCGTCCTAGAAAATCGGTAAAAAATTGGTAATGGTCAGGGTCGAATGTGTAAATAATGTCTATAATACGATCCTAGATCGTTCATAAACAGTCCTCAATTCGTCCATCTCGTCTGTACCCCGTCTACAGTCAGTTCAAATCAAGTTCAGATCGGGTAAATTTGCCATTTCCAAGCAGTTCAAGCCTGTCCGTAATCAGTCTAAACCAGTTCTGAACTAGTTCTACCTCGTTCTCAATACGTCCAATCCATTCTAACTAGTTCGTAACACGTTCGTAACACGTTCCTAGTAGGACCGAGGTACGGCAATTCGATCCGGTCGAAGTACGTCCATCTCGTTTTAAGTACGATGTCAGTCCGTCTAATTGCAGGACGGGGATAATTTTGAACAGGCTCAACGTTTTAGAGCACCCTTTTCGTCCAAGCCAGTCCGAGCCCGTCCATAAAGTTCTTAAACAGATCGTAATCAGTTGCTTCTACGTTCAATCCGTTCGCACACAGATTGAGCATGTTTGGCAACATTTTACAGAACGTATTGAGAACTAGTTTGTTGTGACGGGGGCTTCACTTGAATGTCTTGATTTGAACAGCTTGAATCGTTGAAGTTGAACGGGAATAAGGAATGGCAAGGACGCGCTTGGGCTTTATAACCCTTGAGCCAGGACGTGATTCCACACGCTCTATGAGTGCGTTTGAACGCACTAAGAACGAGATGAGGACGAGCTGAACTGTCTCTTAACTTGTTAGAATGGGTTTGGGCGTATTGGGAACGAGGTAGAACTAGTTAATAACGGGTATAAACTGACTACGAACTGGCTTGAACTGCCTGGAAATGGCAAATTTACCCGATCTGAACTTGATATGACTGTGGACGGGGTACAGGCGAGATGGACGTATTGGGGACTGTTTATGAGCGAACTAGGGTCGTATTATAGACATTATTTACAAATTCTACTCCGACCACAACCCGTTTTACGATTTTCTAGGATGTTTCCAAACCGTAGTGAGAACTAGTTTGGTGTGGTGGGGGCTTTAGTCTCAGTAGAACAACTGTCGATATAAGAGACTGAAGCTTTCGGTAATGTTTCAATACAATGTGTGTAACTAATAAATAAATAATATAGCAAGGTGCGTTTTCTGAAAGTTTTCTTCTTGTTCTTGTGTTGTTTTTGCAAACTGTTATCTTTAAAGGGCATCAAGATTCATAAATCTCAAAGGTCCCCCCAAAATTCGGAGTATTATCATGTGACAACATAATTTGCCTTTCATGTCCGCCTATTACTATATGTCCTAGTCCTCATGTACTCAGTATACATGTAAACATATGGGGCGTGTGTGGTTGTGGGCAGGGATAGGCATGTGTGTGTGTGTTCTGCGTGTGTGTTTGGTGTGTGCGTGTAGTTTGGTGGTTGTTTGGTTTTTTTTGTCGACAATTTCCGAGTTTTGTCTGTGTCACGGCCCAGGGGATTCCTGTGCCTGAATAAAAACTCTTGAAGGAAAGTAAGACCAAACTGTTCCTTTAACAGTGAATTAAAGACAAGAAGAGATTAGAAGTATAAGGTTAAACAAAGTTTATTAACTGAGATCAAATAACAACTGATGCCAACGGCATTTAAATACAAGTGAACAAGGTAATATGGTTGATACAAAAATAAGGAATCATTGGCGAAATTACGGCAATATGTACCAATATCTAAGCTCAGTAATGCTTGTTATAACAGGTTCAGTAATCAATGAAATGCTGCAAATTATAGCAGAGTGAGCATTTAATAGAGTTCAAGTGTTGCCGGTTTCAACGGTTTACTGTTTATTTCTTCCGGTGTGTGTGTATGTAATTGGGTTTTTACAGACGTGTATCAATCAGATATGAATTTTTACGTCTGGGGACCGACCTTTAACGTCACCATCCGAAAGACGCGACTCAATTTCGAACCTGCGTCCTCGGCTGAATCATTTTGTAACTTCCATTGTTAGCTGGATTACAGGCGCACGCCACAACGCCCCGATAATAGATGTCTTTTATAAATACAAAACCTGTTGCGTTGGGGCCCAACGGATGCTTCACGCGATTCGCGGATGTGGCGTCTGGTCGGCTGGCGTGCGGATAATGGTAACCACGCCCTGCTCGGCTGGCTGTCTCCTAAGACGTCGGCATTCGGCGCTGATGTCGCGTCTGTGTACGTGGCTTATCCAGGCTGCTTCCTTGCCCAACGACGAAACCCTGAAAGTAATATGTAGGCATATTCTTTAAATAATACCTGCCGCAACAATGATACAAACATAACATACATTTTATCATCTACTAATATTAATTCTTTTTCTACGCTGTCAGCGATGTCAACATTTCTACAACAAAATAGCGGCATAAAATAATTATTAGTTACAATTTCATCTTTTGAATAATAAACTAATCATTCTTAAATAGTTATCAACGGTCTTTGATACAAAATAAGATTCAAGTTACCACCGCTTGTGGGTTAAACAGGTCTTCTGACGCAGGTTCTGCCCTCACAAAACAGCTAGTCCAAGACGACCCATATGTTAACATGAAAAACATAAATAAACTGCTTGCTGGTAGAACACGGTATAAACTTATCACAAATTCTACTCTGGCTTGGCAATTAAGAGTTGAACAAAAATGAAAGTAAAGACGGAGCTAAAAAAATAACGTCTGCTCTCTTTAAACAGAAATGAACGAAAAGTGATCTTCAACACGATCGCTACTTTTCGTATCAACTCGCAATACTACGTGGCATCAAAATTAGGGGCGTTGTTCATTTGCCTATCAATAGTAAGGAATTCAAAGCTCGCGCTAATATCAATTGGCTACCCGCTATTTTCCAGGTCTAACGCCCTCTTTAGGCGAGAACAATAAAACTACTTTTAAATTACTTGGGAAATGACATCAAAATATCACTTCCCGTGACAGTCTGACTACCAAATATCAATGTAGGAAACATGAGAAATAGGCAATAGTAACATAGAAAAGTTCTGATACAAAATAAAGTATATAATGTATCTCCAATGTATTTACTTGATTCCCACTAATGAAATCATAACAGTCAAAGGTATTAACCAAACTTCATCACTCAGCCGAACGTGTGATTGTACTCATAGATCTCTTTTAAAAGTAACTATGTTCGTTTGATGATTTGTTTCTACCTGACTGCTAAGAAATCATGCGTAGCTTCTAAATAAGCAACCTGAGGAGAGACGGCTTTAAGTCCTCTCCAAGGGATTTGGTAATAAGGATGGATGCCTTACCAAAGAGCACTAATAGTAAGTCGCATTGACTTGGTTTCGAACCCGGTGCCTTCTGGTTACGAGACCACTGCACTACCATATGACCATCGCGCCTCCACTAGTATTTACAATACCTAATTGAACATTATGTCAGAATGAATGCAATTCATGAATGTTGCGATGTTGCTGTTAAATTGGAACTTGTCACATGAACATTTTCTCAAAACAATCACAAATTATAGTATCCTCTTTTTTACCCAGACAATCCATAAATATAGACTCACGGAGACCATGTATACATTGTATGTGCGTGTCGAGAAAATTTGATATATCAAGTCTGTCTCATACCGAAACACTTATAAAATGCATTAACTTTGATACAAACAATATGGATATAGTTTAAAAAACTCGTGATAATAACCTTTTTTCTTCCCTTTCATGAATAATTTTAATCCGAACGCACGCTCTCTAGTCAATATATATCAAAACAATTTAAAAACACGATAATTTTCACCGCTCTGATTTTATCGCTTTTCCCTTTCCCTCTGAACCATCTTTTCCCACTAAAAATACAACAGTTACACAATTATTTGGATCGTTTACAAATACCATTTCCTCTTACTCGCTCCTCCTCGCTTTTACAGTATTTGAGGAACACACTTTTGCATAATATCGGCTTTTAAAAGCGCAGTGTTGAGGAAGAAAGCGAAATTACAGGACATGGAAAACGAGAAGACACCAATATAAATGTGCCTGAAAATTGTAATTGTCTTAACTTCAACTTTACTCCCTAAGTTATTTCGTTATGCCTCCCATTTTGTATCTATCATCCTCTCTCTTCTCTCTTTTCTCTCTTTCTTCTCCCTTTCTCATTCTCACTCTCGCCCATGTAATCAATCTGAGTTTTGGGGCCATATCCTCTAGTTCTGTTTTATCTAATTTCTCCTTCTTGAAATTAATGGATGAGTGTATTTATCTAGATTTTGCTACTTTTTTGATCAATGAGTTATATCTTCCGCGTTTTAAATTATGCAAATATTAGTGAGGGAAGTGAATCGTTCAAATCGAGTGGCAAATAATGCTCAAATTTTCATTTTGTTTGATTTATGGTAGTAGTCTATAGGTGATTTGATGTAAGATCCTAACTCAAAGCACGCATTTAAGAAAACCTTACAAAATTTAAATTAATAGTCATGTTAATGTCTCTTGATTTATTCCATTATGTCTGTTTTCAAAACAAAAACGATTATTTCGATTTTCAGGCTATACCATCAGTCTCTTTGCGACAGAGTTGGTATTTACAGTAAAATAATCAAAATAAATCTCAAGCATTACAATCAGTGACTTCAATTCATCGCTTGCAAGAAGCTGCATCGTTCTATGAGAGTTTTTTTTTGCGCTGAAATAAATAAGAAATCTGAGGTATTAGATGTGGTATCTACAGTTCTTATGATAGATTAAACGAATCAGCATCATTGTATGGAGTTTTGTTGGGCTGAAATAATAAGAAATTCGAGGCGTTCTATGGTATCTAGTTTTTGATTTATATGACAGATTGAACAATTTTTGCATCGTTGTAAGATAATTTGTAATTTAGGGCTATATTCAACCAAACAAAAGGGCATACAACACCATACTATAGGTGTTATATCTTGCCTAGTAAGTGCCATCGTGTCTGTATTAGTCATTTCTGGACAGACAACGGTAAAATCTTCGTTTGATAGCGGTCCGATCGCGTGTAAGTATATGAATTACACATTGCGTTCACCATGATGGCTTTTGTTGAAAATTGTTTTTTTAATAAATATTTCATCTTAGAAACATCCAAATGTTCATCTCCAAATGTTTTTTTTTCTATTAACAAAAAAGAGTTCTTTCCATGGTCCAAGAAGTATTTTTGTTTTCATTATCATGTGAATTAATTTGTCATCATATTTTCTATGACAGTCAATCGTTTTGTTCAATTCATAAATTCCTAATTCCGTTACAGTGTATTTCCTGTAGGCCAACGCAATTATTAGTTTTGTAATGATATTTCCGTGATTATTATTACATTTTCACAAATCCTAAATTATATTAAGATTTCTTAGACCGCATTCTCAATCACTTTGCTGGACCGATCTACGCTAGACCGATCCACAGGACCGTTCCATGCAGAGGTACGGTTCGGTTATGTTCACACTCATCGTATTTTTTACCCTGATGAAACACGTTATTACATGGCAACAGGAGCACGGGTCATTTTCGCGCGTAATCATTACTTTCCCGCCGAAACACACTCACTTCCGGTTGAAGATCGCTTCCTGGCACGGTTTGGGTTCACACTGCACGCTAGATCGGTCTGGGGCAGTCTAGGAAGCGAACCGGTCCAGAAAATCACCCTTATAAAAAAAGTACCATGGTAGTCATAGTTCTTTGTCCAAATTACCATCCACCATTCGATGCCATGTTTGATACCATGGTTACCATGGTTTGAATGGTGGATGGTAATTTGGACAAAGAACCATTTACTGCGACCACATCGCAAAGCGATCTTTTCGATCGGTCCTGAAGATGGCTTCCTGGCACGGTTGTCCGTTCTCACTCACCGTTAGACCGATCTAGGCTAGAGTGGTCAAACTGTGAGTGTGAACAGACAACCGTGCCAGGCAGCAATCTCCTGGACCGATCTAGAGGATCACTTCGATGATGTGGTCTTCTGGACCGGTTCGCTTCCTAGATCGCCCCAGACCGATCTAGCGTGCAGTGTAAACATTTAGCGTGCCAGGAAGCGATCTTCAACCGGAAGTGAGTGTGTTTCGGCGGGAAAGTAATGAGACTCTCTATCAATAATCGGTTGCAATAGCTTTATAAAAAATGAAAGTCATCCTGATAATCACATTGGGCATTAATTAAATGTAGAATAAGACGAATTAAGAAAATCCTGTGACCATCTTAGATTGCTTTATAATTGGAATACTATATTAAACGTCTGTCCACAAAGCAACACCATATAAACACAGAGAGAAAGATACAGAGAGACGGGGAGGGGAGGGGGAGTAGACGAGTTGGGAATAGAGACTCCGAGTGGTATACTGTCTAAGCTTCCTCCTACTTCCTCCCCGTTGTCATTGCTGTCATTCTATTACTATACCGTACATACAATTCGATCCAAGCCGATAAAGTCGAACATTATTGTGTATCCAAGTTTTGAAAAGGATACGGAATGTCTTTCAAGACTTCAATAAATCAAAGATTTTAGTGATCTTACCGCCATTCCGTTACCTCTAAACCTTTTAAGTTCATCAGTCAACTCGTTGACCAATCAACAGACCCTTGACCATTGTCCGAACTGGACTAGACTCAGAATAGTGACCAATGACCTGCTTGGTAATCCATTCCGATGCTTATCCCTGACAGGCTGTCCACCAGTCAACGAACGGGAAAAGATTTAGCGTGACTGGGAGACAATACGGGGCTTATAACGCGATACTCTTGAATGAATAGCCTGCAAACGGAATGTTAGATCTTCTCCGTTAACGGCATATTACGAACAACCAAGTTGAAGCACTGCCCCAAACCTGACATTAAATAAACAAAACAACACATTCAAATGTGTTTTATTGATTTTATAAAGTAGATAAAAGGATATAGCCAACATATCTAGCACAATAATGAAATATAATGATCTTTTACAAGAGAATTATAAACAAACTTTAAAAAACAAGAACAAAGACAGTACTGAAATAAAAGATGTTAAGGTAACTAAGATACTCTCTAAAGGGGAAGTCCACCCTGATATGAAGTTGGTTTCAATAGAAACATAAAAATAAGAGAAAGTCGTCAGTGAAAGTTTGAGCAAAAATCACTTAAAATAAGAAAGTTATGAATTTTTGAAGGCGCGATCAATCAAACCACAAATCGTCAACTCTGTGACGTATCTTGCGAGGTCTCCTCCCCCCCCCCAAAAAAAATATATATTTTCTTTCATTATCAATCATACAACCACCCTAAATATAATTATTGCAAATATGTTTTTTTTTATACAACCCCTGTATGAAACAAGTCTATTTTCTGTAGAGAGCAAATTGGAGATGAGCTCGTAAGATACGTCACAGTATTGCCAAATCGTGTTTCACTGATGACAACATCAGAAATTTCTTATATTGAATAGGATATTGCTCAAACTTTCATTAATTTGTTTATCTCATTTTTCTGCTTTCATTAAACCTAAGATATTATCAGGGTGGACTTCCCCTTCAATCGTGATAAACGAACAATATTTAGCGTTAGAAATTCACCGAATCCCAAGAATGGGGTCAAGAGTTTTGGTGAAAATATTACAAATATATATATATATAATTCCCCAAAGTTGGTTGAATATATGATTGACACTTTGTTGGGAATTGTTCTACCCAGTATTCATAAAAAATGTCTTCATTCCAGCGGCGGATCCAGGATTCTCTGACCAGGGAGGGGGAGGATGTACAGGCCCAAATTAAGTTTGGAAGTCTGGTCTGCACCATTGCCCCCTTAACTTAAAGCCCTGGTCCCGCCAAAGAAATTATGTACACCCATACATAATCAAAACCGTCGATGTCAATGTCAAGTTACTTAATTGACCATAATGAGACATCCACGGAACAATGATTGATGCAGTCATAGCACTAAAACAAACATTCAAATTAGTTCGACGATTTTTTAGACGTCGTTGCTTGGTTACATAATTATGTAGTCATTTTGTGGAGCAAACGCCGTGTAAAATTATTATCGTCGATACGCCCACTCATCTTTGCTCTCAACCGCGCTCTCCACGGTGCATTTAGCAATTTAGTATCGCAACTGGAAATAAAGTGCCATTTTAAGGCGTTATCCGTCCGTTACTAGTAGTCGAGTAGACTATATAGGCCTACATATATATTTAAAAGTTTACTTTCCATCGTTGCATTTCTTTAAGAGCTTCTCATAGATGATGATCATGACTGTTATCAGCACGATGAACCTTGTATTGATATATTCTATTATTGGTGCAAT
Source organism: Mesocentrotus franciscanus (assembly GCA_037976565.1). Lineage (NCBI taxonomy): Eukaryota > Metazoa > Echinodermata > Echinoidea > Camarodonta > Strongylocentrotidae > Mesocentrotus > Mesocentrotus franciscanus. The sequence goes on from CP137672.1 coordinate 24,520,988, forward strand.
GATTTATCATTTGGGCAACGGAGATGCTTCAGAGCAAAATTCTTACCTCAGTTCTTGCACCACTAGCGAAGGTAAGGAATAATTAAGAATATATGGAAATAGAAATTCATCAGGTCTGGTAATTTATATTATATATTTGGAACAATCCTCGTTTTTTTCCTTTTCACACAGGACATTATAAAAATGCTCCATAGTCTAATTTCGCATTGAGAGAAGAGAATTTAAATATTTTTAGCAGCCGAAATTAGGATCAATTTGACACACAGTTGTGATGGACAGTCACACTCTGATAAAAGTGCTTTTTAACAATTTCTATCTGATAAAATCCAGGACCAAGTTCCTCCCGATATATAGAGTATTCTCTTTTATCTTAATATATACAATTCCTATATAATACTTTACACCGTAAACATGTTATTGTGTGCGATAGTAATTCTGGTGTATATTTTCATTGAAAACGTCCGCATCCTCTTTTCTGCATCAGAAACCTAGGAAATGACGGCTTTAAAAGACAAATAACGATAGCAGAAATATTTGTGATACATTATTTCCTACTCCTTCCTTCTCACTTTTCATGTACTTAAATCAATATTTTGTCATCATTAGTATATTATCATTATCATTATTATTATCATTAGGCCTATTATTATTATAATTATTATTATTATTATCATTATTATTGTTGTTATTATTATTAATATTATTATTATTGTTAATATAATCATTATTATTAATATTATCATTATTATTAATAGAAGTAGTAGAAGTTGTACTAGCAGTAGTAGTAATAGTATATAGTAGTCGTAGTAGTAGTAGTAGTAGTAGTAGTATTAGTAGCAGCATTAGTTTTAGTAGTACAAGTAGTAGTAGTTTTTATTATTATTTCTTGTATCGTTATCATTATTATTATTATAATGGTTATTACCATCATCATTAGTTGTATCATAGTATCACGCAATGCAGACAAAGCTAGAAGAGGATCTTCTCTTTGTGATTACCAATTCGAGACGAAAGGAGGTCTTTTTACCTTGCAGCTTGTAAGCTGTAATGACTTGCTACCACCCCCTCCCAATCGAATGGCAAAAAAAAAAAAAAAATGGAGGTGAGAGCAAGAGGAGAGGTGAAGAAAAAGGGAAAAGAACGTGAGATTGCTCAAAAAAGCTTTTCAAAGATTACAATATTGTTTGAATCAGTAACGCGGTAACATAATAAGCCTAAAATGAAATCTGTTGTGAGAGGTGCATTAAAATCGGGCAGCATCGCGTCCCGAATATAACCTTATATATCAGATAGCTTAGACAGATACCGAGATGTGATTGGTCCAGAGCTCGCCACGTGATATCAATTGCGAGGATCGTAATTGTTATATTTTCCTGGCCGATCACTTTCGATGGTAACATTTACCAGCTGGAGAAATTAAAGGGAACCAAAACCTTCATCCTAAGTTACCTTTATTGTAAACTGTTAACGATTTGAATAAGATTAGTGAAAAATTGAACAAAATCAGGCAAGGTATAAGGAAGTTAAAGCTAAAGAAATAACTTGTCACCAGAGGGCGATATTTTATTTGATGACATCATTTGTGGACAACTCTCCATGCTTTCTGATCATGGAATTTCATGTTTTTCCTTCTTTCTTGTGATTGAGATAATCTACTCCCCTGAAAACAAGATATAGAATGCAGAATGTCGGATATTGAACACAAATGAATACGAAGAAAATGCGTGAGCAAAGGTTCTTCCTCCATTTAGTATTAAGTTCAGGAAGAACAATAAATCAGGAGTTCTGAGAGCGTAAAGATAAGGACGGAATATAATGATTTATCAAAGTAATATTGTACCTGGAACAGAGCAATGGACACAATTAAATAAAAGCAAAATATTTTGAAGCGAAATTTATACCACAACAAAGTGTCCTTTTTTCCCTCGTTCACTTCACTTCTCGTAAATTTGATAAATCAGGATGTTTCCTGATAACGAGATGACCGAATATTTAATTTTCCATTCAATCCAGCGTTTATTGATGATCAAATAACATTTTTGCCTTATTTAGAGTATTTTCATGATCATTTACCTTGCAATATTAATTATCCTTACTGAAAATCCTTGGACGAAAATTTATGGGGGCACACTCCCCATTTCCACTTTTAATTACGCTAGTGATAACTGTTAACGAACCTCGTATAGTGATTGCAGTGTGTCCCTAAGTACGGCCATGCATTATGGTTCAAGGCATGGCCACGCAGAGGATTTTTTTCTGTTGGGGACCGGAGGAAAAGGCAATGAATTATTGATAATTTGTTGCATTTTCTTTTTTTTAAATTATTTGTGGGGGCTGCCCCCTAACCTAGCCCCCCCCCCCTCCGTTGCGTACATTCATGATTCATTGGCAAAGCACTGGCCTCGTAACTGTGAGGCACCAGGATCAAAACCGTGTCGATGTGCTATATTAGTGCACTGTTGTGAGGCATTAATCCTCATAACTGTCAGTTACCTAGGTCCCCTAGTTGATAAGCATAGTAGCATACACATGCTTTAGCAGTCACGCAAAACAAACACTCGCAAATTATTAATCAATAAAATCTGAGAAAATAAACTATTATCTAGCGTATCCGGACACCTACCCCCTGGACATCCACCCCCGGATAACCACCCCCTGTCAACTACCCCCTAGGGCAACTATCCCCTAGGACAACTACCCCCTAGGGCAACCACCCTCTAGGTCGACTACCCCCTGGGACAACTACCCCCGGACACTTACCCCCAGATAACTACCCCTAGGACAACCACCCCGGACAACTACCCCGAACAACTACCCCAGACAACTACCCCAGACAACTACCCCCTACGACAACCATCCTCTAGGACAACTACCCCCGGAAAACTATCCTAGGGGGTAGTTGTCCGGGGGTAGTTGTCTGGGGGTAGTTGTCAGGGGGTAGTTGTCCTGGGGTAGTTGTCCCGGGGGTAGTCGTCCTATAGGGTGGTTGCCCTAGGGGGTAGTTGTCCTAGGGGGTAGTTGTCCTAGTGGTATAGTTGACTGGGAGTGGTTATCTGGGGGTGGATGTCCAGGGGGTAGGTGTCCTAGAACCATTATCTAGATCTATTAGGGATAAACCATTGTCAAAATCATTCCATAAATTGGGGTAAAAAAATTATTCCACCTTTATGACCAACAGTGTACTATTCGAAATAAATCTTCTGTGATGGCACTCACATCAGATTGTACATAAATCACTTCGTCGAATTTTTATAACCTGTAACTAAGTATCGACTATGATTACATGAGTATGTCTACAGCACGATCGCACAGAGTTTCAAATCAAACAAAGGGCCATTTCATTACGCTATTGTATTGCCTATCGAAATCATGTTTCGGATTATATCTAACAAGTCATTGCCATGTTTGCACATTTAAAAAGCTGTCGGACAAGGCTAGTGAAATTAGTCGAAGTTGAGTTCTCCAAGCGGCCTTTGTGAATGTGATTGTGTTCGACATTAATTTTGTAACACGAAAGAACTGAATGAAATGTATAACTAGTTGAACCGCGTGGTATGATAAGCTTTCCTCGATTTGTTAAGATATATTTGTAGTATTAGATGTATTGTGCAGTCTTGTCCCCCCCCCTCAGTGTTATTTAGGGTAGGCGTATGCATGTTCCATCCCTTTGAAAGCACCCCCCTAAGTCCGGTGTGTAAAGTCAATACAGGCTGATTTTTTGTGTACTACGAGCCGGACTTTGTTGCGTGAAAAGTACCCCTCTACCTTGGGAACATGAATGCGGTCCATTCGTTCCCAGAGTGAGGGGGCCGGGAGTCTCGTTCTTCTGATAAACAGTAATTAAACTATCAGTCACCACCCAAAAACTCTTTATTCACCTCTAATCTTTTGTCTGTTGAATGAAGCATCTTTCGTTACATCAAGTTACGTCTATGTCTATGGCGCTCTCATTACATACTCTTTGCGTCCTCATACGATATGGAAAATTACATGTATATGGCAGACGGATATAGCAAGAGAGTTAGAGAAAAAAAGAGCGAGATAGAGAGAAAGACAGAGAGATGGAGAGAGAGGCAGAGAGAGAGAGGGGGGGGGGTGACATACCAACTGAAATCCTGCACATCTCCAGATTGTCCCCGTCATTGTTCATATTTTCTTAAATTTAAATTTACTGAATTAACTGGGCACGTGCTTCTTAGCCTTCTGTAGTTACGCCGTTGATGATTGGATCGAATCCAGGTTCAAGGACGTCAACTACGCTCTGCATGGAGGGAATCTACGGTGCATTTAACATCACAGTGGAAGTGCCTATATATCCCAATTAAAGCATTTTCCATTACGAGTAACCGAATACACTCTGCATGTATGTATTTCAAGTTAATCTCCATATTTGTACTATGTACTTTCTTTGAGAGCTGATCATTTCGGGTGATGAAAGATGATGGCTGTTACCAACATGATGAAAGTATTGACTCTCTTTTGGATTCATTTGATGATGGGTGCAACAGTTTGTCATTTTGGAAGCGGAGACGCCTCCCAGACAACTTCGTGCAATGCCAGTCAAGGTAAGGATAATTATGGACGAAAATTAAATTATATAATCAATGAAAAAAAAAAAGTGAAATAAAGGAAAACAATACATTAATTTTTACTAATTTCAACAAAATTAGGACCAACGCCGTACTCTTTCACTGTCACATATTAATTGTCAGTAAACAAAAAAGGAAAATATTTGTAAAAGTCTACGAAAACATAAAATATTATTCGTAGGTTGGTTTAGTCCTCAGAGAAAACACAATCTTTTTGTTGAAGTGTCAAATTTTGTGTTTGCGCTTGTCACCTAAATTCCGACCCTTTATTCTCAGTTTTGTGTGTGAGAGAGAAAACATAGAGCGGAATCAGGTTGAATCTAACAGGTCTTCAGCAAACGGACGCGGATAAGTTACGAATGATTCATATGTGTATTCTTCTTCTTATCTTGCCTAAATTTTGAATTGATATCCTACATTTCCAATACTCTATGCTGACGATACTGTCATTTTTAATAATTCTAATAATTTTTCTGAAGTTCAAGAAAATTTACAGAATGACTTTGATTTAATATGTAAGTGGTTTGATATAAATAAGATGTATATACACCCTCAGAAAACTATGGTGATGTCCTTTGGATCAAAAAGAAAGTTGGAGAACAATCGTCTCTCAATTAGATTAAATGGTAATAATTTACAGTGTGTCGAAACAATAAAAATACCTAGGAGTTTTACTTGACTCACAATTGACGTGGTCTGAACATATAAAATATATAAGTACTAAAATATCTCGTTCTATTGGATGTATTCGTCGTATAAAACGCCTAATACCCCATAAAACTCTTTTAAACCTCTATTTTGCATTAATTTTACCATATATCGACTATTGCTGTACTGCTTGGGGAAACTGCTCAAAGACAAATCTATTGAAGCTACAAAGGTTACAAAATAGATTTGCGAGATTGATTTTAAATAAAGATTACGACACACCACAATGTACACTTCTTACAACTTTGAAATGGCAATCGGTCGAAGAAAGATTAAAATATCACTATTGTCTGTTAGTTTTTAAGATTATAAATGTCATGGCCCCAACTTATTTAAAATCACTTATCAATTTTCGCACTTCCAACTACTGTACCCGCTATTCATTGAATTCTCTTCTTGACATCCCATACCCCAAAACCGAATTCCAAAAAAGATCATTCTCGTATAAAGCAACCACCCCATTTAACAAACTTCCTTTTTCAATTCAATCAACCAAATCAATTGAAACATTTAACCGCGGATGCCGATTGGCTAAGCATTTATTATAGTAGAATCTCCGTTCTTGTTTCCCTTTACCGGTACATAATTGTTTTTTTTTAATGTTATATATGTTTGTACTCTATATTATGTTAAATAAGTCAATGTTTAGGTTTTATGAATGTTATATTTTCATGTATTCCTTGTATTTTTGTATATCACATGTTTGTTATGTCGCCCTAGAGGGCGTACTTGGAAAGCATTTTTTTTACTGAATGTACCTACCCTCTATTTAAAATAAAACTTGAATAAATAAATAAATAAATCTTCTCTTTGAATCTAAAATGTATGTGAAAAGATGTTTAAAAGCTTGTCCATGAGGGCAAATGTTATAATTGCAATGTTTTGTTGTTGTAGGAATGCATGCATGAGATACTTAAACAAAATTACCTGTAACATGATTTTGTCGGGCAAAAGGCACAGAAAGAATTTATAATGTGTGAGAAAAAAGTATTAAGGATGAAAGAAAGGTATAATTTAATTCTGATACCAGTTGTCACATGTGAAAATTTCAATCCATATTTTTCCTTATCTAATTATCAATTGGTTCAAAATACCATCATCTGTAGATACACGTACAAAAAAACGAAGGCCTAATTCAGGTCAAAGCGAAGAACAGCCTAATGCGAGGACAAAAGATTAACTGCCCTTAGCACAAAACAGTTCATTCCACTTTTTTTTTTTTGGGGGCACTAAACAGTACTTTGGTATGCAATTTAATTGTCATATCCTGGGTAAATAAGACCCATTTATTATTATAATTATCATTACTATTATTATTGTTATTATTATTGTAATTATCATTTTATTATTATTAGCATCATCATTAGATTTATTAATATTATTATTATCATTAAGACTATTATTGATAGTATTATCATTATTACTAGTATTACCATTATGATGGATGACGTCACGTCATGAGGAACGACGGTAGCATAATACGGACTTTTAGATTTGCACGACGAGGACGTGGACTGCTACGTTGACATCCTTTTAAGGCAATGTGACGTCCTTTTAAGGCACTGCCGGGCACTGCCACACAATGTCACACGTGGCAGTCCACGTTCTCGTCGTGCAAATCTAAAAGTCCCTAATATTAATGAGAGCTAAAGAATAATTTCTTTAATCCTCCGAAATCCAAGAAATGAACTGCAGATAGTTAGCCCATTTAGTATGAAAAGGAGTGGAATAACGGATTCGAGCAACAGAGAACCTTATTTGTTGAGATCTAGCAAGAAACCGAAAGATTTAAACATGTCTTCAAATGAGCCTTCTACAATGGACGCGGGTAAGTCGGCAGTAACACGTGCGACTTTGGAGCAATTGTCCAACAAAATTCTACAACGTTTAGATACCTTGGGTTCCTAATTGACGGCTATCAAGAAAGACATTTCAGGAATGCATGCTACGTTTACCGATTTGCAAGTAGCTGCGGCTGATTCAGCCGCTAGAATCAACGCGATTGAAAATCAGGCAATCCCGAAATCGAGAAATGAGAGAAAATCTATGGAATCGGAAATAAGGGAGTCAATCTTAGCTCTAGAGTTGCATGACAGAAAGTTGAATTTCCTGCTATATGGGGTAGAAAAGGAGAGGAATGAAAGTGTGGAAGAGAAAGTGAAAAGTTGCATCCAAAATCTTGGCTTCATACACGAGAAAATCATCAATATGAGATTTGTGAACGCCCACAGGCTGCCACGACGTCCGCTTCCAAGGAGAGAATCAAACCCGCCGAGGTCCGGATCCCATAATCGTTCGCTTTGCGAGCATGTTCGACCGCGATGCAGTCCTAAGATAATACCAACAAATCCAGCAAAATAGAAATCAGGAAGCTATAGGAGATATGCAGGGTCTGTACGTGAGGGTCTACACTTCCGAGTTGTCACCGATCTGCCATCTCAATTGAAAAAAAGCGACGATTTGAGTTGGAAAATCACGCATACCAATTGAGGAAAAGTGAAAACAAATCAACGAGGATCCGTTTGAAATGAAACCAAGCTCATCCTACAGTGTAGGGAAAGGGGATCCACTTCACTTTGGACAACGCTTGTAAATTGAAAAGAAACCAGGTGGTGAGAAAGCTTACAAACTACGAATTTATTAGGTTTATTTTTTCAGATTTTCATTTTCATACAAGATAGAAATTCTACAATTTTGTCATATTGATTTGAATAAATCTTCGTCAGGAGAGAAAGTAGACAGATGTGAATATTTGCTCTACATATCTATGCCAGTTCGAAATACCGGAAGATGAATAAGAAAGAAATGAATATCAATGCTGTGTACGTTGAACCGGCTGTGGTTGGTTTTTTTTTGTTTCTTGTTACAGATATGAACGAGCTTTCGAGTACTTGTTAGGCGGTAACATTCAATTGTATGAACGATTCAGCATTTAATGTCAATCGCCCGTTAGGGAAAAAAAATACAAAATAAAATACAAAATAAAAATAGAACATTGTTGTCTCTTTTAAAGAGAAGACGCTATTAAATCAATAGTTTTAATGATATGAAAGTGACGTGTTCTACACAGATTCATTTTTTTTGGAGGATATCAGAATATTGATGTGAGACTTTGGAAGGACAAGAGATCATATAGTTTTCTTTTTCTTCAATTCTGAGAAACAGTTATATTGTAGAATTTTAAACACGGTGGTAATCATTACAAATCTGAATATGAATGTTAATATTTGATATATCTTTGCTTTTTAAAAATCTTGTTATCCAAAGCCAGGCTAAAGAGGTATCGGATAGCAATTTCTATAACACAAATTGACACTATGATAAGGGGATAATCGTTTCCGCAAAAGTAATATTGTCAAGCTATCGATTTTTTTCTTCATTTTTATCCCCTTTGTTTTTGACCTCTTCTGCGAATAGGGAATATGTCATGTTTCGGTTGCTCGTGTGAATTAGCGTAGATCGCACATGTAAAATGATTATATTTATGTATTTGCCTGACATGACAACGGTTATTATGCAATAAGCAGGATTTTGTGGGCAGTGAGCCGATGTGCTTTCTTTTCGCGTAAGATACGTTTGATATATTTTCCCTCCTGTGGAGGATTGGTTGGATTTCGGGGATCTACTGCAAATTTGTGGTCACCTATGGCTATCTTGGTATTGCGTCCTGTCTCGTCAAATGAGACACATGTGTGGTTTGTGTGTAGTTTTGTTTGTGCTAGACATCAATGTAATTGTCATAGGTGTTGCAGTAGTTGTTTTTGTGGGCTAGCACATAGTGTAGTCAATGTTATTTGTTTGAGGTTAAAAAAAATTAAGAAATACTCCGCAGGATTTGATATTCATTGTTCCGAGGTAAAGTTGATATTTAATGGATAGTTTCAATATCATTTCCTTAAACTGTCAAGGTTTAGGAAATCGTGAAAAGAGAAATGATGTTTTAGAATTCGTTGAGGCAAAAAGTTTCAAATTTGTTGCTTGCAAGATACACATTTTGTAGCTGAAGAAGAAGCTTCTATAAAACGATTTGAGGAGATAATTGTTTTTCAGTCATAAAGCGTCAAATGCCAGAGGTGTTGCTATTTTATTTGGGGGAAGGGGTGCAATTAAATTTAAAAAAAATTAAACGATCAAAAGCAGGGAATTTTGTTGCTTTAGACCTACAAATATATAACTATGACATAACGTTAATATCATTATATGGTCCTAATCACGACAGTGTTAGGTTTTATGCAGATATTGAGAGACCTGCTTAGGATTTTGATAATCCTTTAACAGTTTATGCGGGGATTGGAGCTTGGTCCACGATTTTGATAAAGATACATATAATTATATTCGTCTTAATAATCCTAATGCCAAGAAAAAGTCAATCAAATGAAGAATGATTTAGATTCGATAGACCCATGGAGAGAATTACATGTCAAGGGGTGTTTCATAAAGAATTTATGTCTAGACATAAACCCCAAAGTCTCTCGTAAGTGGCTTACTTACGAGAGACTTGAGTTACGAGAGACTAGTCTGTTTCATAAAGCAAAGTCTACACATAAAAGTCTCTCTTAAGTCAAAAGTCTCTCGTAAAGTTACAAGAGACCGAGACCTCTCGTAAGTATTCAAAGTCTCCGGTAGCTATTTGTGTTTGGATTGGAAACTATACAGAAGAAGATTTACTGAAGATAGTTAAAGACTTGTCTATTGCAGAAAAGGCGTAGATAGTAAAGTTTCTCATGGTATACTACCATAATGAATTACTTCTTAAATTTCAAGAAGAAAAATCGACACTAAAGTATTATGCAGTACACTTGTAATTCCAATGTATGTAACAGATATATTTCTGATATTTCAAGCATATTAAGGCAGTAAATATAAATACTCAACTGAGAATAATTTACATTGGTATTGAAACATACAATGGTTTAAGTTACAAGTAAATTTCACAATGAAAAATTTACATAATTTAAAATATCTGTATGAGGAGAATGAAGAAATATATAATATTGAAGTAAACATAATACAAAATAAATATATTGTAAATTCCCACAAGGATTATTGCACCAAAATGTCAGTAAAAAAGAGAGTCCAAATGTAAATCAAGACAATGTATTAAAGAGTTTCTGTACTTTGTCAAAGATTGAGTTGTACATCTCATTGGTAGATGCACAGGAACAAATTTAGAATAATTCCACACAATTTTTGTATTTATCTGACAGAGTGTTTATTTTGCTTGATAATGACCTAATTCCCTAAAAGAAAATTATAGAGCTTTATGTTTACCTGAAATATAGAGGTCAATAAAAAGACAGGTACAATAATTAGAGAAGTTTGTATTAATTTTAAAGGTGGTGTGTCCCTTTGCAGGCTGAAAATATAAATGTGTGTAAATCGAATGGTAAACAAGAGGTAATACCAACTAAAAATACCCCGGTACTCTTGAAGGTGGAGTGTCTCTTTGCAGGCTGAAAGTATGGTGCAAATCCTATGATAAACAAGAGACAATATCAACTAAAATCACCTCTTAAAAGTTTAGCATTGATAATTGCCTCTACATGGAATTATATCGACAAGTGGAGAAAAGAAAATAGTCTGATATTTCAGACCCTGTACTGGGCGGTCGTACGTTTTGTGCCAAGTAGGGACTCAATCAGATTAGTTTTGGCCATTACAAGAAGCTAGTTATTGTTGTGTACAAATGTTAATGTATCCTTCACAGCTTATTTTATTTGTGTTATTAACAAAGAAACAAACAAAGTCAGTCACTCAATCGACAGTGTCTGACATTGAAGTATAACAAGTAAAATGGTTTCCTGTGCATAATTTGAATACTAGGTCACTGCATGCTAACATCTAAATTAAAACAATGAAAAACAATCTTAAACTACAAACGCTCCCGCAGCACATGCAGGATATATCCCAAGATCACATTCCGCTCATCCTCCACCTCAACAAGCCGTCTTATGTACGAATGCGCTTCACAAGTTGTTCAGCTTCTCTTCCCTCTCCCGTTCCTCTCTTCCGCCTCTCCTTCATCCACATCCAGAGCCCCGTCCTCTCCTTCAAGTTCAACCACAGCCCCAGCCCCTTCCTCTCCTTCATCTTCGGCTCCATCCTCTTCTTGTGCACCTCCGGCTCCCAGCATGCTGGTAGCGGCATTATCCTCCTCGATGTCCTAAAAATTAAAAGAGATTTAAAACAAATATAAGTTATCATCTAACAAACTTTTTAAATATAAAATCAATTATGTACAAAATCTTAATAAATTGGGTAATGGGTATGTTAACAAATTAATTTATGCAGATTGATATCTAAAAGATTCTTAACAAGCAACTTCACGATACCTTGGATGTGCGAGGGAATCTACCACATCTACCCCCACAAGTGTCGGGCACTGCATCCATCCCAGGGGCCGCGGAGCATTTTTGAAGTGTGTGTGGGGGGCGCTGAGCATGCGAACAAGTATAATTTTGATAAACATAAGGGATTTTATGAAACGTGTCTACTGTGGGGCTGCACCCCTGGTTCCGCGGCCCCTACATCCTTACTCGCAATTTGTAGGTCGTGCTGCAATGACGTTGCCATATCTATTAAAGAGTTTGAACATTTTAACTTAATGAAATTGAGTTACCTATACCACAATATACTCAAACTTGAATCAAATAATGATTGATTTGTCTTGGAATTTTACTAACCTTCTTCCAACAATCAGCGGCTTTCGAGAATAACGTTTCCACTCTTTTCAACGAATCAAACGAGGCCTGTCTGTTCCGCAAGCGAAAAATTCGCCTTCCTCTCTCTCTAAAAATTGTAAGATAAATACAGAAAGATGCTATTACATTCAACAGTGTAACATTGGAATGTAATCATTTGTGTACAACACCTCAAACTTGGATCCATGTACATGTACAATAGAATATTGTGCATGCAGCAAATTCAAGCCACCTATGCTAATTATGCGGTAGCAACAAATGCCACATATTGATAACAACAACAACAATAATGAGGCATTATCAACTGTGACTCTTCCTTAAAAGGTTAGGCCTACAGAACATAAACATATAATTACCTTTTTTTCCTTGACACTCTGACTCATGTTGATCATTCACGAAATCTAACAATGAAAATGATAAAAATAATTAATCATTTGGTTAGTCATAATTCTAATTCTGAATACTTTCCTTTTCCGCATTTGTTGTTTAAAAAATTGAAATTAAAATCCATTATATATACCGGTACTATAAATTTTTCTACATTCCTCCTTTCAAATTTAGGAGACCAAAACCCAGTCAACAAATTGAATTCAGCTAGTGAATGCAGAAAAAGTAGGACAAATATAACTAAGTGAAAATTGAAATTAAATTCTCAATTACTATCTTTATGGGGACCCATAATTGGTAACTCCATCACTCTGTATTAAAGTTGGAATTATGGCGCTTTTTGGGCATAATAATACAGACAGAATTATATTTTTGAACGAAATATAAAAATAATTGAGACTAGTCTAATTGAACACAGTACCAATTGAGAGTCGACCTATGACTTCGCAATTGATGGCAGATATCTTTTTAATGAGCCTCCCAGGCTCCAACTAAGATTAAGAATCTATCCCAAAAATTCTGTCAATACTTTTCAGTGGATTATTCGATTTTGCTGAAACTATGACGGAACATTTCTTTAATTGTTCTGCATTATGTAAATGCACAAAGATGCTTGGGTATTGGTTTCATATAATGATAGGAAATGGAGATTGCCCTCACTAACCATTGTTCAAATAATCAGCTGAAATTATATTTATTATCATGGTTTAGGTCATTCATTTGACTTAGTTACGTTAAGCAAATACTTCTTCCCCCAGGCGCCAGTGGCGGATCCAGCCGGGGCGGAGGGCAAACAAAAATAATTAGTGCTCCATACCCCCCCCCTTGCTTATTCACCGTCTGGCTGAGTCGCCGCTAAATATTTTCTCACGAATTCTGAAGAAGAAAAAAGTGGTTACACCCCCAAAAAAACCCAGACCTCCCCGTTTATTCACCGACTGGCTGAGTCACTGCTAAACATTTTTTCACGATTTGGGCCCCTCTCTGGCCCCTCCCTTGCCGCCGGCTGGATCTGCCTGCCAGGCCAGGCCCAGGCCCAGCCATATACGGTAATTAGACTAGTCAGTAGATTATTGTTTGGGTAATTATTTGATGCAGGATATAGACTAGGTGTAGTACTAGTCTATATAGAGTCTACTCCACCTCTACTGAGCTCCAGAGCCTAGTCTAGCTCTGCCAAAACGCAGTTAGGTAGAGTAGGTCTAGGCTACAACAATAATTAATAGACCCTAGTTTTAATACTAGTATAGACTACTAGACTAAATAAATTATAATAGGCCTAGATCTAGATCTAGACTAGACTAGACAGAAATAACCGTCTGGTATGGGTCATTCTTTAATAAAACTGACATTTGTCGACATTCCTCATAGACGGGTGGAGCCAGACGTAGGCCTAGTCTCAGTGGAACAACCGACGATATACTAGAGACTGAAGCTTTTGGTCTAGATCTAGACTAGACTACCTGTACCTGACTTCCTGAGAAAAACCAATAGAATCTAGTCTAGATCTAAAGCTATTAAAAATACTCCCTGGGACTAGGCCTTGGATTATAGATCGGGGTAAAAGATTTATATGCCTAAGATTAGGATAATGATTTTGTTTGGACGGTACGAAGTCGAAGATGCATGCCATAATTCTACTTCTAGGCTTGTCCAGTGCCGACGCGACGGCCGACTTTTCAACTGTAGACCACACACAAAAAAACGCGCATGGGACCGAGCAAATTTTGCAGACGATATCGGCCTGCAAAAATAGCGAGGTCAAAACATGTTTTGATGGTATAGTTCGCTATAACTCTCTAAAAATTGACATGATAAATAATTATTAGAATAACAGGGACTCGATTGCTGATCATTTACACTTCATACATAAACAGACGAAGTTATATAACTTTTTAAAGTCACTTACCCAAAACTTGCAACAGATTCCAGCGGCGGGAAAGTGAAGTTTTACTCAAAGTTTACGTATGCAAATGATATGCAAATTTCGAGTCGCTCTTAGGCTAAGAGAGTCTTTGTGAAACGGAACATAAATTTTCACGGGAGTCTCTCGTAGCTTACGAGAGACTTTCCATGATTTACACTAAGAGAGACTTTTAAGAGAGACTCTTTATGAAACACCCCCAAGGAAAGTACTTTTACATGGCGTCAAGCTACTCCCTTTAAGGCGGCTAGATTGGATTATTTTTTGGTGTCCACTGAATTACTGTCACTCGTTAATAAAATAGAGATTTTACCTGGATACAGATCCGATCATTCCCTGGTCAAGTTATCTTTGAATTTAAATCATTGTAGGGTAGGTCCAGGCTACTGGAATTTAATAATTCATTGTTAAGGGATGATAGTTATATAGAAATAATTACAGATGTTATTCAACAACCGATCGAGACCTATTAAGTCCAATATGATAACAATTCAAGTAGATTTGAGACAGAAGGACAAGATACACAATATGAATTTACTGTAAATTATCAATTATTTTGTGATACGTTGCTGACGATAATGAGAGGTTAAACAATTTTATATGCAACCAGAAAGGAGAAAAGATTGGTAAATTTTGAATATGATTTAGAGAAGGAAATTGTAGATTTGGAGAAGGCATTGATATAAAAAAAACAGACAAAAATAGAGCTCTAGCTATATTAAATGAGAAGAAAGTTCAGTTAGAATCGTTAAGAAAAGAAAAAAATATAAGGGATAAAGATGAGGTCTAAAATTAAATGGATGGAATGTGGCGAGAAACCATAGAAATATTTTTTGAATTTAGAAAAAAGAAATGCTGTGAATAAACGTATAAGCAAATTGTTCACTACTGAAAATAAGGTGATTACATTGCAAGACGATATTATATCAGAAGATGTATTATTCTACTCTAAATTGTATGGAAATAATCCTGTTATTGACGTAAACTTAAACACAATATTAAATGATCCAGATATAAGTAAATTAATCATTTCAATGTCACAGAAGGTCGAAGGAGAACTCTCCATCGATGAGGTTTATCGAGCACTTATAAATTATAAATATGAAAAATAATAAATCACCAGGTCTAGATGGATACACCGTCGAATTTTTCAAACATTTTTGGAAAGAATTACACATATTTTTAGTTAGGTATTTGAACTCTGCATATTTATCCGGAATGTCCTATACACAGAAGTTGGGAGTCATCTCTTTAATTCCCAAAGTAAATAAAGATAGACAATATTTAAAAAATTGGAGACCAATATCTTTATTGAACGTGGTGTCTAAATTAGGTTACGCTTGTATAGCAAACAGATTGAAGAACGTGCTTCCTTTTCTTATACATGTGAATCAGAAAGGTTTTATGTCAGGGCGCTACATTTGAGAGAATATCCGATTTTTATATGATATATTATTGTATACTGATATCAATGATATTCCTGGTTTATTGCTGCTTATAGATTTTGAAAAAGCATTTGATTCTATTTCTCACGATTTTATTAGAAAAGTATTACAATCTTTTAAGTTTGGTCCCTCTATTGTAAAATGGTTTAATGTATTCTATGAAAATGCTCAATCCTGTGTATTGATAAAAGGACATCTGTCTCAAAGATTTTAAATCGAGCGAGGATGTCATCAAGGAGATCCCCTGCCGGCTTATATATTGCCATTATGCGCCGAAGTACTAGGTAGTTTGTTTAGAAATTCCGACTCCATCAAGTTCAAGTTCAAGTTCAAGTTTTATTTATTGTTGGTTTGAGCTTACCTTGTGGACACCTTAAAATAATTCAGTATGCAGATGATACTCTTCTAACGTTGAACGGGTCAGTAATAGAATTAAACAGATCATTAAACATTTTAGATGTATAATGCAATGTCTGGTTTAAAAGTTAATATACATAATACACATGCGATATGGATTTGAGGATATAAAACAAGAGATGGTGTTCTTTTGGATAGAAATCTAAATTGGGTGTTTGATGATTATTTCAGATATTAAGGAATAGACTTTTCTACGGATTTGCACAAATTTGTAATTCACAATTATAATGAAAAATTTAAAGAAATCAGAAGTCAAATGACATCGTGTTTAAGACGATACTTAACTGTTCTTGGAAGTGTCATTGTCGTTAAATCACTTTTGGTATCCAAATTAAACTACCTTATTTTGTCTCTCCCTAATCCAGGTGAAAATCTGTTGAAATATATAAATGCTCACTTTTATAGATTTATATGGGGGGAGAAACCTGATAAAATAAGTAAAAATCAAATGTCACAAAGTTATGCAGATGGAAGGGTCAAAATGATAGATATATATACACACATTGCCAATCATTACAAATTTCCTAGATTAAGAGATTGGTGAGTTGCTCAATAGATCGTAATATCCTCTGTCTTTTGCAATGTTTCTTGCCTGACCCGCATGATTTAAAATTATATATGGGAAACAATTATTTTCGGGAGCTGGCAGGTAAAACAAAGAACCATTTTTGGAAAGAAATGTTCATGGCTTATATTACACTCTTTTCCACGCATTGTGATAACATTTCCTGCCAACCCTTATAAAATAATGATTACATTAAAATAGGCAATAGCCCAATATAAAGTAAAACATTGTGTAAGAGGGGAGTTCGTTTTGTCAATGATATTTTAGAGACAAATGGTGATTTTTTTTTCTCTCTGGAAGATTTCCAAGATACGTATAATATTAAAATAAATTTTATTTTTTATCATGGATTATGCGATGCAATTAGAAAAGGCTTTAGCTATTGTACTTTTCTTAACAGGGTGCCACAACCCCTTTTACCAGATACAATGGCATTGGTTATGAAACGTATTAAAGGATGTTCACATGTCTATGCAATTTTATTAAAGAGAAGGAAAGGAGAAAGTAAAAGTTTTCTTAAATGGAAATGCATTTTCGACCTAAATGACAAGAGTTGGGAAACATATTGTTCCATTGGATTTAATTGTACCATTGATGTGGGCTTACAATGGTTTTATTTAAGGTTTTGGAACGTATATTATATACGAATGATTTACTGTTTAAAATGAATAGTCCCAAGAAAAGAATGTAAATTTTGTAATGAACAGAGTGAAACAGTTATACGTCTGCTATGTGATTGTACGCATGTAAAACATATTTGGGATAGGTTGGAACACTGGATATATACTGGAACCGGAAATAGAATAATATTTTCACTACAAGATAAATTATTTGGTTTAAGAGGTTCAAATAATTATGCATTGCATTGTATACTGATCGTGGTGCGACAGATCGTGTATACGGGCAAAATAAAGAAAACATTGCCCGACTTTGATAATATTAGAGTTTCGATTATAAATTATTTCAAAAATGAAAAGTATATTGCAGATTCGAATTGTAGAAATAATAAATTCACAAGAAAATGGTTTCAATTCAGGAATTTGTTCATATAAAAAGATATTTGTCTGAATATTTTGTTTCTAATTTTTTTTTTTAAACATCAGCAGTGGTCACATCAAAGTAGTTGTATATAGCCCAATAATCAAACGATAATATGTGTCTTTTATATTTTTTTGTTCCATTTTTATTGTTCATGAATATCAGAAATACATTATGGAAAATATGTAGTCTTCTGTTAACTCGACAGTTCAACAAATATTTGTATCTTGAGTAGTCAATTTTATTCATGTTATAAACATAAATTACCTTGAATAAATGTTTGTTAATTTGTTGCGAATAAAAATCAATAAAATTCCTGTGGAGGGAAAAAGTATGGATTTATAAAAATATTATCATTAGTATTATCATTATGATTAAGATGATGATAATGATGATGATTATTCGCACTCTGACTA
Organism: Mesocentrotus franciscanus; assembly: GCA_037976565.1. NCBI lineage: Eukaryota > Metazoa > Echinodermata > Echinoidea > Camarodonta > Strongylocentrotidae > Mesocentrotus > Mesocentrotus franciscanus. Next base: position 24,539,178 of record CP137672.1, read on the forward strand.
CTGAAATGCACGTATTCATAACAGGTGGATGAAATAATTCGTATAGAGGGAATTATCTAAGACGTATGCATTAAACTTGGTTCAATAACGAAGATGGCCTATTGAGAAAGTTACTAATATGTGATGCACTTACTTCCATATAGCATTACACAGATTCTTGAACAAGGGATTCTAATTCCATTTTTACTACTGTATACGAAATAAATGATGACAATTAATAGCATGAAGTACATTTTTCGGTTTCAAATGGTAGAGGATAAGATAATGTAAATTCTATTCACTTCTATAAATCATATATTCTAAAATCATGAAAATGATAGATGTAAATCAAATACATAATACGAGATAAAATACATGACAAAGGAAACCCGTGATTGACACGTAGTAGTGGAGGGGTCTGAAGTGAGAAAAAGCGGCTGTTTTTGTCATGAGTCAACCGTATAATACTATTGATATCAGCGGTCATATGCCAAGTTAAAAAAAAAAATTTTCCCCGTCTATTTAACATCTTTTCAAATTATCATCGCCCATAGAAAAACCTTCCAAAGAAAAGGCTTTATACTTCGATCGTTATGGACAAAGCGTGTAGTTCAGGCACTTCCATTAGCACTTAGAGATTAAGTCCATTTTTGCGTGGGCATTAGAAAATCCTTAATATTTGATCTAATTGTCATAAAAGCTATATCACGTCTATTGATTGCCCGGCCTCATATCAAGGCCCAAACAAAATTACCACCGCTGAAAATACCTTGAAAAGAAAAAAAATAGTTTGCGTGTTGCTTCACAACGTATGATTATTTTATAAAAACCCTGTGTTTAATGCATTGGAACTGTGTATCATGGCCACTTAAAGTTTTTCCCATATCTGTATAGGCCTCAACCAATATATTTTTAAAAATCAATATGCATTTTAGATACCATGATGCATGGCCATACAAATATCTATTAATTAATGATATTTGATCCATAGCAACTGAAATACAAGTAAATAAAATCGCATGACTGGAAAACAATTTAGACAAAAAAAAAAAAATCGAATCACGATGGATTCCATCTAGCAACTGACTGTAGAGGTGTCTTGGTTCGGGGCTCGTTGAGGCTCTGATGTCGTTTGGCAAAACTTGAATCTAAATTTGTCACACTCTACCCAGGTGATGTAAATGGGTACCCGGTGGGAAGAAATGCCTCGATTTTTTAACTTCTTAAAAATCAATTTTTTTATCATTTATGTAAATGACTTACTACCAGCAGCAGCAGATTCGATGTCAGCCCTGCAGGCTATTAAAAACATGGACAAATCTAGTATAATTAAAGACATATGTCACACTCTACCTAGGTGATGTAAATGGGTACAAGGTAGAAAGAAATTCCTCGAATGCCAAAGCGCCTCATCACGGTAGCTTGGCTAATAGTTCAGCGCTTAGAAATATTAGTAATTAGCGCAATATAAATGTTACTCATATTGTTTTATTATAAAGACATCAACAAAGTATCCTACCAAAGAAAGGTTTCCCATTAATAGTATGAGTGATCCCAACTTTAAAAAAGAAATGTTAACAAAATGGCAGATTTTTAAACTTCAGAAATCCATTTTTATAATTTGTGTATTTGTGCTCGGTCCAAATTTCTATGGATGGGTGATTCCCTTTTTACTGTTATTCCTGCAAAAAATTATTTCCTTTTAACTGCAATGTGGTTGAAAGCGCCCCGAGGCCATGATTCAACGTCGAACTTTTCAATAGAAAGCATGTAAATAATTCCTCTATGTAGTGAATAATTTGAGGCATAAAGAGGTTTATGACCTTGCGGTTCAGGGTATGACTTGATACCAGCAGCAGCGGATTTTTAAGTCAGCCCTGCAGGCTATCAAAAACACAATTAAGCACTTTAGGTATAGACATACCGTTTGAGTGGATACCTGCGCATTGTGAACTACAGGGAAACGAAAGAGCCGACAGTTCATTTAGCTAAACAAGCGACTCAAAAAGAACATAGATAATTTATGTAACTGTACCACGGAATAGATTCGAATTAAATAATCACATGCGTCATTTTTATCAGCAATTATGGCAAAATCTGTGGGAAGCAATAGATAAAGGAAGATTCTTATTTCAGATCCACCCATATATATCGAGACTTATTAACTAATCTGGATTTTGTACAAAAGATGAAAGATTATTACATCAAATGAGAATGGGAAAATGCTTACAAATTCAGTATTAATAAACATGAAAATGGCCTATGTGATTTTTGTCATGGAACTGAAACAATTGAACATTATTTAATGGTCTGTAAGAAATATAAACGAGAGAGAAAAAAGTTGCCTCCAAGATTCAAAATTAAAAAAAAAAGAGTTTATATAATTTATTGGGGAAAGAAGATCATCTGCACGCTCTGCTGATTACTCATTGTAGCATTGAGTTATAACTAACTTTTCCAAGGTGATGTAAAGAGCTAATTGTATTTATTTTTAAAATTTTCATATATAGGTCTATACGCCAAAATTTATTTTGTATTTATATTATTTCATGTTCGCCTTTTCTCTCTCTTGGAGAGGATGGAAGGGAAAAATATAGTTTAGCACTGCAGAGTTATACCCCCTTCACATACACGGATTTTTCTTACGAGTCCTTACGGATCGCCAACTCGTAGTCAATCGCAAGCTTCTCTAAATAACTGGTCACAGCTCTCAACAACTCGCAGACACTCTTAAGGCAACCTGACACTTGCACGATTTTGGTTCGCGCATGGTTTGCGCATTATTTCGTGCAACGTTCTTGCCACAACGAGAAGCGTTCGCGGAACATGCAGGAGGATGAGGGCCAATGCGGCACAAGGCTTGAATTCGCGGCAGAATTTTCAAAATGTTCAAAATTTCGGCACGACAAATTTGGTGGACTTTCGTGAACATTTCGCGAACTATGCGTATCCTATACGTATCCTACCCGTGTCGGTACTGACCGGTGCGTGCCAATGCCCGAGTGGCACGCATGTTTACGACCAGTTCACGACGGATTTACGAATAAATTGCTCACAATTTGCGCATCGGGTGCGCATACTTCCTGCACAGTTTTCACATTACTTGGGCATGGTCTACGCATGCGCAATACGTGATCAAGAAAGGCTGAAAGCATTTCGTGACAATGCGTGAATAATGGCATGACAACTTCTAAGTATGGCGTAAGTACGGCGTAAGTATGACGTAAGTATGTCGTAAACGTGACGGGACAATGCATGTCATGTTGTTACGCATTGCACGAACGATACACGGTCTTTGTGCAACTAAATGTCACGTACTGGCACGCCTCAATGCGGGGCAATGCGGGATCAAAAATTCGTGCAAGTGTCAGGGTGGCTTTCAGGATCCGTGAAAGGAGAGGTAATTTTTTTTGACAAGTCAAAAATCTTCTTACGATTGTCCACGGATTGATTGTTTAAAATGTAACTCGTAACAATCCGTAAGTATCGAAAACCGCTCGTAAACCGCTCGCAACGACACGTAACCATCCGTAAACTGCTCGCAAGAATCCGTAAATGACACGTAACCATTTTTGTTAACGATTTGTTACGGTTAGTTTACGATTTGTTTACGATTATTTACAGATTATTACGAGTGCTTACGTGTTGTTTACGATTTCATTTGAGTCTTGTTACGATGGGTTTACGGATTGTTACGAGTTATTACGAGCACTTTACGATATAAATACTATAAGGATCAATAAGAAGCAAAATATAAAATGAGAAGTGTAGCTTGTCACAATCTAATATATAATCGTTAAAATAAATTACTTTTTGCATAATGAACTTGTTACTTCTTCAGACTAATTAACTACTTGTATAATGAAAAAAAAATGTCAAAGTTTAAGAGATGTCACAATATTTAGTTTCAGAGAGTCAGGAAATCCGCTTTTATTAGAAATGACAATGCAGGCTAGAAAAGACTCATTTGAGAAACGTATTTTCATTAGAAATGCTATTACCACGATTACCCCAGGTCAAGCTTTCTCTTGCCATTGGTTTGAGTGAAGGAAAAAATTACACCGTTCATCCTTGTAAATGGGTGTCCATCAACAATTAGTCCATCATCTAGTCTTTTAATTACAAGATAAATAGGTCAGTTAAGAATGAATAACCATTGAAAAGTATTATCTAATTACTAGAACTGTCAATCAATCAAAAATCGAGAGCCTCAAGGAATTCCATACTTGAAAAAATGAAAACATATCGACAAATTTTATCTAAAAAAGCCTTCTAATGACACTTCCACAGGCAAAAAAAGTAGTTAGGTATTTGTTTTTTATTGGTTATATAGATTTTAAAAACTATTTGAATGGACATTTTGACAAACCACTAACAATGTCGAACTGGCAATATGGATAGTGGATCGTGACGTAGACACGGACAACTTTCAAGTTTGTCGTGTAGAAAAATTACATATTAAACATTTTGTTTTTCTCCTTAGTGCCTTCTCCTTTGGGGTATTACTCAAAATAGATTTTGGACATACATGTATTATTATAGGCAATTTAAAGAGAAATAACCCTCCTGAATCATACATTTTGAAAATAAACTTTAGTTATTGTATGTGTTGGAACAAATGGGAAACTTGTCCGACACAAAGTCACAGTGACATTACCGATTCAGCCAATACGTGCCTTCACGGTTGTTTCAACGCAAAGCATGCCGGGACAGATTTTAAGTACGGCAGTAGATTTTCACCTTCGCCGCGATCAGCTTTTCCATTGCCAACAACGGGATTTTTATCCCGTCGAATCAACATCATAATCTTGTACAGGATGCGTTATTCTGCAGTGATTTTCTTTCATTCCAGTATCATTTGTACAGTAAGAAACCAAAGTTTGTGATTGTGTATTGTTATGACGATCCTTCAAAAATAAAGCTGATAATACGAAGTAAAGTGGGCTAATGAGAGTGGGTTCCTTAGTATGAATATGTAGTCCCATATGTTCAAATGTGTGTGTGTGAAGTTTGGGTCGGTGGTTTGCCTTTTAAGCTGCTAAACATTCGTGTTTTAGGTTGAAGGATCGTCATAAAAATACATAATTACAGACTTTGGTTTATTACCGTACAAATGATACTGGAATGAAAGAAAATCACTGCAGAATAACGGATCCTGTACAAGATTATGATGTCATGTTGATTCGACAGGATCACATTCCCGTTGTTGGCAATGGAACAGCTGATCGCGGCGAAGGTGAAATCTACTGCCGTACTTAAAATCTGTCCCGGCATGCTTTGCGTTGAAACAACCGTGAAGGCACGTATTTGAATTTTCAAAAATTCATAACTTTCGAATTTTTTGTCCGATTTTGTTCAATTTTTCACCAGTTTGCTTTTATGAATTTTTCTGCTTTCCTTTAGAGTAGTTTGCTACGTAGGTTGGATTCAGGCGTGTAGCCAGGGGAGGGCGATAGGGTGGTCCCCCAAAAAAAAAAAAAACGCCGGCCAAAAAAAAAAAAAGAAGAGAAAAAAGGAAGAGGACGTAAAAAGAAAAAGAAGCAGACTAAGAACATTTTTGATTAATGGAACGGTACAACGAATCGTCTTCTATCTCTAATAATCTAATGAAACGTTGAAGCTTCTGCGCTTCGCGCGGGAGGGGGAGGGGAGGGGGACTGCATGAATTCATCCAGACAAGGATTAAGATTCGAGAACGGTACACCAATTGTCTTCTTTCTCTAATAATTTATTAAAACGTCAAAGCTTCTGCGCTTCGCGCGGGAGGGGGGAGAACTGAATTCAGACAAGGATTAAGATTCGAGAACGGTCAGCGAATCGTCTTCTTTCTCTCATAGTTTAATGAAACGTCAAAGCTTCCTCGCTTCGCGCGGGAGGAAAACTCCCACCCTGCATCGTATATGTTACAAAACCTTTTGAACATGTTTGCACAAAATAACAACAACAACAGCAGCAACAATGATGCTTAAAATGATATCTGAAACGATAAAAAATGATTAATAATAGTGATTACGTTAGGATGATTAAATGTGTGTGAAAAAACACTTTAAAAAGTCGACTGGATATCTTAATTTCATACCGATCTAGTGTTTCCCATGACTTAGCTTTCCCGTTGATGGAATATGACTTCATCCATCTTGAGTGAAGGCAAATAGCTATTACGAGGTGGTTAAATTTGATTAAGTGGTTCTCTAGAGCAGTTTAAGTACGGAAGTATAAATATTGTTATCATTATCTTACGGACAAATCCTCGACAGCTATCAGACGAGAGTTTCTACCTACTGAACAATGTGCGTTATTAACCAGGGGTCTCGTCTGGTTGAGCATGCATCTGCTTATACACTGTGAAAATGATTGCCCAAGGTAAGGGTAATTATGCGTCTGACCAAGGAGTTTGTCCCAGCTGCTTTTTTGTAAGGTTGCACAATAGAAGCTACAGGTGTGCTGTTACCTTTGATGTCCGAGGTTCGAAGCCGCCAACATCATTGGAAAGCTTGAGTAATGATATTTTAACAAAGAAATATCGTTAATATTTCACTTTTTATTTGAACTAACAAAGAAAAAATCGAACAGATGATAAAATATGAATACAAAAGCCTAATTGTGTAAAGAATTTTGCCTACATTGTATAATAGCAGTTTTAATTTGTGAAAACTAGTAAAATGTTACAATCCTAAAACCTGCAATTTGACACTTTTCCGGTTACTTCCGGCTCACGAAAATAAAAAGTGAATTTGTTCAAATAAATTCTTTATGATGTTATATGTCAGATTAGTGCCCACACATGCCCAGTCGAGTAATTTTGATTAATATTTCAGGAAATTTTGCTCCATTTCCTTTCGCTTGCCTCCTGTAAAGGTAAGCACTGAGTACAGCTCGTAGTAGGGACTTTTAGATTTAACACGACGAGAACGTGGACTGCCACGTGTGCCATTCTTTCAAGGCACTGTCCCGTGCCCGGTAGTGCCTTAAAAGGACCTCACATTACCTTAAAAGGATGTCACCGTGGCAGTCCACGTTCTCGTCGTGTTAAATCTAAAAGTCCCTATTATCAGACGTGTGGTAGCGAAAAATAATTAACATTACAAAAGCATATTTTCCTTTGAAAGTGGCCCGTTAGTTTGCAGCTAGGCAGACATCTTTTGTCTACTATCTGCATAAAAATCCAGTTAAGCACATGCCTGACATATTTTCTCCTGACGGCATCGAAGATGGTACAATGGGATTGAGCTAGATATGACTCCATCTCTTGAAACTCCTTGGTAGGACATACATTATACATGCCCTTCCTAACAACATGTAACTTTCCGGGGGGGGGGGGTTGTCCATCGGGGTAATTTTTCCGTAGGGGGTAGTTTTCCGGGGGTAATTTTCCGGGGGTGATTGTCCAGGGGGTAATTGTCCTGATACGACCCTCATGTTTGGCATTTTTCAACCAAACAGTTTTGTACACATATGGAAAAGTGGTGTCTTTTGGCCAGTCTCGAACGCATGCTCGCGCGCATGTACTATAACCAATGGGCACAGGCTTCAAAAACCGTTCTTTTGTCAAAGATATTGGTGTAACTTTGCAATGCTGCAAAATACAAGGCTGGCGCGAGCGGTTTTCTATTGTCTATATTTTTTTCTTATATTTTCCAGAATATGAGGAAATAATTTTTAGTATTTGCGTCGGACTAGGCCTCGAAAGAAAGATTTTCAAGTGAATTTTGACACCAACCCTTCCATAGCAATGCACGTACTTGCACAATTCGAAGCAGGAAACTAATCGATAACCCCGTGTTTGAGACTCTGTATCCCAGCAACGGATTATCCTACGCATACAGCGTTTTCACTTTCCAGTCCGGAATTTTCCCCTCTCTGTCATATATCAAAATCAAGCTGATTGGTCTAGAAAATTCGTCGGACTCCTTGAAAAAGTAAGAAGATTAATCTATTCCATCCAATCACATTTGGTGACACTCCGAGCTCATTAGCATAGAGAGTCATATCACGCCATGACTAGGACTGAGCCTGCACCATTGTCTGACAGGGGGTTTCATTGCCATTGCTTCATTTGTTTATGTCAGCGATGATTACATGTGGCTGTATTGTTGAACAGTGATGTTCACATTTAAATAAAAAAAGAGGAGATGAGATTATTGAACGTTGTTTTATGGAGAAAATTCCCAACTCTACCCAATGCATCTTCAGTGCACACATTACAACTATGTGTTATCCTCTGTACATTGAGCTTAATCTACCTATATTCGCTAATGGACTGGTCCGCACACTCGCCTCTGCGTGGCTGTGTGTGCAGTTGGCGCGTAGGGTCATGAATTATTCATGAGACGTACCTGTGCGCGCTGAGCAAAGAAAGACACGCACAGATCCACTTTAGTGGAATTTCGGCCTGAAACTTTTCCATGTGTGTGTGTGTGTGTGTGTGTGTGTGGGTGTATATACATATATATATATATATATATATATATATATATATATAGTTATACATGTATATGCAGCCTGTTATTGTTCAAAAGTCACCTGCCCCCAAGAAAGGAATTAATTAATGAAAGTTGAAGATTTTGTTTAAACTGTCTTTCAATGAAGTCCGATTCCCTGGCGGGCGGAGATATTTTTTCAATCAGAAAGGTCGAATGTTGTGTAATAAACACAAATCCAGAATAATAGATAACACAATAATTAAAGCAAAGCAAGAGCAGGTGCCAGGTGCTTAAACGAATGAACAAGTGAAAGAAATATACAGAGGAGGTCTGGTACCCATATATGTATTTACGTCTTAAACCAATTTCGGGAATAATTAATTATGAATAATATTAAAGAACAACACTGGGTCTTCGAGACATTCCGTTATACATGGAGATGCACCGCATATCAACAACTCAAAATTCAATTTTTGTGTACAATGGACCAATTATTTGGAATAACCTTCCAACTAATCTCAAGAATAGTAAGACCGTAAAACAGTTCAAACGATAAGTTAAACAACACCTACTGAACTCATAAATGATGAATATTTTGTTGTTTCATATCTTTTCTTCCTTATCAATTTTTTTTTTAATTTTGATGTTTTTGTTATGTTTTTCTCCTGTTATAATTTTTGATATTTTCTTACAATGTACAATCCGTTATGTGTATACTTGTTAATGGGTCATTTTTGATAAGCCTATTATTGCTTTTCATGATCCCGCCACTATTATTCAGATGTATATGTTATTGATTTGTTAATTGTTTTTAAAGTACAAGTCCATTAAAAAAATAACTTGCCTTTAATAGAAGAAGAAAAATCAGACAAACCAATCAAAAAAAGTTTGAGCAATATCAGATAATTAATAAGAAAGTTATGAATTTTTGAAAAAGTATGTAAAACTAAAAAACAATGGAAATCACTACACAAATTGCCAATTTGGTTATCAGTTTGTGACGTCATTTCCTCACTATTATGTCAATTGCTTTATATAGTTTAATCCCATTAATTTCCCTGTTTATCCCCCAAAACTTGATTTCCACATGCCTTTGCCCAGGTTATATGATTTGTATCATATTGCTTGCATGACATTTCACAAAAAATGTTATGAACTTTGACAAATTGATACTATTTTCTGAATATTGTATATTCATAATTATTGATTTTATATAAATAGTTTATCAAAATTCACATTTTTCATGATTTAACTGGAAACAAATTACTCTATTTTAGCGCATCCACACAAACACATATTACTATCAATCTAACTTGGATGCTGATGTGAAGAAATAACATTCTTAGGGGGAAAATAGGAAATTTATATTATCAATATATAGAAAATAATTAGTGGATAGTGAGGACATGATGTCAGAGACTCATGAGTGAGTTGCCAATTTGTGTAGTGATTTTCAAAGTTTTTCATGTCATTAAAAATTCATAACTTTCTTATAAGTTATCCGATTTTGCTCAATTTTTTTTGGAGTGGACTTAACCTTTAAAGTGGAAATAAATTGAATTGAATTGAATTGTGTATATAATGAATGCGTGGACACCGACGGACTCCTTAACTCCAAAAATCCGACATAGCATACAATATGAGTCTTTAACATCAATGGAAGTAAATAATTATGTAAAAATAGAAAATTCTAATACACTTTTTGGTGGCATATTTGGCACATCATTTACATATATTGGACGTTATAACGTTATTCGTAGTTGTGAAATGTGACTTAGAGTATGAATAGTAATTGAGTTATTATATATCCTTGTATCCTTCTTGAATATATTTACGAAGCTGTAAATTTGTTTGTATTTTTGCAGAATATACTATCTGTGTTCCAGGCTTGTGTTATGGAGACTTAGAAATGAAAGGTAAGAGTAATGTCCTCATCCTTGCAATTAAAGGCATCGTTTAACAATGTTAAATCTGAGATGCATGACCCTAAGTGTTATCAGTGTCTGTGATATGATGTAATATTAAAGCACTTAAAAAATTGCGCTTCAAAAAGATCATGAAGTGCCTCAAAAAAGTAAAAATCTTTGAGTGACCGGCTTTACCATACTCGTTTTCCCCATTAGACTGTAGTGTTATAAAAACCGTTAGGAAAACGGTTTTTGAAATTTCAATTTCCCATCATAAATATCTTGATAATCAGACAGGCGATCGGCTTGTGAAAGTCATGGGGTTCCTGAATGACCTAAAGGTTTATAATTATCATCGCAGCATGAGCTAAATCCAGGATTTTTTTCTTCAGAATCTGACAAGCGCGTAGCTAGGATTTTATTTAAGGGGGCGGTAGTGAGCACGCGAAGCGTGCGAATCACTTACAGAGCGCGCGAAGCGCTCTCGGAAGCGCGCTCCCTAGGGGGTGGGTGCAGGGAGGGGCGCGGAAGCTTTGACGTTTCATTAAATTATTAGAGAAAGAAGACGATTCGTTGTATCGTTCTCGACTCTTAATCCTTGTCTGAATTCAGTTTCTCCCCCCACCCGCGCGAAGCGCGGAAGCTTTGACGATTCATTAAATTATTAGAGAAAGAAGACGATTTGTTGTACCGTTCTCGACTCTTAATCCTTGTCTGAATTCAGTTTCCCCCCTCTCGCGCGAAGCGCGGAAGCTTTGACGTTTCATTAAATTATTAGAGAAAGAAGACGATTCTTTGTACCATTCTCGACACTTAATCCTTGTCTGAATTCAGTTTCTCCCCCCACCCGCGCGAAGCGCGGAAGCTTTGACGATTCATTAAATTATTAGAGAAAGAAGACGATTTGTTGTACCGTTCTGACTCTTAATCCCTCTCTGAATTCAGTTTCCCCCCTCCCGCGCAAAGCGCGGAAGCTTTGACGATTCATTAAATTATTAGAGAAAGAAGACGATTCGTTGTACCGTTCTCGACTCTTAATCCTTGTCTGAATTTTCTAAAATGTTTCTTTGTCAGCTCCCCTTTTTCCTACGTCCTCTCTTCTCTCTCTCTCTCTCTCTCTCTCTTTTTTTTTGGGGGCGACCGCCCCATCGCCCCCCCCCCCTGGCAACGCGCCAGGAATCTGAAACAAAGATACCCAATCACTTTAAGAGTCACCTTTCATTCTAAGTTCTAATTCATCGGTGTTCTTTTGATATTATCTGAAATATCCACGATCAAAAGCAGTTCCAAGGAGTTATTACTAGCGTAATAAAATAACTCCTTGGTAATACGCAAATTTTGAAATGCGCCTGCAAGTACAAATTGACAATGTTGGAACCCAGGTCCGAAATTGAATCACGTTTTTTTTTATGGTGACGTTTAAGGTCGATCTCAGGCGTAGATAATTATATCTGATTGATACATATTTGTAAGAACCCAAATACACGCAAGCACACACGCACGCACATCCTTGCTCAAAACACGCACACGCACGCAGACCCTCCCCACGCACACCCCAAACACTCACAAACACACCCAACTCACACACACACATGGTATAGAGTTCCTTTAAAAATATTCTTACAGTAACATTTATTGTGGAAAAATGTTACAAATGATAGCGTATATATTAACATTTTTAAGCATTCTTTTTAACAGACTCCTTTTGTGAACCACTGACAGAAGGATGTTTTATTGTGCCATGGAATGGTAAGATTGGGCAAGTGACCTAGGTTCTCCCATTTTGGAAATACTGGTCATACTAGGTAGATTACAAGCGATGGGGCACTGCGACCGAGTTCGCGGGGGAGGGGGGGGGGTGTTGAGTGGAGGGGATCGTATCATTGTCAAACTACCGTTTTTATGATCTGTTTAATTTTCTCAATATAATTTTTAATGCATTTGTTAGGTAGCCATCATAATTCCAACTATATAGATGAATATAGGATACTTATATCTGTATCTCTATTAGAGTTCTGTCAATTTTTTTCTCTATTAACGTCTTATCCATTTTTCATATATCAGTAAAACTCATTTTTCAGTGATCCTGTTTTAGTCCAGCTCTTATACGAGATAATAATCTTGGAGTTTATCTACATGAAGCACACAAAGTGAGAAAACTTTAAAACTCACTAACCTGTTATTGGAATTTCGATAATTTGAAATACATGTATTGTCCCCCCTCCCTTTCAGACCAGCTACATTGCTCTTACTTCGACCTGGAATTGTTCTCTTTAAAGCGCCTGTAAGTATCCTGACATATATGTTTCGAAACGTTCGAAGCTACAAGCGAAAAAACCCATCTAATTCCGACTTATCAAACGCCTATTTGGTACTATGGTAGGATATAGTTTGTTTTTCGTGTGTCATCAATTTTCTAATAATGCTGGTAAATAACAGAGTTTGTTGAAGAAAACAGTAAGTGGAAGAAAATCAAAATATCCGAAGGAAACTCATCAAAACACAAATGCAAAGTACATACTGCAGAACTTGTTGGTAGTAGATACGAGGTGGTGCGCGATATTGTTATTACGTTGTGACAGTTGTGACGGTTAATATGCCTGCAGAGCAATAGATAATGTTGGTCCTTCTCTAAATTGTTATCTTTATCAAGGTAAGTTGCACCCAAAAAAAGCTAAGCAATCTATTTAAAGGGAAATGTAAGAAGAGTTTTCACAATCGTCATTCAAGAAGATAAGGCCTATCAAAAATCTACAGTTAAACTACTTTATATTATATTATACAATGTACTATAAAACATTATATTATATATATTATTATATAGTATATTTATAATCCGTTTCGACCTTAAAACAGGAGTTGGGAAGAACTCGGTTCATCATACAGCTCTGAAGGAATAAAAGGTGAAGAGCGAGTTGAGCTGATGTGAGTATCCTTGTTCTGTAATCTATATAGTAAATATCCAGATATCTTATATAGTCTTAAAGATACTATGTCCCTTTTGCAGCCAACATCAAATTCTGTAGAAATTTGCAGGAATTATGAATATGTCTGTTAAGCTGCTAAAGTGAAAACTCCGCTAAAGTGTAACCTGCCGCCTAAGTTTCTGAAAAAGAAGTTCACTTCAGCGAACGGGCATAGCGACCGTATCGTTCGTGTTATCGGCGCGCACGCGTGCGTGGAGCTGAGCTGAGGCTAGGCTAGGCGTGATGAGATCTAGGGACTGACCGTCACCACACCATGTCCAGCATCTACATCACAGTTAATCATCTGCTCAGGCGCGGATCCAGAGGGGGCAGGGCTTTGCCCCCCCCCCAAAAAAAAAAAAAAGAGAGAGAGAGAGAAGGAAAAGAAGGGAAAGGGAAAGAAAGGGAAAGAGGAAAGAAAGGGAAAGAGGAGAGAAAAGGAAAGAAAGAAGAGAAAGCAGGAAAGAAAAGGGGGAAAGAAGGAGATCGGGGAGGGCGAAAGGGCCTTGCCTCCCCCAGCAAAAAATAAAAGAGAAGGAAGGAAAGGGAAAGAAAAAAGGAAAAGAGGAGCCAAAGGGAAGGAAATAAAGAGGAAGAGGAAAAGAAAAGAAGGGGGATATCAGTTGCGATTTTCCCGCAAACAAGATGTGGATTGGGGGGGGGCAAAAGGCCCTTGGCTCCCCCGCCAAAAAGGGGGATGGGAAAGAGAAGAGCTAAAAGGGAACAAAAAGAGGAAGAAGGAAAGGATGAAAAGAAGGGGAGATCAGTTGCGATTAATTCGGCCAACAACGTGTGGATCGGCGGACCGAAAGGCCCTTGCTCTCCCCAAGCAAACTTAAAAGAGAGAGAAGGAATTAGGGAAGGGAAAGGAAGTGGAGTGAAAGGGAAAGGAAAAAAAGAGGAAGAAGAAAGATGGGGGAGATCAGTTGCGATTTTCCCAGCCAACAAGGTGTGGATCGGCGGGGCGAAAGGCCTTTGCCTCCCCCTCGGTGAAAAAAAGAAGAGAGATAGAAAGAGAAGAAAGGGAAGGGAAAGGGAAAGAATGATAGAGGAAGAAGAAAAGAAAAGGGGGAAAATAAGGAAAGATCAATTGCGATTTTATCGCTTCGTCTATCATCATTGTACAACTATCATCGTACAAATGTATTTATTTATTCCTGTTTGATAGCAGTAATATGAATATAAACTCATAACAGCAACAAAAAAAATGCAGAAGAAAACTATTTTGCAGGCAGAAAGAAACGCAAAAATGATTATGCATTTGCATGTAAGTGTATCATTAGAATTATTCATATTGTTTTATTACATCTTGTGAAATAGTATGCATTCAAGCTTTCGGAACTTTTTGTGTGTATTTGTATGAAAGAAAGCGTTTGAAACTTATAATGCGCATGATGCAATTTCAGGTGTAATTTACTGCAGTTGCCCCCAAATAGAATTTAAGCATGGTTTATTTCTAATTCGATACTAGTGATTTACAAATTTTGCTTAAAATTATATAATTTTCCGGGATTTTTCCTCACTTTTTAGTAAATTATACTTTTTATGCGTTTGTTGGAAAATGACAAATTCCCAAATTTACAGTCAGGCCAAGAAATATGCTTATTTAGAGGCCTACATGTCAGGGCCCGCGGAACGGCGGGGCTCGAGCTCCCCCCTTCCTTTTTTGAAAAAGTATATTAAAGAGAAATAGAAAGAAAGAGAGAAAATGGATGCTCTTCTGACCGTAATTTAGCGCTTAAAACCCCTGGGCTTCCGGGGGCTCCGCCCCCTGGACCCCCACGCCAATTAGTGACCTGCCAGTGTCACAATATGCTCATCTGACCGTAATTAAATGCCTAAAACCACTGAGCTTCCGGGGCTCTGCCCCCTGGACCCCACCTAGGGCCCTTAGTCGGGCCCCTGGATGCTCATTTGTCGGTAATTTAATGCCTAAATCCCCGAAGCTTCCGGGGGCTCCGCCCCCTGGACCCTACGCCAATAAGTGTCATGCCTGTGTCACAAATAAGGTATAAAAATATGCTCATCTGACGTACCGTAATTAAATGCCCATACGCCCTGAGCTTCCGGGAGCTTCGCCCTTGACCCCGCCGGGGCTTTGCCCCTAGACCCCACGCCAATTTACGCTACGCTCTACCTGATCGTAAATACTTTAGCCTCCCCCACACCCACTTTGAAAAAAGTTCGGCAGGGCCTGCATGTAAGAGTAGTGGTGATGCGGAATTTTGTCTGCCTCCCCCCTCCAAACGATTTTGCTCATTACGCCACTGCTTTAGTGGTCACCATTACGTACCAATATTTGGCTCGCACAATTTCAAATTTGGGCCCCCACCCCCCTAAGAAATCCTGGATCCGCGCCTGCATCTGCTCATCCAGTTATAAGCTCATCCAGTACGTTATAATAGTCTTCCTACATTTCATGGAAATGGGATGAATACCGCTTTCAACATGAAATCTAACATCAACATATTGCTATTTTGGTGCCTGCTCCTTATCTTTGTAAGTAAGGGTCATCAGCTTCCAGTACGTGGGAGATGACTGTAACAACGTCAACATCATAAGGCTAACTACTACTAGTAGTCCTACAGCAGGTTACTATATAGCAGCAGGTTACACTTTAGCAGCAGGTTACACTTTAGCAGCAGGTTACACTTTAGCAGCAGGTTACACTTTAGCAGCAGGTTACACTTTAGCAGCAGGTTACACTTTAGCAGCAGGTTACACTTTAGCAGCAGGTTACTCTATAGCAGCAGGTTACACTTTAGCAGCAGGTTACACTTTAGCAGCAGGTTACACTTTAGCAGCAGGTTACTCTAAAGCAGCAGGTTACACTTTAGCAGCAGATTACACTTTAGCAGCAGGTGACACTTTAGCAGCAGGTTACACTTTAGCAGCAGGTTACACTTTAGCAGCAGGTTACACTTTAGCAGCAGGTTACACTTTAGCAGCAGGTTACTCTAAAGCAGCAGGTTACACTTTAGCAGCAGATTACACTTTAGCAGCAGGTGACACTTTAGCAGCAGATTACACTTTAGCAGCAGGTTACACTTTAGCAGCAGGTTACACTTTAGCAGCAGGTTACACTTTAGCAGCAGGTTTATACTCTATAGCAGCAGGTTACAATTTAGCAGCAGGTTACACTTTAGCAGCAGGTTACACTTTAGCAGCAGATTACACTCTAGCAGCAGGTTACTCTATAGCAGCAGGTTACACTTTAGCAGCAGGTTACACTTTAGCAGCAGGTTACACTTTAGCAGCAGGTTACTCTATAGCAGCAGGTTACACTTTAGCAGCAGGTTACACTTTAGTAGCAGGTTACTCTATAACAGCAGGTTACTCTTTAGCAGCAGGTTACACTTTAGCAGCAGGTTACACTTTAGCAGCAGGTTACACTTTAGCAGCAGGTTACTCTATAGCAGCAGGTTACACTTTAGCAGCAGGTTACACTTTAGTAGCAGGTTACTCTATAACAGCAGGTTACTCTTTAGCAGCAGGTTACACTTTAGCAGCAGGTTACACTTTAGCAGCAGGTTACTCTATAGCAGCAGGTTACACTTTAGTGGCCCTTATGTACCAATAGATAACAATTTGAAGATAAAGCCTTCGAACCCCAATTTGGCCAAACATGTATTGCAATATTTCACTTAAAGGCCGTCCGTACTAGTGTTGACAGGAGGGATTAGACCACTCAGCGAGGTCACTGACAGGTGGCTATCTCATCAACTCAGCTCTCAATTAACATAAGAAAAAGAGGATCATGGGGACCAACAGGCGCCGATTAGGCATTGTCTTCTGTATAGAGGGAGCAAGTAGCTACAAGTAGTACAGATAGGCTTTAAATTGTTTAATGATGTGAAAGTGGATGTCATTTAGCACATACTTCTGCAATGATTTATAAAACAAATATATTTGAAGACGAATATTGATGAAGGAGTGTCCAATAATTTATTTAGGTTTTGTGTTGTACGTAGAAAACCCTAATTTTTTTATTTTTCATCACAATATTCGTCTTCAAACTCATGTTTTGAAAATCCTTAAGTGTGTCCGTCAAATTGTTGGACCTCAATGTAGAAAAACTTGGCTATAGCAAAACAGCAATTAGTAGATAGAAAGAGAAAGGAAGAAGGAGATGAGAGAGAAAGAGAGATAAACAGAAAGGGCGGAGGCAGATAAAGAGAAAGAGAGAGAAGGATAACGAGAGAAAGAGAGAAGGAGATGAGAGAGAGGAGAGAGAGAGAGAGGGGGGATGAGGGGAGGGAGGGAGATGAGAGAGAGAGGGTTATAGAAGTGAGAGATATTAAGAAAGAGAGGGAGAAAGAGAAAGAAAGCAGAGATAAAGGAAATAGAAGATAACTAATTTAATCAAAAAATTCGCTACAAAATATGCGATTTGTCGCATATTATCATCACGAATTTCACTTCAAAGTTTGTGATTCGCGATGGCCCTTCAGAGCCACTATATGGTTCGCGGGTGTTGCCCTACAAATTACGGTTAGCGTGTGCTCCTCAATAACAGTTGTGTATCAGTGTGTATAGCGTATCCGCTGAAGTGAACTTTTTTTCAGTTACTTAGGCGTTAGGTTACGCTATAGCGTGAAGTTACACTTTAGCAGCTTCACATATGTCATGTATGTCCTTTCTGTGAAATTTAAACGTTAGCAGTGTCCTAATATTCAAATTATGCAAGGAAACCCGTTTACTTGCTAGAATTCACTGTCAGACACTATTGAGTGACTGACTGGCTTTTTTCATCTTTGGTAATAACATACATAAAATGAGCTGTAAAGGGTACATGAGCATTTGTCTACATCAATAACCCACTTCTTGTAATGGCCAAAATTAAACTGATTGAATCTTTGCGCAGCATAAAACGTACGACCATTCTGTACAATTGTCTGAAAAATCAGACTATTACTTACTGGCTCTATAGCTCCTAAGTCGATTCGACAACTAATAGTCGTTAGTTTCCCACTTAGAGACATTTTCAAGCCCCCCGTTTTTTTTAAGGAAGTTCTAAATTAGTATTGTCTTTCAAATGCCGTTGGAATTTAACCTTTTCATTTTTTTGGCCTGCAAATGGGACATAGTACCTTTAAGTGGGTAAACGTGCAACAAGTGTATCGGCGAAGGAAATTGATGATATCATTGGAAATTCTAAGCCTTCGTTCATAAAATTGCTAAGGTTTTAAAGTCGTATTTACTATATACTACCATAAAGAAAGAAAAACTAAGGAAGACATGTTGAGAACAAATCCCTATTCAAGGTGCCTAGAAATCACGCCGTAATGGCTCCCCATCTCTTTCAAGAAGAAATGGGATAGCCTCCCCCAAAATGACTCGTAAGTTCCTTCACTGTACAAAACACTTCATCTTCAACGCAATTCCAAGATTGATTTTTCTTCTCCAGAACTTGTGCTATTAAACAAAGACAGTCTGTAATATCTACACTGATATGGATTGAAACCGAGCAAAGGAATTTTAGAACATTAGGTGCTCTTCGTTTTATTCGAAGATTTTCTTCTTGTGATTTATGTTTCATTAGTATGCACATTTTTTTTTTTTTTAGCAGATGTTTCTGCATTTATTGATAAATCAAATATAAAACATTCAAATAACAATAATAGTGTATAATATAATTGATTTAGATAAAGAGTGACAACTTAAATATACACACATAAAAATGCATATATATATATAATTGAAAGCTTGAAAGTATGGAGGTAAGTAAAAACAATCAAGATAAATGCAGAGGCCAACTATCATAAGCAAGAATGCTTGAGTCGATAGCAGCCGGGAAGGGGATATATTAATATCTTCCAGTGAGATAACTGTTTGGTCGGGGATATTGACGATTCTAATTGTAATTAACAAACCTCTTCCCAACTTACATTATCAGTAATCATTAATATGTATATATAAAAAACACGATAGAAAATATTTTCGAAAAATCAACCTAAGACAATTTCAATGGCCTTGTGCGTCACTTATTTAAACCTGCGAACATGGAAATGTCGTATTACATAATCCGAACATGACTTTTAAGGAACATACAGTACATAAATACAGTATAGAAATTGCTCTTGAGTTGATTTTTCGAAAATAGTTGCGATCGTGTTATAAAACTAATTAAAAACAAGTTGATTAATTACCTAAGAATCAAGTACGTTTTATTATAGAAGACAGCACCGATAAAATGAACATACAAAAGCATAAAATGCATATTCATAACAGATTTTCTTCTTGTGATTTATGTTTCATTAGTATGCACATATTAATATCTTCCAGTGAGATTACTGTTTGGTCGGGGATATTGACGATTCTAATTGTAATTAACAAACCTCTTCCCAACTTACATTATCAGTAATCATTAATATGTATATATAAAAAACACGATAGAAAATATTTTCGAAAAATCAACCTAAGGCAATTTCAATGGCCTTGTGCGTCACTTATTTAAACGTGCGAACATGGAAATGTCGTATTACATAATCCGAACATGACTTTTAAGGAACATACAGTACATAAATACAGTATAGAAATTGCTCTTGAGTTGATTTTTCGAAAATAGTTGCGATCGTGTTATAAAACTAATTAAAAACAAGTTGATTAATTACCTAAGAATCAAGTACGTTTTATTATAGAAGACAGCACCGATAAAATGAACATACAAAAGCATAAAATGCATATTCATAACATTTTATTAAAATGTCTTCTTATTTGA
Source organism: Mesocentrotus franciscanus (assembly GCA_037976565.1). Lineage (NCBI taxonomy): Eukaryota > Metazoa > Echinodermata > Echinoidea > Camarodonta > Strongylocentrotidae > Mesocentrotus > Mesocentrotus franciscanus. The sequence continues at coordinate 24,559,174 of CP137672.1, forward strand.
AGAATTCATTTCAAAAAAGCGTTTAGCCATTGGAATCTTCAAATTATTTCTCCTTGTCTAGTGACTTCAAAGATGGTGCCATCCTTTTAATTGAAAGAGGATTTTTCAGAGGATTTGAAAACTTGCATTTTCTGTAAGTTGTCACTTTCGTGGTCAGTTTTATTTATTCTTTTATACTTATTTATTCTTTCATACTGATGAAAACGAATGCTTCACTGGACCATGAAATATTAATTTTAAACCACTAAAAATGGTACTCAATGTGCAGAAAAGAAATGTAGTTAACTTATGATAAGCTTTGTTAATCTGAATGTGATGTGTATCATCTTACGTAGGTTTTCCTTTAAGATGGTGATATCAAACCTGAATTTACATACAATCTGAAACAATAATTAAGATGTATATCATGACAGTGCTAACATATGTTATGTTGAAGTGATGATACATTTCATTTATTACGTTTTTGTGGTGTGTTTCATGAATGGATCTACTTTTTGTACAGCTATCTGGATGGCAACAACATTACAGAAATTCTGGGAGGAACTTTCGAGGGGTTATCATCTCTACGAATTTTGTGAGTTCATGATTTTTGTTTATAACAAAATAATAGCATATAATAATAACATAATAATAGAATATTGGCTATGAGACAATAATTGTTTGTTATACAATTGTTCCTCATCAATGGAATGTCTTTTATTGCGACGATTTAGACGATGATTTTAGCCGATGGGCAGGAGAACTAGCGATAAACTACTGTGCATTTAATTATTCGCCCTCTAAATTATATTCCTTTTACAACTTTAGAGCTGAATTCTGCCTTGAAAAAATGCAGCTTTCATCATTTTCATCGAGGTTATCTCTTTATATATAATCATTGTTTATGATCATAACCTTCAATATTCGTGACAAAATATAAGCAGATTAGGAAATTAATTGATATCGTTATAATGTGATTTATAATGCAATTCCTTAACCAAATTGTGAAACAGCCTCTAACTGTTCTCTCCAATTGAACAGAAATTTATCATCAAATAGCATTCACCATATATCTCATGGGGTCTTCGATGGATTGGAAAGCCTGAGAATGTTGTAAGTTTGAATTTACGACAAATATTAGACCCATCGTTGTCGTTTTTTAAAGACTTAATTGATACACTTTTAATGTTAGAGAATATTGAAGGTGTGGAGAAGAAAAGAGAGGGAGAAGGAGTAAGAAAGAGAGAGAGAGAGAGAGAGATAAAGAGAGTGTGTGAGAGAGAGACATAGGGTTAATCTATCCAGTGATTAAAACATCGTTGTAAATTACTCTGAAATTAGTTTCTTGCGAGATTGTTAAAATATAACATCCACTTGATTCTACACATCATATTGTACTGTGTAATAATGTATTTCACATATCCTCCATATCATACATATGGAATCATTATTATAATTTTTAATTAAAAAAAAATCTTCCTAATTTCAGGGACTTGAGTTACAATCCGTTAGTTCATGTGGATGAGAAATCATTTGCCAACTTGTGGAACCTTGAATATCTGTAAGTAGTAGCTAATTATTTTTTTATTAATTTTATTAATTAATAAAACAGCAAGTATGTCAATACTTCAGCTGTTACTATGTATCCTAATAATTCCCGGTCACAATGTATAGTTGCCTCATTTACAGAACATTGAAATACACTGTTTACACGCATAAAATATGATTGCTGATATCCACTTCTAAGTTTTTATGTAATTGTGAAACAGTTAATATAGTGACAGTGGATGGCAATGATAGGTATATTTGGATAATGACGTACTGTGATGATACAGCAACGAGTTGATAAGAATACTTGAGTATTGAGTAAAAATCAAACATGACTAAACGGAGTTTATACTGTTTATCAAGGTCTGTAGATGACGATCTTTAATATTATCAAAGAATAGCTAATTTATATGCATGTAGAACGTATTTGATAAAATAGGTCATGCCATCTTATTCAATGATGGTTTACATAATTTTTTCCTTTAGATTCCTTGTTGACATATACTTACCATCTATCGAAGCAGATATCGCACATAACTTGTCTTCTCTCTCAGCCGTGTGAGTATGTTTTCTCTTTTTACATTTGGTTACTAATGACCGATTTACGATTCATGTATGAACATTTTGTTTTGATTGTTTTAAATAAAAGGAACAGCAATACAAAATCTTTTTGAATATTACAGAAAGGCAATTCGTCTGAAAATTGAAAACCAGAGATGATCTAGGCTTTATGAGGTTGAATATGTCACTCTAATTTTTGAAGTTAATGTTACGATGGAACTTTACTGACTTTCTATCCTTAATGGCCATTTCTTACGTTGTGTAGGAAACTAGTAAATATTAAATTTTGTTCACGTTACACGTCATTCTTATGATATCCTAACTCACAGAACATATAGTATTGCGAGAGATATATTTACCTCAACTAATTTCACAGTAGGGTAAATCAGAAGTTAAGTTTATTCTTAGGCACAAACTGTTGCATTAAGATACATGGAGGCTTTACCCAGCGAACAAAAATTGGACGTAACGAAACTTTTTTTTACGTTTAACGTTCTAAGGACGTTTTGGGAACGTCTTGGGAACGTCTTGATGACGTCTTGATGACGTCTTGTTTTTGTTGGCCACTCGTTTTGTTTTGTTTACTCTTCATTTGCAGGAGCTGAAATTATTTTGAATATGATTTATTTTCCTATTTTGTTCTAATATATATAGGTCTGCATCTGACAGCAGGATATGTTGTCTTGTAGCACATAAGGAGAATGTCAGTTGTGCCAGGACAGCTCCTAAAAAACCCTTGGACACGTGTGGAAGACTCTATCCAAGCTTCCTACTTGGGATCTTTGGATGGATCATAGGTCTTACTGCTCTGGTTGGAAACATCATGGTACTTGCTCAACGATTTCGTCAGGAAAAGAAGTTGAATGTTCAAACTCTCCTGATTATCAATCTAGCCGTTTCTGACTGTCTCATGGGCGTCTATATGATTTTCATCACATCAGCTGATGTTCATTTCGGTGATGCTTTCTTTCTAAGTGCGCCATGGTGGCGCAATTCGAATGTCTGCAAAGTGGCCGGCGTTCTGGCGTTCCTGTCAAGTGAACTGTCTGTTCTAACATTAACCTTAATAACACTTGACCGAACGATCCGCATAGTCTTTCCTTTTGGGAAAACCGGTTGAGTATCAAAGTGACTGGTGTACTTCTGGTCCTTATATGGGTGGTTGTTTTTGTGGTTGCTCTTGTGCCGTTTGTGCTCGACTCAGATCTGTCTGGCGTGTATGGTCTGTCCGATGTGTGTCTTGGTTTGCCACTTCACGTGGATTCGGGAGAAACTGGCATCCTGCGATTCCTTAAAGATTCTGCATGGTCTGAAGAATTTGTTGTCGTCTACGAGGAAGTCAGTAGTGACATTCAACCCTCATGGATATACTCCGTTGTCATCTTCATCGCTATTAACATGGTATTGTATATATTTATGTTAGTTTGCTATACGTTGATGTTCATCCAAGTAAAGAAATCCTCTCAATCTGTTGGAAACACAGAAATGAGAGGGAGGGATATTAAGGTGGCAAGAAAAATGGTGTTCATCGTAGGAACTGATTTTGTCTGCTGGATGCCCATCATAGTTATGGGTATTCTTACCCAAACAGGGCTGGTTGTCATGCCTAGTTCACTGTACGCCTGGATCATCATCTTCATCTTACCAATCAACTCCTCCATAAATCCACTTCTCTATACTTTCATGAATACTAAAGAAAGGAAACGTAAACCTAAAAATGGTACATCTAACGTTCAGAACATTCCAAAGAACACCAACAATTTAAGAGCCTCTGAAAGCAGTTACAGCTCTGATTATTCTACAAAGGATACTACTGTTTAAAGTATGTTTTTCAAAGGGTATTTAGACGGTTTGACAAAATCATCACATAGATATTTCAGAAATATCCCAAAAATCTAAAACCGCGTCGTCGACATCTGCCAAGCAGTGGCATAGCTCCGGGGAGGTGGTGGCAATCAAATGGCGAAAAAGAAGAAAAGAAAGGGAGAAGAGAAAGACATTGGAGGGGAGAGAGGGAAAGGCAGCTTGAAAATGAAGACGATTGGTACCTCTTTCCACACCCCCTTTCACACCAAACCCCGCTGGAATGCATTATTTACATATTTTCTTTCACACTTTAAGACCCATACCCCTATGAAACCAATGCCCCCTCGATACCTGGACCCATACTATGCCACTTCTGTCTATTTTTTGTGTCATACAGGTTGTTCAAAATCATGGGATGTTTCCTAATAGTTTGGAAGCCCTATCCGCTCTTGCAGTCTGCCGCAAGTTTAGCACATCTCGACTTCACCAAAACTTAATCCCATTTTCCATGTCTGGTACCGTGCACACTCTCCCGAGACTGGACCAGGTTATTCTGAAGTTATGCCTTATACCTGGTTTAAGATTCTCGGAGGATCCTTGGTATCATGTGAATTGTATCGGAGAGTTAGTCTAGCAATTCACCCAGAAAGTAAATTGTCCTGACGACGAGCTGGCGGTTTTTAGTTGGTTATGAACAGAAAAACCTTACTGTGAATTCAATTGCTGAGGTACCTCACGGTTGTCAGGGAGAGTATTTCTTCTGTATGTTCTTATGTGATTTCGAGTGCTCAAAGTACAGAGGAATTTGATTTAATTGTATTTGTAGGTTTCATCTCATCCTGTATGTTAAGGAATTTTGCGCTTGACCAAGGTTTCATTTCTTTACGTGAACTAGACATTCTCATTCTGAATGAGTATACTCGGATGCGGGAACATGGGGGAAGCAGAGAGCTTGAGCCTGGTCATCGAATGGTTTTGGGGATTCCTGGAATTGATTTGTTCTTTTATGCTTGGTGATATTTGCTTTGAAGGGTGCAGACCCTGAGTAGATGAAGATGTGTCGTAGTCGAACGGTTTGATCCGGCGCGGCACTTATGTCCTCGAGCAAGGCATTTTATGATGCTATAGTGCTAAATGGGTATCCTGTAAAATGTGAAGGTCCAAGGGATCGGATTAGCATGTGCGCCGCCCCCAAAATGGTGACTAGCTGGAATGTTCCCCAAGGGGGAATTTGCACTGTAATGTGCACAATAGTCACTGCATCTAGTGTCCGGGTTAATACAACTGTAACCGCTTTGGTCAGTTGTAACTGGTAAAGCGCCTTGTAAGAAACAGTTGTCAGTAGTATAGTACTCCAATCTGTCTCCATTCCATTGGGATCTTTACTTACGACTTACATGCGTGGTCTTGAAGTTGAAGGGGGTCTTCCCAGCAGACCAACAGCCCCAAGAGACCAACAGCCCACGAGTCCGACAAAAAGAGTAAATTCAAAGAAAATGTTGTTATCGTGGGCTGTTTGTGTCGAGGACCGTCGGTCTCGTGGACTGTCGGTCCAGGAAACCTCAAAAAGGTTGTCAGAAGACCCATGAGACCCATTGTCGTCTAGTTGGGTTGTAGCCAATTTGGAGGCACAGACTAGGGTTTTAGATACATTGTCTATCAAGTGGTTCTCCTGGTAGTATTAAGACGACTGAATAGCTGAATCTCGCTTCAGTGACATCTTATATAGGCTTTCTTTCGTTAGAGACACAGAATTGGGGTTAGAATCAAGACATCCGGCAGGACGTAAGGTTAGGTCTAGGTATAGCAGTGATAGGAATTCGTTAAGCGTTAGAAATTTAACGTCGGGTCGGGTGTCATATATTTATTTGACAGATTGGCTAAAGAGTGATATATTCAGTCAGCTTTTTCAGTCGTAGTACATAGAACACATTAAGCCCAGATAGAACTTCTGTTGTTGGAATGAAAATGCTAGTGGGAAATTGTACTGTTTGACTTTTGAATTTAAATATTGAAACGTCTGTCTAGAAGGCGATATGTAGAAACTCTAACCAACCCAGGTATTCAGAATAGATCCTGAGTTCCTTCCTTCTTTCATTCGCGAGACTTGATATTTTGTTGTCGTATTTTGTATGTGGTATATAAATAACGTGTACGGATAATAACATTGATAGCTTCTGTATGTAAAGCATATCCTTTATTATCGCTTAATGTCTTGTGTTTGTGTGGTTTTCAAATGCACATTTTTCATTAGGATTATACTTTATGTCATTCAAAAGATATCCTTAGTAATGTTCATACATTTTCGTGAAATGTTGAAGAGTTAAGAAATTGACACATAAATCACTCTTATAAACCACACTGTATAAGTCTACAAATGGATTGAATCATGCCTATTTTTTGAAATATATATAGTTTTGTCATAAGATAATTTAGTGCAGATTTTATACAAGATATCTTTGTGTAAAAACTGACGTGTCGTAGTTGACAATGTGCATTCAGTGTATACGAGAGTGTGAAATATAATTATAACGCTTGCGTGTTTAACTAAATAATATGACTTGATAATCAAATATATATACATGTACTTTTTTGAGTGCACGATTTATTATCAATAAGTACATTCATATTTTATTTGTAAATAGCTTATCGCTAAACATGCTTTAATATATTTCAATATATTTCAATATATATATTATATGTTATATGTTTATATTATGTGGTTGTATCATATATGCAAATCTTCACTGGATATTCATAAATGGTAAATAAATATCAAACATGACCGCATGCGTGTCTGCCTAGATGCATTTGAGGTGCAGGAGAATAATATGCATTAACTATACTTGAACCATGTGAATTGCTTGTTAAGTGAGCACTGAAAAGCCTTCTCCTTGGGGAGTTGTCGTGGTATAGTGGTTCATCAACTTGACTCTCAATCCAAAGGTTGCAGGTTCGAATCCCAACCCGGCACTAACGTCCTTTGGCAAGACATTTATCCATATTTAACCCTCTCCGCCCAGGTGTAAATGGGTACCTGGTAATAAGACATGTAAGTGCAGAGCTCTCATGAAGAACAGCATTGAAGCTGATGAGGCTTCCCCGAGTAAAAAAACAACAACATTATTATTATTATTATTATTATTATTATTATTATTATTATTATTATTATCATTATTATTATTATTATTATTATTATTATCTCCGATTCATCAAGAAATACCAACTTGTTTTCTGCAAATGCATCCTCTTGTGTATTAGTTAACGGACACTGTACAGATAGATTTGAAATTGGCCGAGGGTGTCGTCAGGAAGATCTTTTGTCTTCCTACCTCTTTTTGTTAGTCAGTGAGATACTTGGTATCCTACTACGACACTCACATTCTTTAGTTGGATTGCATATGAATGAAAAACGCTTAAACTGTGGCAATATGCCGATGATACCCTTTTGACACTCAACGGTTCAATGCAAGCTTTACAATGTGCCCTTACAATACTTAATGTATTTGCAAATATGTCCAATCTCAAAATCAACACAACTAAAACTCAAGTGATATGGATTGGGAAGAAAAGAACTTTAAAAAGAGATGTTACACGAGTACAAACTTAATTGGATATCTGAAGGATATTTTAGGTACTTGGGCATAGACTTTTCAGTTAAATTATCAGAAATGGTAAATCACAATTATCAAGAAAAAGTTTAAGAGATAAACCGCCAAATGACGATATGGTTGAAAAGAACATTGACTCCCTCAGGGCATGGAGCTAGAACACTATGCTCAGGGAGAGTAATCATAGTAAAATCCCTATTTGTACCCAAATGAAATTACCTATTTTTATCTCTTCCAGCACCAAAATTATAAATTATTAAGGATATCAATCGATGTTTTTTCGAATTTATATGGCATGGCAAACGTGATAAAATAAGTAGGAAACAAATGAGCCAATTGTGTAATAACATTCTGTAATAACAGTTAAGAAACAATTATACATATATGTTGTTACTGTATTTATTCAAACGAAATATGATCAAAAATTGAGTATTGGCTGTCCCGTAATAATGTACGTATTACGTTTAGAAATCAAAATAAATTGTTTGGGCTTTATGGAAATAATAACAGTGCCCTCAACTGTATTATGATTATAGTAAGGAAAAAAAGTTTGGGCAGCCAAATGCAAACAGTGTTTGCCAGTTTTTGAACACATAATATCAGGGATAAAGAGTTATTATGATATGGAAAAGTATAGATGTAAAACAAATCTGAAAGAAAACAAATTTATGAAAAGTGGTTACCTTTTATATAGTGTTTCTGATAGTTTATTTCTTCTAAATTATTTTGCCAAGTAAATCTGTGATATTTTAAAAATGAACTGCAATTTGTAACTGATATCTATAAATGTATGTTCTTATCATATTTTGAATGGCCAAGAATATCATTTTGAAATTCTGCATGTATATATATCTTCTTGTATACATATATGAACGATATTATTTAAAAAATTAACCCTGTGCAAGGGGACAAAATATTTACCGATATTTGATTTGCCGCACAGTCCTGCTCTTGTGGTAAAGTGAATTAAACTTTCAGCTGCCTCCGAGTATAATGTTTGGTCATAATTATGCTTTATCTGTGCCTCTAAATAATTATCGTTATGTCAAGGTTGCGAAGCAATTACGGTGAGGCGTTAGAGAAAGAGATATATAGAGAGAGAAAGAAATAAGAAAGAGAGAGAAGGCAGAGAGAGAGAAAAGAGAGAGGTGATATGAAAAAATGAGAATTGGTTAGCCAAGGAGGTAGCAGAAATCTTGCCACTGCAGTAAAAATAGATTTTAGGATTGCGATAGGAAGGAGGTTCTCCCACTAAGGTTGCTTTGCTCGTGGGATCTTCTACATTTTCTCTAATTTGTGATGACTTCATGGTGAAAAAAGAAGAAATGCTCCAAAATGTAAGAAGCATGAAAAGCACAATTCAAGTTTAAATCATATGCATTCTGTTGGAGGTTCATATCTGAATATTTTTAAATTACCATTCGGTAATATATTTCCTTTTTTTCCTTTTTTTATCTCATACTCTTTTTACCAACAATATTCTCTACGTAATTCACATTTTCAGTCACCATGTGGAATGCATACCTCACGCACTCTTTATGAGTAAATAAAAGGCAATATCTAACAACGGGATTTGTTTTTAAATCTTAACGTTTATTCACATATACAGTTGTACTGCGTTTTCAATGCAACAAACATTTAACCATGTTAACTATTTGTAAAACTAGAGTGCTCACGTAGTTTTACAAGCTACAGAAGGAATAAAGAGAATATCGCAGTGCTTCGACATCAATAAAGTCACCCCACGCACTGTTAGCATTATAAGCTCGCGCGATCAACTACTCTGCGTTGATTGTGACAACGTCGTGTCGGGGCGGATTATGATGACGTCCCGTTATAGCAGTTGCAGGTTCGACGACGTTACTGTTGCGTCACAGCGGGATCTAGCTTTTTGTAACGTGGTAGACACTTCTCATCAACGGAGAGGGCGTTTATTTCCAAAATAAGAGTGTAAAATCTTTAGAGAAAACCACGAAAGATCTGTAATGTTGTACAGTCTTAAACATCGAGAACAGTATTCACGCAAGTCAGACACTAAATTAAATTGTCATTATAACTGACTCAATCTATCTATAATTTCTTCGCATTCATGACGTCAACCCCCGTTGGCATCGCTGTCAGTCTGTTATCACATACATACAGAAATGGTGATCCTACATTAGTTAAGTAAAGCATGATAGTGTTTCCAAGTTTTGAAAAGGAAAATATAAATGTCTTTCGAGACTTCAAGGACTCAAAGAGTTGACTGATCTTTCCGCTATCCCGTTACCTCTAAACATGTCAAGTTCATCGGTAAACCAACTAATCAACAGATTGCTTAGACTGGGCCTGACCCAGAATAGTGACGGGACAGTGACCAATGACCTGCTTGGGAATCCATTCTATAGGAAGGTTGGACCAGGGTCGGACGCATAAGGTAGTTCGGGTGAAAATTGCATTAGACATTGCCTGGAAAGCTAAAACGGAGAAACTAATAATAGTAGTACTAGAGGAGGGGGAGAGAGGGAAGATAAAGAGAGTGACAGAGAGAGAGAGAGAGAGAGCGGGATAATACGAAGAATAGACAGGGAGGGAGAGAGAGGGTGAGGGGCTAGAGGTAGACCAGCTTCCTGGGTAGACAATACGAAGGAATAGGAATAGAGAGAAAGAGAGAAAACATAATACAAAAGAAACAAGAAGAAAAATCGAAACACAGAGAGGGAGATGGATGGCTATAGTAAGCTAATGAAAATAAAAGAGGGATGCAGTCACATCGATAAAAGGCTTTCCTGAGAACTCTGCTTATTATCAAATCATATTTCATCTTTCTACCCACGTCCAATGTGTTCATTAAGCAAAACAAATTTTACTCCCTAAACCTCTCTCCCACAAACGTTCTCTCTACAAATTGTTTTCTCACTTTTGCCAGTCTCTCTCTTTCTCTCTCTCTCTCTCACTCTCTTAATCTCCGCCCTTTCTCTCCCCCATCTCTTTCTCCTCTCTTCACCCCTCTCTCTCCCTCTCTCTCTCATTCCCTTCTCTCAATCTTTTCCCAACCTATTGCGTCCACACATCTACCAGTCTCTCCCCTCTCTTACACACTTAATCCAATCTATCTATCTCTCTCTCTCCCTATCTTTTCATATCTTCATTGTCCTGTCCGACTCTCTATAGTCAAAACATTCTCTTCATTCCGAAGTTAATCAGCAATCTTTCCATACACTTAAACTCGTCGTAGATTTAAGATGTAAACAATAATAGTCTTTTAAAGGATTAAAATTCTCGTTCGACTTCAATTTTATTATAAATAATGAAATAATCATTCGCCACATGCAACATGAATTTTAAAAAAAGTAAAGTCCATTATTATCAGAAAGAAACCACGTCGATGATTTCCTCCTCCTCATCGTTGATATTGAGCCAACATGATCGACGGTTTCTTGTGTGACCGGCCTTCATTGATGACGTCTTAGCACGAACGGGTTGATCGTGATGAGGGTAGATACCGAGCATGGATGATGACGATGATGAATGAGGATGTAGAAGCGTGTGGTTAAAGTTGATACTGGTACATGTACCATCATAATTATGAGTACACGGTGAGTATGGAGTGGTAGCTGGGTGGTAGCTCATGGATGAAGGTGTAATTCTTGGTCTTGATAGAGGTGTTGTGGAGTAAGGAGAGTACCGCACGACAGGTTGGTATAGTGACTAGTAGCATGGTTGGTGACCAGTGATGGCCGGGCTAACTGATCGGAGTGTTAGCGGAGAGAAATCAGTCGGCTGAGGCGACATCGACAAGGCTGGTGATGATGATGGTGATATCAAATCGATCTGCACGGGTGGTGACGGTGGTGGGGTAGGTGGAAGATACGAACAGGACGATGTAGAAACAGGTGTGTTCGGCAAGGGGGTAGTTTGAGGTTGGGGTGAAGGCGTCCTCGGTACTCGACGGGATGATACAAATGGTGACGTACCAATCTTTCGACAGGTAGCAGCTAACATGGCGAGAGGACTTGGTTTGCTAATATCACACGAGCTAGCATCGGGGAGCTGCAAAGTTAAAGAAAGAGGGAGCAATCAACATTAGTTATGGCAAATCAAGTATCAAGACACATTTTACACATGATCTCTATTCAATGTTTCGAAACGATTACCAAATCTATATTCGAAGTATTTCTCGTAAAAGGCGAATAATGAAATCAAGCCCATTTTTCATTGGAAAGGTGACATTACACAACTGATGTTTGATTTTAAATAAAATATATTTGAAGATAGACTAGGACACAATGTGAATGTACATACCTGTAAGTACTTAGAAGCAGTTTGAGTAGCCATAACGCCAAGTTGGTTCAACGAATTATTCCAGTTCTATAGTGTTCAATTGCAGATAATCGAGAGCTTTTTATCTTAGACCAGCTAGTCCATGAAGCCCAGTATTACCAATACAAGTTCTTCGATAGCATTGATTACTGAATGACCCGGAAAGATCACAGATCCGTCTGATCTTGGTCATACGCCGCTAATTCTGGGCTTCCAGCTGTCAAGTTCAACTGTCACATCGTCTAACCAACGTGATGATCTTAGACCATTGTCAGATGCTTGTCCATGACAGGCTGTCCACTAGTCAACCAACGGGTCATCTCTCGGCTTTGAAGAGCGTGAGCATGACGGAGAGACAATAGGGAGAAAGACAATAAGGCCAACACTCTTAAATAAAGAGCATGTAAAAGGGATGTCGCAAATGAGAATCTATTTTAGGCCTCCCAATGTTCCACGACCAATGTGAAGTGGTGAAGTGATGAAGCGACCAAAAAATTGAAGACCCAAAATGTCAGGAATTTCGACACAGTGAAATGTAAGCCCATGCTATAGTATCGATAATTAGCGTAATTTGGAAAAACTGTTAGTCATTCGTTGTTTAACAACAAAATGTTGACGTTTTTCCATTATGTAAGTAGTTAATTGGTCTGAAGAAGTAACAAGTTTGTTATGCAAGAAGTAATTTAGTTTGACGATTAGATATCAGATTGTGATAAGCTACACTTCTCATTTTTGTTTGCTTCTTATTGATCCACATAGTATTTACATCGTCTTCCTTGATATTTTTCCTTTCTCTCTCTCTCTCTTTTCATTGCCGTATGTAGAGATGAAGAAGACTATTTTATCAGTAGCTCTGGAGAGAGCTATTCACCCGTTTTATATCTTTAATTTGTATATTACCCTCTTGTTGTTGTCGTAATTCTCATCCCTTTACTATTTTATTTTTGTATAACGTCTATACTTGTTGATGTTAATACTTAAATGTCTGTTTACATTTTTATGCAATGTAGTGAATTGTTATTTTCTATTATTATATGTACACGAAAACCTTACCGAAAAACAGGTCTCTGGTGATGACAGGCTTTTAACCGTGTATAAATAAATGAACCCACACTAAAGCTCATATTCGGGTATATTTATACGTATTACGTTTTATGCTAAAGTATTACAAAAATAAACAAACAAACAACGACAAAGGAGAGAGTGATGGATATTTAGAAAAAGAAAGCAACTCAAAGGAAAATGTAATTGATAGTTGTTGTTTGCGAAAATGTCTCCCGTTCGTGACCATGAATATCAATAGCAATCAAGCGTTGAAGCCAGAGATGTTGATACAACGGGGGACCTATTAGGCGTACAAAAACTAATTACCCAAAGAAACGGGACACATCTGCAAAAGATATTCTAAATGGTCATTCTCCTCATTATCCTAATTATATTACATCAATTATAATATCCCCTCAAAAAGAAAACAAAATCAGTTATAACTGGTGCAAGAATTTATTATATAAAAGAGGCAGAACCTACACTTTATGCTTTCACACTATAAAGATACGTGATATCAAAACAGTTGTTTCAAAAAACAATGTGAAAGCTAGAGTAATAATACTAGTAATAGTATTATCATTGGTATAAGTTTAAGAAGTATTACCTAACGGTGCGGGTGTTCAGCCGCCTCCAAAGTCCAATAATAAAGTCAATTAGCTATTAAATGAGGGAAATTAAAAAAGGTTCAAATCAATTTCAAATACACAAATCGAAAATATTATAGTCAACAAATAAATAAAACCCAAACTAAAGCTCATATTCGGGTAAAATTATACGTATTACGTTGTATGCTAAAGTATGTATAAACAATAAACAAACAAACATGAAAAAGGAGAGAGTGATGGATATTTAGAGAAGAAAGCAACTCAAAGGAAAATAAATTGATAGTTGTTGTTTGCGAAATGTCACACCGTTGATGATCATGAATATATCAATAGCAATCAAGCGTTGAAGCCAGAGATGTTCCAACGGAATTTGAAAGACAATACTAATTTAGAACTTCCATTTAGTGGGAAAATAAAGACCATTAGTTGTCGAATCGACTTAAGTGATTGAAATCACCTAGTTAATGGTTTGATTTCCAGACCCTTTTACCGAATGGTCGTACGATTTGTGCTGCGCAAAGATTCAATCAGTTTAATTTTGGCCATTACAAGAAGTGGGTTATTGCTGTAGAAAAATGCTCGTGTATCCTTTACAGCTCATTTTATGTATGTTATTACCAAAGAAGAAAAAAAAGCCAGTCAGTCACTTAATAGTGTCTGACAGTGATGTTAGCAAGTAAACGGGTTTCCTTGCATAATTTGAATATTAGGACACTGCTAACGTTTTAAATTCACAGATAGGACATACATGACGTATTCATAATTCCTGCAAAGTTCTACAGCATTTGATGTTGGCTGCAAAAGGGACATCGTATCTTTAAACTTGGCAAATGCATAGTATTGTACGGTGGACTCATGACAAAAATAACCGTTTGTTCACTTCAGACCACTCCACTACCGTTTGTCAATGACAGGTTTCCTCTCGCATGTATTTATCTTGTGTTATGTTATTTGATTTACATCTATCATTTTCATGATTTTAGAATATATCATTTGTATTTGGATTGATTTGTAGAAATAAATACAATTGTCATTATCTTTTCCTCTAACATTTGAAACCGAAAAATTTACCTCATTCTATTGTGTCATCATTCATTTCGTATACAGTAGTAAAAATGGAACAAGAATCTCTTCTTCAAGACTCGTTGTAAGGCTATGGTGGTAACTGCATCACATATTAGTACCTTTCTCAATAGGCCATCTTCGCAATTGAACCAAGTTTAATGCATACGTCTTTGTAAATCGCATCGATAAGAATTATATCATCCACCTGTTATGAATACTGGCATTTCAGTAGTCAGAGTGCGAATTGCATACATTAGTGAATTAGAATAAGAACAATTATCATAATAATAATAATAATAATAATAATAATGATAATGATAATAATAGTAATAATGATAATACTATCAATAATAGTATTAATGATAATAATAATATTAATAATATTAAATGATGATGATAATGATGATGAAAATAATAATAACAATAATAATAGTAATAGTATTGATAATTATAATAATAAGTGGGTCTTATTTACCCAGAATATGACAATCAATTTCGTCCCAAAGCTACAATCAGTCAACATTCCTTATAGTCAGGTGGCTTAGTGAAATTATCATTACTTGCCGGATAATAGCACCATTTTTGGTACAGGGCTTCCTTAGGACCTACTAAACGATATTAGGCTAGGAGCCCCCGGCAAAAATTTCAATTTAATGGTGTGGGGGCGGGGGCGTCTTTTTGGAGCCCCCAAATGATTTTATAACATTGATTTGTTGTTGAACAAATGCCATTTTTGGCACAGGGCTTCCTTAGGACCTACTGAACGATATTAGGGTAGGAGCCTCCGGCAAAATATCATATAAGGGTGTGGGGCGGGGCGTCGCCTCGTAGCCCCAAATAATTTAGAAGGTAATATACCATTGATTTGTTGTTGTACAAATGCCATTTTTGGTACAGGGCTTCCTTAGGACCTACTGAACGATATAAGGGTAGAGCCCCGGCAAGAATATCATATAAGGGTGTGAGGCAGGGCATCGCCTCGTAGCCCCCAAATAATTTAGAAGGTAATATAACATTTATTTCTGGTTGTACAAACGCCATTTTTGGTACAGGGCTTCCTTAGGACCTGCTGAACGATATAAGGGTAGGAGCCCCCGGCAAGAATATCGTATAAGGGTGTGAGGCAGGGTCGTCGCCTCGTAGCCCACAAATAATTTATAGGTAATATAACATTGATTTGTTGTTGTACAAACGCCATTTTTGGAACAGGGCTTCCTTAGGACCTGCTGAATGATGGTAGGGTAGGAGCCCCCGGCATAAATATTCATATAGGCCTACGTGTGATTGGGGGCCCCATGGCGTTGTACAACGAAAATCAATGTTATATTACCTTACAAATTATTTGTGGACTACGAGGCGACGCCCCCGTCCCACACCCTTATATGATATTCTTGCCGGTGGCTCCTACCCTAATATCGTTCAGTAGGTCCTAAGGAAGCCCTGTACCAAAAATGGCAATTGTACAACAACAAATAAATGTTTTATTACCTTCTAAATTATTTTGGGGCTACGAAGCGATGCCCCGCCCCACACCCTTATATGATATTCTTGCCGGGGGCTCCTACCCTAATATTGTTCAGTAGGTCCTAAGGAAGGCTTGTACCAAAAATGGCAATTGTACAACAACAAATAAATGTTATATTACCTTCTAAATTATTTGGGGGCTACGAGGCGACGCCCCGCCCCACACCCTTATATGATATTCCTGCCGGAGGCTCCTACCCTTATATCGTTCAGTAGGTCCTAAGGAAGCCCTGTACCAAAAATGGCATTTGTACAACAAATCAATGTTATAAAATCATTTGGGGGCTCCGAAAAGACGCCCCCCCCCACACCCTTAAATTGAAATTTTGCCGGGGCTCCTAGCCTAATATCGTTTAGTAGGTCCTAAGGAAGCCCTGTACCAAAAATGGTGCTTTTATCCGGCAAGTAACGATAATCGATAAATTTGACGCTAAGCCACCTGACTATTACGTTGTAATGGAATTAAGTTATGGAATGACCTTGACAATGATATTAAACTAAGTAAAACTGTTGATGAATTAAAAAAAACTCTTGAAGAATGAAATGTTCATTCAGTATAAAAAACACGCCCAATTAAATAATGAATAATTTGCTCCACATGTTTGTTATGTTTTGTAATAATGTAAGGCACCGGCTACGGGCGCATATAGGGACGCAGTGTCGCTTGACGCCGTGTCCTGTGTGCGTTCGTGGCTGGTGCTTTGCTGTAAATGTCTTATGCTCACATATAGGTCTTTATAATCTATTTCTTGTATATATTTGTTTTCCCGTTAATGTTGTTTTTGTTAATTTCTCGATATATATGTCATGGTTGGTGCCCCAACCACAGGTTTGTATTTAAACTTCTTTAGGGGATCCCCATCCCATGTTTTTATATTTCCATGAATTATTGTATATGTAATTTATTGTTGAAATAAATTGAATTGACAAATTGAAATTGATATACAACTAATATCAGAATTAAATTATACTTTCCTTTCATCCTTACTTCTTTTTTCTCATACATTATAAATTCCCTCTGTGTCATTTGCCCGTAACAGGTGACTGTGTTTAAGTATTTCATGCATGCATCCCTGCGAAAGATTGATATCAACCACAAACTTAATATAAGTATCGCAATGATATACTTTGGACAAGTTTTTTAAAACCTTTTCACATACAAGTTTGGTTCAAAGAGAAGGTTTCGCTCTATTTTATCTTTTTTTCACACACAGAACTGAGAATAAAGGGTCGGAATTTAGGTGACAACCGCAAATACAAAATTTGACATTTCAACAGTATACATTGTGTCTTCTGTGAGGACTAAACCAACCTAAATGATATTTTACGTTTTCGTAGACCTTTACAAATGTTTTTCCTTTTTTGTTTACTGACAATTAATATGTGACAGTGAGGGAGTACGGTGTTGGTCCTAATTTTGTTGAAATTAGTAAAATTAAGGTATTGTATTCCTTTATTTCACGTCTTTTAAAAATTTCATTGATTATATAATTCAATTTTCGTCCATAAGTATCCTTATCTTGACTTGCATTGCACGAAGTTGTCTGGGAGGCGTCTCCGCTTCCAAATTAACAAATCGTTGCATCCATCATCAAATGAATTCAAAAGAGAGTCAATACTTTCATCATGTCGGTAACAGCCATCATCTTTCATCACCCGAAATGATCAGCTCTCAAAGAAAGTACATAGTACAAATATGGAGATTAACTTGAAATACATACATGCAGAGTGTATTCGGTTACTCGTAATGGAAAATGCTTTCATTGGGGTATATAGGCACTTCCACTGTGATGTTAAAGGTATAGACCAGTTTTGGAAACGCCCCCTCTCAACAAATGAAATGGAAGCTCTTATTACCAATCATGTGAAAGAATATGTTTTTACTAATACGTGATCATACAAATTTTGCCGGGTTACCGCCTATATTAATTGATATATTTGGCAAATTATCATATATATCCAGACTGGAGAGATATAGGGTAGTCCCATATACACCTTGCTGTGTACAGTGCTTGTAACTTTACCAAGATTGGGCCAAATTTCTTATCATTTTGATGATTCCAGAACCTTGCAGTACACACCAATATTTATATGCTAGATGATCAACCTTTTCTGATCGATTCCACGTTTCTTTCACAATGCACTCGCATGACCAGAACTGGTCTATACCTTTAAATGCACCGTGGATGCACCATGCAGAGCGTAGTTGACGTGCTTGAACCGGAATTCGATCCAATCATCAACGGCGTAACTACAGAGGGCTAAGAAGCATGTGCCCAGTTAATTCAGTAAATTTATCAAAGTCTTTACTTAAAAATTAGAACATTGACTGGGACAATCTGGAGATGTGCAGGATTTCAGTTGGTATGCCACCCGCCCACCCACTCTCTCCTCTCTGCCTCTCTCTGTCTCTCATTCTCTCCCTCTCTCTGTCTCTTTCTCTCTCTCTCTCTCTCTCTCGCTCTTTTTGTCTCTAACTCTCTTGCTATATCCGTCTGCCATATTCATGTAATTTTTCCATATTGTATGAGGACGCAATGAGTATGTAATGAGAGCGCCATAGACATATGCCTCGTTGACACTTGCGCGCATTTTGGTCCCGCACTGCCCCGCTCTATGCCGTGCCAATGCGTGCCAATTAGTGGCACGCAGTGGCACGCAGGGTCACGTCTAATTTACGAATAGTTCACGCAATGCGTAACCACCACGACACGCATTCGTAGGCTATGCGCATGGCATGCGAAAACTGCGCGGGAAGTATGCGCAGCCAATGCGCAAATTGGGAGCAATTAGTCGTTAACAAGTCGTAAACATGCGTGCCACTAGGTCGACGGACACGCATCGGCGCGCATCGGCGCGCACTGACACGACTAGGTAGCGCATAGGGTGCGCATAGTTCACGAAGTGTTCACGAACGTTGCCAAACAAAATTGTGCCAAAATTTTGAACATTTTGAAAATTCTGTCACGCCTTTCACACACGGCCCGCATCCGCCCGCATCCGCCCGCATCCTCCCGCACGCTACCACAAAATGCGGGCAAGTGTCAACGAGGCAATAGAAGTAACTTGATATAACGAAAGATGCTTCAGTCAACAGGCAAAAGATAAGAGGTGAATAAAGAGTTTTTCGGTGGTGACTGATAGTTTAATCACTGTTTATCAGAATAACAAGACTGCACAATACATCTAATACTAAAAATATTTCTTAACAAATCAAAGAAAGCTTTTATCATACCACGCGGTTCACCTAGTTATACATTTCATTCAGTTCTTTCGTGTTACAAAAGTAATGTCGAACACAATCACAAAGGCTTTGGAGAAATCAACTTCGACTCATTTCACTAGCCTTGTCCGACAGCTTTTTAAATGTGCAAACATGGCAATGACTTGTTATAGTCCGAAACGTGATTTCGACAGGCAATACAATAGCGTAATGAAATGGCCCTTTGTTTGATTTGAAACTCTGTGCTCGTGCTGAAGACATACTCATGTATTCATAATCGATACCTAATTACAGGTCATACAAATTCGACGAAATGATTATGTGCACTCTGATGTGAATTGCTCTTTATCACAGAAATATTTATTTTAAATAGTAACTATATAAAGTTAGCCATGTGGCGTATTGGTAAAGGCGTTTTATACTGATGTGGCTGCCGTGGGTAAAATAAAGAAGACAATATCATTATAGTTTCGCATAGCTTTTAAAGAAATTAATAAGCAGCGTGTGTCACAAAGCAGTCTGACATTAATGAATTATCTACTACAGCACGCTTGTTGTTTACAAGATTGATACTGAGAAACCATTAAAAAAAAATAAAAATATGTTCGTTATTTAAAACTTAAGTTCGTGCAATCAAATATCGAAAAAGTATATACACTTTTATATTTAGTGCTGATTACGAGGCTTTAAATCTGGCCTATTGTCAATGATTGTACGACAATCCTCAAACTATAAATGTTTCGCGGTCAATATCTTACATTCAACGCATTTCTCACTTATACCCCCTTCACATGGGCTTACACGGATACTTCTTAAGAGTCCTTACGGATCACACAAATGTATTTACGGCAAAATTCCACGATTTGCTATGAGTTGTCACGGATAACAGCAGAGCAAATAACGTGTTAGTTACGACCTGTTTAAGAATAGTTACGAGTAAGTTACGAGTGTTTACGAGTCCTAACGATTTTTAGCTAAAAAATAACAACTAAAAATAAAGTATTCGATTTTGAAGCTTTTATAACTTTCCCCAAATCGTAAACAATACGTAAGAATACGTAAAGTATACGTCTCTATTTGTAAAGTACTTGTATCTACACGTAAAGGGCTCGTAATTACTCGTAACAATCCGTATAGCCATCGTAACATGACCCGAATGAAATCGTAAACAACACGTAAGCACTCGTAATAATCCGTGAATAATCCGTAAACAAATCATAAACTAACAAATCGTTACAAAAATTGCTACGAGTCATTTTTTTCTTCTTCTTGCGAGCAGTTTACGGATAGTTACGTATTGTTGCGAGCGGCTTACGATATTTACGGATTGTTACGAGCTATTTACGAGTTATTTACGGAAAAATAAATCCGTGGACAATCGTAAGAAGATTTTTGACATATCAACAAATTTTCCTCTCCTTTCACTTATCCTTAAGAGTGTCTGCGAGTTGTTACGAGTTTTGACGAGTTATTTACGGATACAAGCGAGTTTTTTACGGATGCTTGCGTTTGACCACGAGTTGGCAATCCGTAAGAACTCGTAAGAAAAATCCATGTATATGAAGGGGGTATTAAACACTAGAGCCAACGACGTGATATTGAAATTTGTTAGATATTAGCAAGAATTTGCATGATGACACTAATTGAGCATTATCTTTTCATTGCCCCAAGTCGCGCTTAAATTAATGAGAACTTAATTCTTTTTCAGGCAGAAGTATCCTTCGTGGAATTACCAGAGCTGTCCTGATTTCCTTGAGGTGTGGCAATCTTGGGGTTCTTTGAGATGGGTTGGAGCTTTGGCTTACCTTTCTCAGGCTTTTTCTTATTTTCCATAATATTAAGGAAGGTATAAATGAATGGGTTTAAGGAGGAGTTGATTGGTAAGATGAGGATCACGGTCCAAACGTACAAAGAACTAGGCAAGACAACCAGTCCTGTTTGGGTAAGAATACCCATAACTATGATGGGCATCCAGCAGGCGAAATCGGTTCCTACGATAAACGCCATTTTCCTTGCCACCTTAATATCCCTCCCTTTCATTTCAGTGATTCCAACAGATCGAGAGGATTTCTTTACTTGTATGAACATCAACGTATAGCAAACTAACATAAATATGTACAATACCATGTTAATAGCGATGAAGATGACAACGGAGTATATCCATGAGGGTCGAATGTCACTACTGACTGCCTCGTAGACGACAACAAATTCTTCAGACCATGCAGAATCTCTAAGGAATCGCAGGATGCCAGTTTCTCCCGAATCCACGTGCAGTGGTAAACCTAGACACACATCGGAAAGGCCATACACGCCAGACAGAGCCGAGTCGAGCACAAAAGGCACAATAGCAACCACAAAAACAACAACCCACATCAGGACCAGAAGTACACAGGTCACTTTGATACTCAACCGATTTTTCCCAAAAGGAAAGGCTATGCAGATCGTTCGGTCAAGGGTGATTAAGGTTAATGTTAGAACAGACAGTTCACTCGACAGGAATGCCAGAACACCGGCCACTTTGCAGATACTCGAATTGCGCCACCATGGCGCACTTAAGAAGAAAGCATCACCGAAATGAACATCAGCTGATGTGATGAAAATCATATAGACGCCCATGAGACAGTCAGCAACGGCTAGATTAATTATTAGGAGGGTTTGAACATTGGTTTTCTCCTCCTGACGAAATCGTAGACCAAGTACCATGATGTTTCCAACCAGAGCAGTTAGACCTATGATCCAGCCAAAGATTCTAAGTAGGACGCTTGGATAGAGTCGGCCACACGTGTCCAAGGGATTTTGAGGAGATGTTCTGGCACAGCTTACGTTCTCTTTATGACCTACAAGACAACAAATCCTGCTGTCAGATGCAGACCTTGAAAGAATAAAGCAAAGTTAAATCAATTATTATTTCGAGATAATTTGTAATGAGATAAAATGTTAAAAACTTCAGCACTGGGTTTTTAAATATATATTTCAGTTAACAAAATGTATACAGTGTTTATCAATAAAATCTAGGTGAAGTTATGATTTTCGTTTATTAAGTGATGAATTGGATCTAAATCCGTTGATCGATTGGAAGTGGACACGAGGCCTCTCAGTTACATTTTCGAATGCGTAACCGAACATTAGAATGGTTTAATGACCGGTCTATAGCATTTTATTACGACCGGCCTGTTAGTAGTCTAAACCCAGGGGCGGATCCAGCTTTTTATAAAGGGGGGGGTTGGGGTGGTATGCGAGGGCGTAGCGACCGAGTCCAAGCGAGCGGAGCGAGCGAGGGAGGGTGTGGGAGGGTGTCCCCTCCCACAGTAGGGAAAATTTTTGAAAATCTGTGTGTGAAAATGGCGTTTTCTTGCATCTAAAACACCACTATTTTTGGTATAGAGGTCGTTGCCAAATTAACCCCCATGAAAATTTGTAAAATTAAGTTGCATTTTCCTGCAATGTAAGGCCAGTTAACAACACAGATACAAAGAATTGGGGACCTTGGAATAAGCACTGTTAGCCTAATACTTTTATTATGAGCTTGTCACTTCGGCGGTGGCCCGTGTCCTCAAAAAAGCTGATGGGAGGGGGGAAGGGACTCTGGGACATTTGTTCGCCCAACCCCCCCCCCTCCCCCCAAAAAGAAATAATAATAATAATAATAATAATAATAATAATAATAATAATAATAATAAATGAAATAAATACATAGAAATAGAATAAAATAAAATTATAAGTTTTAAAAAGATAAGATTTTAAAAAATGGTTTTTTTTTGGGGGGGTTGCAACCCCCCCAACCCCCCCTCTAGATCCGCTTCTGAAACCTATGGCCAGTCGACTGTAGATCTGTGAAATTGGGGATAAGTGTTAATTATCAAATGACAAGGATCATCGTAAGCGTTAAAAAAAAGTAATAATTGACAGCATTATGGTCGGGCATTAGTGTATAATTATCCACTCTCGGTACCTTCGACTATTGCCTCGACTGTTCCAGTGGTGCCTTGAGTGGATAATTCTTAATAGCGTCCTGACTGAAGCGTGTTTTTTCTCCTACACATTATCACAACTTTACTGATTTCTTGAAAAGAAAATGTACTCACACAGCTATGAGAGAGGATAGATTTTGGGCCATTTCTGGTTCGATAGATGGCAGGTATACATCAACAAGGAATCTGAAAGGGAAAACCGTATAAACCATTATTCATAGAATCTGATGCGTCATGCCAGTTACATTGAATTTTGTTTGAATCAGATGTGAAGCCCGTCGCACATAAAGCGACATATTGATTCATTTAAAGTCAATTCAAAGGAATATTTGTTTTCTTACATTTCTTTTTTTACATCAACAAAATACTCAAGTGATGAATTTATATATAAATAATTACAAGCAATTTAGCAGAGCATATTAACAGTTTAAATGCAATGTGATATTCCCTGCGATATTTGAGTCTGTGAACGTGGTGGATGCAATTAGCCAAAACGACAGTAGTAAATCAGAGCATATCTACGTTTGGAATGAAATATTTTACAGCCCTGTAGATTTAGGTTATGTTTTAAGCTTGGAAGTAAGTAACCAGGGGACTGCTGGCTTTAAATCCTCTCCGAGGGACTTGGTCATGCGGATTAATGCCTTACCAAAGGGCACAAGCAAATTGACTTAGTTTCGAACCAGGGACATCCCGCTTACGGGACCACTGCTCTACCACTGAGCCATCACACCTCCTTTGAATGGTAATGGTATTAGCGATGGGGAAGTATGAGTCGCCCATTCGGAAATAAGAAATGTGTTTATCTCTGACGATATATATAAATGTAAGACAAACAGAACTACTCTCTATTTAAAAAGAAAAGAAAATTTAAACATTATTACTACTACTTACAGATATTCAAGGTTCCAGAAATTAGCGAATGTGTTCTCGTCTATTCGTAGTAAGGGGTTGTAACTCAGATCTCTTTGAAATAAACAAATATACAGAAGAAATGGTATTAACTACCAATGTTTGCTCAATCTTCGTGTTATTTTAAGATGTACTGCTAGGTTAATATATATACAAAATATTATATACATGCTGAATAATAACTTCTGTATAGGTAGAAAAAATTACGGTAAATCAAATAAATTATCAATTTGATTTAGAAATATACAGGTATAATAAATACCGGTTTCATTTTATCATTAATGTAACAGTCATCAAAGTCATTCTTATCAGTAATTTAATAATCATCCTTAAAATTATCATCACAATCATCAATATAATTATCATAAGTATTATTGTTATCATTATTATTATTATTATTATTATTATTATTATTAGTATTATTAATATTATTATTATTAATATTATTATTATTATATTTATTATTATCATTATCATTATTAGTATTATTGTTATTATCATTGTCATTATTATTACTACAGTTGTATTACTATTTATTATCATCATCATTAATGCTTTTATTATTTTATCATCATTATCATTATTGTTAACATCATTATTAAAACTATTGTTATCATCGTCATGATCGTCTCATCACCATCATTATGTTTGCGTATAACATTCTTATGAACAGTTGATTATATTCAAAAGACATTACTTTTTTATCATACAGTTTTCTTTCTATGGTCCTTGCAAAATTCTCATTCATTCACAAAGTACATAAATTAACATCGGGCTTAAACTTACAACATCCGCAGGTTTCCCAGTCCATCAAAAGCTCCGTGAGGTATATAGCTGATGCTATTCGATGTTAGATTTCTGTTCAGTTAGAGGAAGAGCGAGAGACAATTTTACATCTCATATTAGTAAAGAAATCGTATATATGTTATACCTCACCATCATGACATAAAAATAACAATTTGCTCAGGTTTTCCATTCATTTGCAATATTATAATTAAAACATATGGTGTTTTTTCTAAGAGACAGAGTGAATAACAATGGAATAACTTTCACAAAGACAGAATAGACGTTAGATGGTAATAGAACATGAAATCTAAAAAAGGATTATTTAAGATGTGTAGTTTCTCGCATGATATACAAATCAATGAAGTACTACATGCATACATCAAAACGGGCAAATGCCTTTGATTAAAAACTAATCGATAAAGAATAATCGTTGTAAGAGCAACTATGCCCTAAATATTAAACACCGAGTGAACAACGTCGTTTTGATATAATTTCTTTAATCAAAAGAATTATGATCGATAAACAAGATTACATAATTGAAGTCAACATGATTTAAGAAAAGAAAAAACAATCACTTGACAGAAAATTGATATACACATAATTGTGAGAAAGTACCGGGTCCTTTGCTTATAAAAGCAAATGATGTTTTCCCACATGCATACAAACTAGTCGAACATAAACAATAACAATTATAGTATTCAAGTGAATGAATATTTGTAATTGTCATACAGAATGTGTAAACTTACAAAATTCGCAAAGATGATAACCCTTTAAAAGTTCCTTCCTGTATTTCGGTAATGTTCAGGTTCCTGAGATACCTGCAAAAAAAAGTTCACCAATAAGTATTCATCTCATTCATAAAATATCAATAATCATATTTGGCATATTTTTCAGCAGATATGAAGTCGTCTTTAAAAAAGTCGCAAAGACTTCAAGAATTCAAAGGCAATTGTAATGCCCTATTGTACATCCCATAAAATAATACATAATTTATTTATACATCTATTGAAATTAACTAATTGAGCTAGTAATTCCAGCACTTATAACGAATCCATGACACATGCTCCGCCGACGATTGCTCCGCCGACATTTACTCCGCAAAACGCGACAATTGCTCCGCGACATTTGCTCCGCGACAATTGCTCCGCCGACATTTGCTCCGCCGACAATTGCTCCGCCGACATTTGCTCCGCCGACATTTGCTCCGCCGACATTTGTTCCGCCGACAATTGCTCCTCCGACAATTGCTCCGCGACATTTGCTCCGCCGACAATTACTCCGCATGAAGTGATAAATGCTCCGGTGACAAATGCTCCTCGAACGACAGTTGCTCCGACGACAATTGCTCCGCCGACATTTGCTCCCCCGACAATTGCTCCTCCGACATTTGCTCCGCCGACAATTGCTCCTCCGACAATTGCTCCGCATGAAGCGACAATTGCTCCGCCGACATTTGCTCCGCCGACAATTGCCCCTCCGACAATTGCTCCGCATGAAGTGACAATTGCTCCGCCGACATTTGCTCCGCCGATAATTGCTCCTCCGACATTTGCTCCGCCGATAATTGCTCCTCCGACATTTGCTCCGCCGACAATTGCTCCTACGACATTTGCCCTGCCAACAATTGCTCCTTCGATATTTGCTCCGCATGAAGCGACACTTGCTCCGGTGACATTTGCTCCGACGACATTTGCACCGCCCAAAAAGTGCCCCGTAAAAATACAAGTGC
Organism: Mesocentrotus franciscanus; assembly: GCA_037976565.1. Lineage (NCBI taxonomy): Eukaryota > Metazoa > Echinodermata > Echinoidea > Camarodonta > Strongylocentrotidae > Mesocentrotus > Mesocentrotus franciscanus. Next base: position 24,585,843 of record CP137672.1, read on the forward strand.
TACTAGTACTACGACAAATGCTTCGCCGACAATATTTTTCTTCATGTGTTATTTTCTTTGTTTTGTTTTAGATTGTTTCGTTTTCTGAATGCATTTCATGAAATAATGTAGATGAAATGAAATGAATGAATGTTGATGATGTGGGAGAAAAAGGAGTTACCTAAAAGTCATGTCTAATATGCTGAAATAACTTTTCATCTATCACTGTACGTCCCAGATAATGTACACTAAGCAATCATTACATGTCAGGGGAAGTTTTAAAAAAGAAAAAAAGAAAGAAAGTAGAGCAGCGAGCCACATTCCCCAATACGCGCATACCTCCTCGTTAATTTCAAACAGCTCATCAATATGTAAGACCTGAAATGACCTCAATGCAAGCAAGCACATGCAGCATAGGTATACCATCTGCGAGTAAAGCATTCATCATGGAAGTTTTAGAAAATAACAGGGAGGCATCAAAATCAGCTTTGAATGACATTTGTACGTAAAAAGAGAACATAAACAAGATTTAGGGATTATCGAATCGATAATCGATAAACTAAGGCATTTGACGAGCAACCCCTTTCAGGGAACCTTTAAAAAGTTATAACATTCTTCCTAACTGAGAAGGGGGAATGGGAAAACACACACAAAAATACTTTTCCCAGAACTTACGGCTATCTTTAACCAGATTTTGGATATGCATAATTATGCAAGTACAAAGTAGACTAAAAACAAGAGGATTGAGCACCATGCAATTATTAACATATCAAAGAATCTATGCTGATATTGCAAAATATGTATAAAAGGATTGGAAACCATTCTCTTACTCCTGCTAACCGAACAATAGCCAAAACACTCTCAAATGGTGATGCAACAGGGAGCATTATAACATAAAAACAATCCTACATATCAATTGTTGGATGGTAAATATCCTGAATAACAATAACAATCTAGAAATCAATTACAGCTCAAACAGGAAACGTATGATACATGTGTCAAACTGCTCTGAAATAGAAATATTGCAAAATAAGCTTTTAAAATAAATAGGCACCGTTAAACGGGGTGGATGAGAAAACAAATTGAAAAGATGTTTTGGGTAATTTTTTTTACAAAGTAAGAATGCAGAGGGAAGGGCTCAAGGGCAAGGTGGGCAGGGATATAATTAACCAAAAGATGGTGGATTACACTAAAGCGGGTAAGGAGCACAAAACTCCACGGGAGGGGTACAGTCCACGGGGCAGGGTGTATTATCCCGCAAAGAGGGTCAGAAGGTGACAAGTGGATGGGGATAATGATTAGGTATTCAGAGTAACCTCACTATTCATAGCGACCATAATTCATAAGGACCATCATTCGTAAGGGCCGCTATAATAGTCAGGTGGCTTAGCGTCATAATTTATCGATTATCGTTACTTGCCGGATAAAAGCACCATTTTTGGTACAGGGCTTCCATAGGACTTTAAAATACTAAACGATATTAGGCTAGAAGCCCCCGTCAAAAATTCAGCCCGGCAAGAATATCATATAAGGGTGTGGGCGGGCGTCGCTTCGTAGCCCCCTAAATAATTTGTAAGGTAATATAACATTAATTTGTTGTTGTACAAACGCCATGGGCCCCCAATCACACATATATGAATATGTATGCCGGGGGCTCCTACCCTACCATCATTCAGCAGGTCCTAATGAAGCCCTGTACCAAAAATGGCGTTTGTACAACAACAAATAAATGTTATATTACCTTCTAAATTATTTGGGGCTACGAAGCGACACCCCACACCCTTATATGATATTATTGCCGGGGGCTCCTACCCTAATATCGTTCAGTAGGTCCTAAGGAAGCCCTGTACCAAAAATGGCATTTGTACAACAACATATACATGTTATATTACCTTCTAAATTATTTGGGGCTACGAGGCCACGCCCCCGCCCCATGCCCTTATATGATAATTGTGTCGGGTGCTCCTACCCTAATATCGTTCAGTAGGTCCTAAGGAAGCCCTGTACCAAAAATAGCATTTGTACAACAACAAATCAATGTTATAAAATTATTTGGGGCTCCAAAGACGCCCCGCCCCCACTCCCTTAAATCGATATTTTGCCGGAGGCTCCTAGCCTCAGGGGCGGCGATCCCGGGGAGACGGGGGACACGTCCCCCTCGATTTTTTTAGGGGATCGCCCCGGAAAATTTGAAAAAATGTATAGCAAATACTGACTGAAGACTGCAACACACTTTTAGGCTCTGGAGGGCCCAAGAGTGCAGCGTTTAGACAAAGAAAATGCAAAATCTTCTCACTGGAGCTACGCTCCTCGCATAATATCCTTCAAAATGTACAAGTAGATATTGTAAAAAAAGTGAAGTGTGAAAAAAGTATATTGCTTGTTTTTATACTATAGTTTTGTTAATACAACAAAACTTCAAAAACTGTGAGGGGTATAGGCCTAGTCACTTTCGTCACCTTCACCCCTCTCGTTCACTATGCTCCCTCGCGCTGGCGTACTGATGGGGGGCTTGGGGCAGTTGCCCCCCAAATAAAATTCATATATGTGGTTTATTTCTAATTCGATACCAGTGATTTACAAATGTTGCTGAAATGGCATGATTTTTTCCTGAGCTTCCGGGGCTCCGCCCTGGACCCCACCAAGGGCCCTAAAGCGTGCTCCTGGATGCTCACCTGACCGTTATTAAATGCCTAAAACCCCTGAGCTTCTGGGGGTCCGCCCCCGGACCCCACTCCAGTTAGTGACCTGCATGCCAGTGACACAAATAAGGTATCAAAATATGCTCATCTGACCGTAATTAAATGCCTAAAACCCCTGAGCTTCCGGGAGCTCCGCCCCTGGACCCCACCAGTGGCCCTAAGCCGGGCCCCTGGTTGCTCATATGACCTTAATTAAATGCCTAAAACCCCTGAGCTTCATGGGGCTCTGTCCCTTGTCCCCGCCGGGCTTTGCCCCTGGACCCCACGTCAATTTACGCTCCACTTGCTTTGCTCTACCTGATCGTAAATACTTTAGCCCCCCACTTTGAAAATCGTTCATCGGGGCCTTCATGTAACATGTAAGAATGGTGGTGATGCGGATTTTTTTCTGCCCCCAACGTTTTTGGTCATTACGCCACTGCTCCTCGTCCCTGGCATTTCGTCCCCTCGGTCATGAAAAGAAATCGCCGCCCCCTGCCTAGCCTAATATCGTTTAGTAGGTCCTAAGGGAGCCCTGTACCAAATATGGTGCTTTTATCCGGCAAGTAACGATAATTTCGCTAAGCCACCTGACTATATTCATAACATGAGATGAGGGTCGCTATTCATAATTCAAATAAGGGACGCTTCCCACAATAGGACAATAGATTAGGTATAATATTATGAATACCAACACTCTTTTCTTGCATTATGATTAGTGATTGTTATGATTAACGACCCCGATTTTGTATTATGAATAGCGACCCTCCCTCATACTATGAATAGCGGTCCTTAGAAATAGTCCTTATGAATAACGATGAGACCCCAGGTAGTCATGGTGTTCTGATTATCCAAATGAATCACGGCAACAAGGGCTATTTTTGCTCTAAATTGAATTCAATATATGCTATTGCTATGTGGGGCAAAGTAAATGATTGAGTAGCCTTGCAATAGAATTGTACAAGGATGGAGAGATTGGTGCTTATCATGTTAGATACTTTTATTATGAACAGCTAATAATGTACGAGTCTATTAAGCATTCAAATGTTTTCTTATATCCCTGTTTTCTTGCAAAAGTCCCGACATAAAAAAATATATATTTAAAAGGAAATTATATAAAATACAAGATTTCAGCAAGATCTTTCAAACGGTCATTTTATTACCTTTTATGGTAACTGTTCAAGATATTAGAAGGACCTATGGTGAAAGAACAAAGGCAAATGTATAAAATAAAAACCTTGATTTACTCCAAAATAGCTAAAGTGGATTTAGGTCCTTTTGCAAAAAAACTCATATTCTTGGGGTATAACATAACTACATCAAGGGATTATACAGCATCACACTACTAAGTACAATTATATTGATATTGCAAATGGCTATATGGAGGTATTAAGCCGGAGAACATTACTGAACGGCATCTCCAGAACAGACATTTTCAGGCACCTTAAGAAAGCTTACATAATATCCGGCACACCTCGGCAAACAATATTTCATATATTCTCTTACAAATATAATTCAAAGAGAATATAGGCATGTTCCGAGTAGGAATATCCAGTGAACATGCACGGGATGTAAACTCACTTAAGATGCTAAAATCAGAATCCTTGTTTACCGAGCCCTTCCCCGACTGTTTACTGCCAAATTGTGAACAACGTAGATGTTTGCAATGCAAAATAAGCATTAATTTTGTAATCAAGTAGCTCTGAAGCCACAGCAGAGCATATAAAAACAACAACAACAACAGTAGAAAAGTAACATTAGCATACACTCCACTTTCATCCACAAGAAATTCCAGTATAGATGAATAGTGATTTTCTGCAGGTCACATTTATCGGTTGGGTACAAACTATAGTGCCTGCTCATCACGATGCCAGGCTTTATTTATCCTAATGGATGGCCCAATAGCTCTGAGGAACGAATCTAATTTCACAATGCTTTGAAACTATTTATTTCGAAATGTAATTTGAGGACCAGAACTCCAATAAAAATTTGATTGGAATTGAGATAAGAAGAAGATAAACCGAGTAGAAAATGATGTTAGGATCATGGAAATTAGGCCTATTATAATACAGTTTGTAAAATAATTAGGTTGAAACAATATGAAGATAATTGTGATAACAGTTCTTTAAGAAAAGGATGGTAACATTTGATAATATATAACATATCTGCATCATGGAGATTGTTTGGTTGAATATGTGATGTAAGTTTTTGTAATTGTTATTTGAAAATGTAAGAATAAAGAAAATGAATAACACTGTTATTTTATTATCTTTATGGTTTTAGTTCTTAACCTTTCTGCTTATTCCCATTTTCACAAATCATTTTGTTGCAGTTTGATGTTAATTCTTCATGATCAGCCAATTGCTCTTCTTCCGATGGCTCCGTGTGTCACTTAAAGTCAGTGAAAACAAAGTACTCGAATGAGATGGGGTGCTTTACACACTAATATATATAGTAAAGCTACATACAATTAACTGAAGGAAAGAAACCTATAGAAAACGGACTGGATATTATTTAAAATACTATTCTAAACAAGAATGTACTACATGTACATTAGGTTACAATTTCATGAGAGAAATAGAACTCGAGAGGGGGAGAAGGGAAGAAGTGAAGAAAATGAAAGAAGACTAATAGCATGAGAGGAAAGAAAAGAGCTAGAAAGACAAGAAAATGGTTTAAAAGGGAAAAGGAGGAGCAAGAAAGAGAAAGAGAGTGAGAGAGTTTGTTTTGAGCTTTGGATCAGCTAATGTGCAATACATGAAACAGATTTTGAGCGGAGTAATTATCTTTCGGTGAAGAACTTGCATAAGGAGTTTTTTTAAATCAAACATTATGGGGAAGAGCAATAAACGGCTGAGCATTTGTCTTCTGCAGGGCCGTAGCGAGAGTTTGATGTTTGGGGGGCACATACATGTAATTGATCGACGTCCTGGGGAGGGATCTAAGAGGAGGGGTGTCTAATCTTGGAAAAATAAAAATTTGCCCCCTTGGCTACGGGCCTGGTCTTATGTAAGGCACTTTTTAGGCAGGACAAATGACGGCAGAGCAATTTATTGCACTAATTGCCAGAGGAGCATTCATGTCTTCCACGAGGCACTTTTGGATCAGAGAGCAATTTTTTGTCGGCGAAACATTTGTCTTTTACGAGGCACTCCTGATACGTCGGCGGAGCATTTGTATTTTACGGGGCACTTTTTAGGCGGAGCAAATGTCGGCGGAGCAATTGTCGCTTCATGCGGAGCAATTGTCGGAGGAGCAATTGTCGGCGGAGCAAATGTCGAAGGAGCAATTGTCGGCGGAGCAAATGTCGGAGGAGCAATTGTCGGCGGAGCAAATGTCGGCGAAGCAAATGTCGGCGGAGCAATTGTCGCTTCATGCGGAGCAATTGTCGGAGGAGCAATTGTCGGCGGAGCAAATGTCGGAGGAGCAATTGTCGGGGGAGCAAATGTCGCGGAGCAATTGTCGGAGGAGCAATTGTCGGCGGAGCAAATGTCGGCGGAGCAAATGTCGGCGGAGCAAATGTCGGCGGAGCAATTGTCGGCGGAGCAAATGTCGGCGGAGCAATTGTCGGCGGAGCAAATGTCGCGGAGCAAATGTCGCGGAGCAATTGTCGCGTTTTGCGGAGTAAATGTCGGCGGAGCAATTGTCGGCGGAGCATGTGTCGGGTTACCCTTATAACACGTGGTCTCATTAATTTTGATGCAAATTCGATTTTTGATGAAGAACAATTCGGAAAATATTTAATTCTATTGAGGTTCTCCCTCTTCTTTTTCTTCTTCGCCTCCTCCTCATCTTTTGTTTTCCTTCTTCTCCTCCTCCTCCTCATCTTCCTCATCCTCCTCATTCTTCCTTGACATGATATTCCCAAACCAGAATGCAATATTAAACTTTGGATTGATCAATACTATACGTACTAACTCTCTTAGAATTTGCTGTTTTACATGTGAGATAGTGGAAATGCTGTCATAGTGAATATGAAGCAATTTCTTCTTTCTATCAAGTAACAGAGAATGAATAAGGTTGATGAAGAACTTACAGAAAGTGGCAGTTTGTGAAGCTTCTGAAATATCCCGGTTGAATTGAGAGAAGAGTACCATATACGAATGCCCTGGTCAACGAGAGAAGGGCATGGTAGTTACAGCTAACAAATAAATTATTCATACCCTTACTAAGTTTTGTAATTTGTTAAGTATGTGAAACATTGATTTGTCCCAATTTATGTTCCTTGTGAATGTGACATGTACAAGCTTACATCTAAAAGTATTCATCAGAGGCCCTAACTCAACCAATCCTCCTTTCATTCTTGATTTACGAGAAACACAAAAACCATCAAATTTACAAGGGGTAATAATTTAGTTGTTAACTGCATATCTAACACCAAAGAACTTTGATGTATTACCGGTAGGAAAGACGTATTGCATGATCTGAATATGAATGGAGACACAAATATTTATATACTCGTTTGAGGATTTCTTCGGCTTTTTTTAATTCAATTTATTTAAAGACCGCTCAAGGGAAACAAGAAAAATGGTCTCTATAGACAGGTGGTATTTCTAAACAGGTGGTTGCTAAAGCAGCTTTGATTATATACAGACATCTTGTAGGCGAACGTTGCAGTCGAGTGAAAATATATATAGAGTATGAGTCTTTTAAAAACTTTTTTGTGTGCGTTGGGGGATTGTGAGTGTGAAAACTATCTGAATAAAGTTTATAGGGATTACACCAAGTATTATTTAAAGGGGAAGAAGAAAATGTGAGGTGAGTATCGCAAAAAGAGCTCTGGGCTCTGTTAATTCAATAATAGAATTTCCCTTTTTCCTTCCTTCCCCCTCCCCCGTTTGCTAAAATAACGGTGCATGACATTAAACCTATTTTTTTGTCAACAAATATAAAACATAAACCATTTTTAATTGAATAAACATTTGTGACGGAAAAAACTACCAAAACGTCTACCCTTTTACAGGAATTGGGGAGGTGCTAGTTCACCGATAGATATTCAGTTACGAAGGATTAATACTTACACCAGTTCAATATTTTCTTCACCGTATATTCCGTCCGGGTTGTAATTTGAGATGATGTATTGCCAACTCCTGTTACGATATAAAACGGTTTTGAGTATTCTGTACTCTGTTAAAGAAATAACGCTTTGTCTCACATCAGATTAAAAAAAAAAAATCCTTTTCGATTCTCGGAACATAATTGGCTTATTTATTATAAAAAATCATATAATTATTACAGATAATGGGAGAATACCACGTGCACCAGACAACGCAAACGTGTCTAAGGATCTCAGATATGGAACACCACACACACGAGAAATCAACTCGAGGGTATGTTCTTTACCCTATGTACATTCAGTAGAAAACATTCTGATTAAATAAAACGTCAAAGTAATGTTCACATATTTCAGTGATGCACAAGGCTATCGAAATTGCCGTTGGTTGAATTTTCCTACGTCTTTGCGCGATAATGTAGCTGTATTTTCCATGTGCTCTGCGGACTTTTTCTTCAACATTTAACAATTGTTGTTCTTCTATTCACGTTCTCCTGCATAAGCTCTGTCATGTATCAGAGTTATTTGAAGTTGATTAGAAATTCAAAAGACTGCCAATACCTCGAAGTACCAAATAATAAATAAATGGAACGGAAATTTGATACACTATTATGCGGAAAAGGAATTGAATATCATGACCGGGGTATTATATGATAACTACATGTAAAGCGCGTATTAACGTAGTATTAAGCACTGTACAGATGCGGAAATTAGTGTTAGTATGTATATTTATTATATGCCTATAAACGCTTGAATGTCGAAAATATGTTTTTCTCCAACTAGCTCAATTTCCTCACACAAACTTAACAGCTCGTGACATAGCGTAAGAACAATATAATTTTCATTGGCGTATCCAGCAGGGGGAGGGGCAGGGGGGGGGGGCGGATGGGAGTTGTATAAAGATGGAAGAAAAGAAGAATCCTGGACTGGTGAACTTTTTGTCCTGTTTTGTTTGTTTAGCTTGTCAGAAGAGTTTTTAGCCAAAACGGCACACCGGAAAGGATAACCTTTTATCTTCATTTTTTTTTTTTTTTTTTTTGCCACAACATTTTTGGACTTGTGATCCTTGCCGTAAAATCCTAAATCTCTCACTGATTTTTAATTTTAATTTCACATCACCCAGAGTTTGCGAATCTAAACGCTTTTATGCTTCAAACCTTACTGTTAATGATGACGAAAGACTTCTGTAAACAGATTCTTGTATCATGATACTTACAGACACTTCAGAGAGAACAATCCTAGGTCCAGGTTAGAACAATGAAGCTTATCTGAAAGAGGGAGAAGATATTTCAAAATGATTGAAATCCATTTATATAGGTCTTTGCGATTCTCACTTTCTTAGCAACGTTTTAGTTTATATGTGTTTGTATGTTTGTGTGGATGTATGTGTATGTGTGTGATTTTGCGTTAATGGGAAGTGAAGTTCAAAAGTTTATTGTCTTGCAGAAGATCCCATGCTGTAATACTATACAAGATAAATAAAGACAAAAAAGGGGGAAAAAAGGAAAATGGAATCTTTAACGAGATTGTGGATTTTTGTTGTAAAGATGCAGAATGATTTGTGAGCTTTCTGATTCTTCTCTACATTTGTGGAATAATGTATGGCCCATATGAGAAGGTTTGCTCTTGAAATGCCCTCATATAGAAATAGCTTCAAACTTCGGACCAAACATTGATACCGCATGTGTGTAGCCCCATATAACCATATCTGTGAGTAGTTCTTTCTTCTGTTTCGTAATTGTAGTCCCATCCCATTAAATCTCTTCAGTAGTCAGTACCTCCTCCTATGAACCTACGGGAGGTCAATGCTCCTCCTCAATGGCAGGATCCATATTACTATACTGTTAGAAACCTTACCATTCCAGGGTAGAATAAAACACCGTCTTGTCAGCGGTTCACAAATAGGATCTGTAAAAAAATAAAATAAATAAAAAATAAATATATATATATATATATATATATATATATTACAAAAAATAATGCTCAGTTGCAGATGGGACTTGAAACTTAAAGGAAACCTCACCCCGAGAAATAAGTTTAGTTATTCTGAGAGATTTTTTGCATTCCTGCCAATTAATCTACAAGATTCCCTACCAAAGTGTATGAGAAAGGTATAAAGCAAGAATAATGTACAGTTCTCAGCATAACACGGGTATCGTCATTTTCTTGCTAACGTGACGTACTATGCGAAGTCGTTTATCAAATAAATGTATTCAAATTTATGGATGCTTCCTTCCCAGGTGTGTGTGGTGATAAAGCATTTCATTTTCCTGCTATTATACTTTGTACTACAATTGTCAGAACGATAATTTAATACATAAGTTTGTGCTCTTCTGGGCTGAAGGTGTTGCATAAAATGAAATAGATTTGTCAAGTGCTATGTTTTAGGTTTTTTAAATACATGATTCACAATTGTTCCCCTGTTTTATATTTTTCACCTAATATAATTTTTAGCTTCTCAGCTATGATTTTCCCTCATTGAAAAGTTAAGGCTTTGTTATTAAATTAAAAAGTCTTTCCAACTAAAGCTTGGTACATGATACATGTAGAAGTTCGCCTAGTATGTCAAATTTTCAAGAAAATGGTTGCACGTATGTCATGCAAAAAGACATTACTTCTTGCTAAGAATATCTTTATTCATATATCTCTTGTACACTTTCGTAAGGAATATTGAACATCAAAGGGCTGGAATACATCTCATTTTTCAGAATACCTACACTTATTCTTTGGCAGACTCTTAACAGCAATTTGAAATGCCATAGAAAGTTGGTTGAAAATTTCTATTAAAAATGAAATCGTGAAAGTGTGAGAAAACTCTTTAAAAAGGTATAGAAAAAGGGGTTGATGTGTAGTAATGGAAAGTTACTGAGATTTGTTATAAGATTGATAAGAATTCGAATCTTTATCGCAGTAGGAATAACTCTAAAGTCATATGTAGCCATTATAACTGCAAGAACGATTTCATAAGAATTCCTTATTGTGACCCATATGATATTGCCACCATTCACTGTCTGGATTTATTTACCAACAGGTATTTTCAAAAGATGAATCGTATTCTTGATTACGTATATTTTGAATAATTTGAGTTAATCATTATAGCTTGAAATAAATTGCGGCTCTTCGTGAAGTAAGAGAGGAAAGCATTATCCATACCTTCGATTCCTGGATCACCTTTACACAAGCCCGGAATACAAATTTCGTCTGAAAATAAGAAATGTTTAACTTATAAATAAATCATTTTATTCCCTTGTAAAATGCCTTCACCATAGCTGGATAAAGTCATTTACAATCAATGAGAAATGTAAAAAATAGAATGGAATCATTATTTGACGGTAATATTGAAATATTCAGTTAAGTTAATCTTTCCTTATTTGATTTTATTATGGCAAGGAAAAGGAAACAAACGCAAGTAGCTGGAAGGAATGAAAATGGTCAGTCTCTCACTGGGTTGAATGTGAAATCTTCATTATTTAATTACCATCTATTATATAAGTTGCTAAAGCTTTACTTAATATCATTATCTTTATTGTTTTTTATTATGCAGGCGTGTGTTTTTCGTCATTTTAACACATGATACTTTAGTCACACCCCCAAACTTTCTTCAAATCTAGTCTAAATCGAACATATTCTTGCCCATTCTGGGTAATGTCCTACTTTCGTTTGATCTGTAATCGGTATCGTGTCGGTTTCGTTGGGTGTCATTGGGGTATTAAGATACAAAAGTGGACGGATAGATGATTTTACACGCTGATTTTTTTTTCTTCATGAAGGAAGGGTGTACATTTACCATTTGAACACGCCGCTCCTCCCGATTCTTCCAAGATGCACTCCCCTGTGACATCATGTGGGCAGTTAAATAGACTGGATTCGTTTCCTCTGCAAGCCGTCTTATGGAGAATTGGCTCATTGTTGCCCAGTTCGCTTTGTCTTTCAGTAAATGAACGAACCGCCCTCGTAAAACCGAGATTTGAGCATACGACATTGGCATCAGCAATGTCCCAGGATGTACCGCACACATGTCCCCGGGTCCCGTTTACACAAACCTCTACAATCCCTTCTGACGAATCGGTCCCGTTTGCCAATCGTACGGTCCTATCTGTTTAAAAAAAAAGAATAAATACGAATGAAGGTCAAAGTCACAGGTAAGTTTGATGTTTGGAATAAAGTCTCAATATAATGTTTCTTAACATCGGGAAAACAATTTGCTGTACTTCTGATGTTGATCAACACTCGATTTTTATCAATAAAAGTTATTACATTTTGACAATTAAAGGTAGTGTATCCCTTTTGCAGCCAACATCAAATTCTGTAGAACTTTGCAGGAATTATGAATATGCCACGTATGTCCTATCTGTGAAATTTAAACGTTAGCAGTGTCCTAGTATTCAAATTATGCAAGGAAAGCCGTTTACTTTCTAGACTTCACTGTCAGACACTATTGAGTGACTAAATGACTTCTTTTTCTTTGGTAATAACATACATAAAATGAGCTGTAAAGGGTGCATGAGCATTTGTCTAAATCAATAACCCACTTCTTTTAATGGCTAAAATTAAACTGATTGAATCTTTGCGAAGCACAAAACGTACGACCTATCGGTACAAGGGTCTGAAAATCAGACTATTTAATACATAGACTGCAATCCCTAAATTCGATTCGACAACTAATAGTCGTTTATTTCCCACTTAAAGACATTTCCAAGCCTTTTCGTTTTTAGGGAAGTTCTAAATTAGTATTATCTTTCAAATGCCGTTGGAATTTAACGTTTTCATTTGTTTGGCCTGCAAATGGGACATAGTTCCTTTAAACTTGGTTTAATTACGAAGATTTATTTGAATTTATATGATTGATTTATTTCTGTTTGATTTTCTTTTTCTTTTGCAGTTTTTTCCCACAAAAAGACATTTTCAAGCCTTTTCGTTTTGAGGGAAGTTCTAATCGAATATCTTTTTTGAAATACGACTTTTTATATGCAATGTAGATTAAATGCCTTCACTAAGGACGTGAGTGCCCTGCAGGAGATCGAATCCATGACCTTGGCACCTTGAGTTAAGTGTTCAAACTACTTGACTATGACACCCCTATAGTTTATGTACATGCAGTGGCGTAGCTTGGGCTCTGTCATCGGGGAGCACCAGTCTTTAGGCAACTAGATCAGCGTTTTTCAACTTCCTTCTTGTTTTTTTTAGCCTCGGCACCTTTTTAGGAGTTAAAGTTTCGCGTCACCCCGATCTAAATTCCGCAAAGAGGATTTTTATTCCATCCCTTGTATACATAGACGTAAGGGCATATTTTCAGGCCTCTTACCCGAAAATATACTGTCCGGATCTAAAATATTGCGAGCGAGCGAAAAAAGTATTTCTGTTGAGGCAATTTTTTTTTATCTAGTCATCAATATACGCTAGATAAAATTTGAAATTAAATATTCGGTCATCTCGTTGTCAGGAAACATTCAGATTTATCAATTTTGCGACAATGAATCCTCTCCCTGGAGAGATTTGTAAGAGCAAATCAGTTGAAGTGTTAACAAATAATCTTAAAACGTATCTGTTTTATTCGGCATACAATTAATTGTTCTGTCATTTTGGTATGGTCTATCTTACTTCTGCTCCTTTGTTATAATGCAGATGCTTTTATGTGATTTTTTTTCTTCACAAGTGCGCCTTGAGAATTTGATTTCAAGCGGATTCCGCGACTTTAAATCACATATTTTATTACTATTATTTCGATATAAAGACACATCATATAAGGTTATATTCGGGCGCCATGCTGCCCGAATCATTATGTTATGGCAGCGAGGATCCCAAATATCGTGAGATCATCATATGGGGATATTTATAGACATCGCTGCCTGAACTATCCCGTTTCTAGGTTTTATGAGGGAGCGAAGCGACGAGGAAAATACACTTTACTATCTCTGAAATGCTATTTCCTCATCAAAATACCCAATATGATATACATTCTTGAATCTTGCGGTTTCTGATACTTTGTTTCCATGAAAATGACGTAGTTCCAAAATATATATATTTTTTGTAACTAAAATACTCTCGCGGCACCCGATTGAATAACGCTATAATAGATGGTCAAAATTTGAGAGGCAGATTGACTATAGGCGGGGAGGGGATACCCCTTACCCTTTTAGAGTGGGAACAATTTTGCATTTTTAAGTGAACGGACACACATACATACTATTTCTGTGTATTTCCCGTATGTCTTCTATCTATCACTCTTATCTCTATTTTTTCTGCTGTACGCTACACCAAGGACGCAGATCGGATCATCCCAAAATATTTTTCGATTTTCGTTAAATGCACCTCTCACAACAGATTTATTTTGTTTTCCCCGCGTTACTGATTCACATAATATTGTAATCATTGAAGAGCGTTTTTGAGCAATCTATCTCCTTATATTATCTTGCGTTCTTTCCCCTTCCTTCATCTCTCCCTCGCTCTCACCTTTATTCTTTCTTTTTATTTGTTGCCATTCGATTGGGAGGGGGTGTTAGCAAGTCATTACAGCTTACAAGCTGCAAGGTAAAAAGGCTTCCTTTCATCTGAAATTGGCAATCACAAAGAGAAGATCTTCTTCTAAGCTTTGCCTGCATTGCGTGATACTATGATACAACTAACGATGATGGTAATAATCATTATTTTCATAATAATTAGAATGATACAAGAAATGATAATACCGGTACTACTACTACTACTACTACTACTACTACTACTACTACTACTAGTACTACTATAAAACTACTGCTGCTGCTGCTACTACTACTACTACTACGGCTAGTTCTACTACTTCTACTACTACTATTAATAATAATAATGATAATATTCATAATAATAATGATAATAATAACAATAATAATAATGATAATCACAACAATAATAATGAAAATAATAATAATGATAACAATAATAATAATGATACTAATAATATACTAATAATGACAAAATAATGATTAAGGTACATGAAAAATAAAAAGGAAGGAATGGGAAATAATGTTTCACAAATATTTCCGCAATCAATATTTGTCTTATAAAGCCTGTCATTTCCAAGGTTTCTGATGCAGAAAAGAGGATGCGGACGTTTTCAATGAAAAATACACCAAAATTACTATCGCACACAATAATATGTTTACGATGTAAGGTATTATAAAGGAATTGTATATTTAAAGATAAAAGAGGGTACTCTATATATCGGTGACGGACTTGGTCCTTGGTTTTGTCAGATAGAAATTGTTAAAAAGCACTTTTATCAGATGGTGAGTGTCCATCACAACTGTGGGTCAAATTATTCCCGATTTTGGGTGCTAAAAATATTTTGATTCTCTTCTCTAAATGCGTAATTAGACTATGGACTATTTTGATATTGTCCTGTGTGAAAAGGGGAAAATACGAGAATTGTTCCAAATTTGTAATAAAAATGTCCTGACTTGATAAATTTCTATTTCTATATATTCTTAATTATTCCTTACCTTCGCTAGCGGTGCAAGAACTGATGTAAGAATTTTTCTCTGAAGCATCTCCGTCGCCCAAATGATAAATCATTGCACCAATAACAGCATATATCAATACAAGATTCATCGTGTTGATAACAGTCATCATCTATGATCAGCCGTAATGAAAAACTCTCAAAGAAAAGGAAACGGTGGAAAGTAAACTTTAAAATGTATTTGTAGGCCTATATAGTATACTCGACTACTAGTAACGGACGGATAACGCCTTGAAATGGCACCATATCTTGAATTACGATACCAAATTGCTAAATGCACCGTGGAGAGCGCGGTTGAGAGCAAAAATTATTACGCACGGTGTTTGCTCCACAAAAGGACAACGCAACAAAAATTATGTAACAAAGCTACGACGTCTAAAAAAAAAAAAAAAAATCATCGAACTAATTTAAATTTTGTTCTAAGTGATTGACTGCTTCTAGTGTTTCGTGGATGTCTCATTATGGTCAATGAATTTGATAATGTAGGGGTGTACATGTTTCTTTGGCGGGACCAGGGCTTTCAGTTAAGGGGGGGGGGGCAGGGGTGCAGACCACACGTCCAAACTTAATATGAGTACCTTAGATATGCATGTCGGTTCCAGAGAGAACTGGGGTACGTGACCCCCTTACCTTCTTTTTGATTGTCTTCCATATATATATATATATATATATATATATATATATATAATTGGTAATGTTTTTACCTTAACTCTTGATCCCATTCTCTGGATTCGGTGAATGTATAACGCTGAATATTTTTCGTTTATCATACAGGGGTTGTATAAAAAACAATATTTACAATAATTATATTTAGGGTGATTGTGTGATTGAAAATATGAGAAAATATAATTTTTTGAAGATTTTTAGAATAGGGCAAATGGGAGGAGACCTCTCAAGATACGTCACAGGGTTGACGATTTGTGGTTTGATGGATCGCGCCCTCAAAAAAAAATCATAACTTTCTTATTTTAAGCGATTTTTGCTCAAACTTTCACTGACCACTTTATCTCATTTTTCTTCTTCTATTGAAACCAACTTAATATCAGGGTGGACTTCCCCTTTAGAGAGTATCTTAGTTTAAATACCTTAACATTTTTTTTTCAGTACCGTCTTTGATCTTGTTTTTTAAAGTTTGTTTATGATTCTCTTGCATAAGATCATTATATTTCATTATTGTGTTATATATGTTGGCTTTATCTTTTTTATCTACTTTATAAAATCAATGAAACACATTTGATTTATTTTAATTTAATGTCAGGTTTGGGGTAGTGCTTCACCCTGGTTGTTTGTAATATGCCGTTATAAACGGTGAAGATCTAACATTCCGTTTGCAGGCTATTCATTCAAGAGTATCACGTTATAAGCCCCGTATTGTCTCCCAGTCACGCTAAATCTTTTCCCGTTCGTTGACTGGTGGACAGCCTGTCAGGGACAAGCATCGGAATGGATTCCCAAGCAGGTCATTGGTCACTGTCCTGTCACTATTCTGAGTCGAGTCCAGGCTGGATAATGGTCAGATGTCTGTTGATTGGTGAACGAGTTGACTGATGAACTTGACCTGTTTAGATGTAACGGAATGGCGGTAAGATCACTCAAATCTTTGATTTATGGAAGTCTTGAAAGACATTCCGTATCCTTTTTTTCAAACTTGGATACACAATGATGTTCGACTTTATCGGCTTGGATCAAAAGGTATGTACGGTATAGTAGTAGAATGACAGCAATGACATCGGGGAAGAAGTATGAGAACCTTATGCTAGGTTTACATTATGCTCCCGACGACCACGGCAATCATGTTTGTACAAAATGGGATGAACGTGAGACAACGCGGGGGAACGGAATTGGCAAACGTGACAGATCGTAATTGTCGTGGATGCCGGGCCAGGTTTTTTAAACTGTAAAACAAATTGCCACGGCAGTCACAGTGCGGATGAGAAACCTAGTAGGCCGTAGTAAAACGGGTGAACGCAACAAAACGTGACAGTACGTGATACCTAACTTGGCAAGACCTAATAAAAACATTGTCTCCCAGTCATTTGCTCTTACACATAACAATTGATTGATAAATATTTCATTTCTTTGTTAAACAACAATGACTAGCAGTTTTCCCAATTATGCTAATTATCGATACTACCGTGTGAGTCAAACAAGTTTACACCTAGAAAATTGCTAATTACTTTAAATATCATCTATGAACAGTAAATTATTATACATCTTATGAAAGAGTGTTTTATCCCAAATCATTTGGTATCGACTTTGTGTGGTATGTGTTCACGCTTGGATGAACAGGAGGCATTGTTTGCGAGAGCGCAAAAATCGACTTGCGCCAAAGTTGTTTATCTGATGTTTAAATAAAACAATTAGGATTTGGGTATTAAATCGGTTTTTGCAGATCCAAATAACATCCCTAACAAAATTAATCATGCCACACATATCAAATATCGAATGTCAAATATCAACGAACATTTGTGCGCGTGTGTGTGTGCGTGTGTGACTTTGCTTCTGCAAAAAGCATATGCAATGGATTTCATTTGATACATTCAATTCATTCTCTCACTCCGCTAATCCCAACATAATACATGCTGTAGGCACCACTTTGGCGCAAGATGTATAATAATTTACTGTTCATTGATGATATTTGAAGTAATAAGCAATTTTCTAGGTGTAAACTTTTTGTTGACTCACACGGTATAGCATGGTCTCACATTTCACTCTGTCGAAATTCTTAGCATAAATTTGTGGGTCTTCAATGTTTTGGTCACAGTCACTTCACCACTTCACATTAGTCGTGGAACATTGGAAGGACTAAAATAGATTCTCATTCGTGACATCCCTTTACATAGTATTATTTTAAAGGTGTTACCCTGAGAGGCCCGTATTGTTTTTCTCCCTATTCAGAGCCGAGAGATGACCCGTTCGTTGACTGGAGGACAGCCTGTCATGGAAAAGCATCGGACAATAGTCAAATTCCTCTCATTGGTTAGACGTTGTGACGGTTGAACTTGATAGGTAGAAGCCCGGGATTAGCGGCGTATGACCAAGATCAGACGGATCTCTGATCTTTCTGGCTCTTATAGTGATCAATGCTATTGAGGACCTTGTAGTGGTAATGCTGGGCTTTGTGGACTATCTGGTCTGGATAAAAAGCTCTCGAATTCTCGACATCTTTTCACGTCAGCTTTGAGCTTCCCCCTGTGCATCAGTGGCGGATCCAGGGGGCCAGGGCCCGGGCCCCCTCCCCTAGAAAAAAAACCAGGTAAAAACACCCTTTTTTGAAAAAAGAAGTTGCGCCCAAGGGGGTGGTGGTGGAAAAAAATTACCCGATTTTCAAATTTTCGCACGAAGTGGGCCCCTTTTTAGGCCCCTCCCTTGCCGCCGGCTGGATCCGCCCCTGCTGTGCATAACTATACTGCATCATGTGCCATTGAACACTATATAACTGGAATATTTCGTTGATCCAACTTTGCATCATGGAAACTCAAACTGCTTCCAAGTACTTACAAGTATGTACATTCACAGTGTGTCTTTCCGTTAATTACTTTATTCGCCCTTCACCAAAAAACTTCTTTGAACATAATAAAATTGGTAATCATTTTGTTGAGAACGTGCATCATTTGAAAGGTGTTAGAAAACACAAGTGTAAAATGTGTCGTACTTTATTTGCCATAACTAATGTTGAATTCTCCAGTTCCCTGATGCTAGCTCGTGTGATATTGGCAAACCAAGTCCTCTGGCCATGTTAGCTGCCACCTGTCGAAAGATTGATACATCACCACGTGTGTCATCTCGTCGAGTACCGGGGACGCCTTCATCCCGTAAGTGTATGGAACGATTGCTGACTAATTGGAATGAAGAGAATGTTGTGAGAAAGGTAGAGAGTGATTGGAGTTAGTGTGAAAGAGAGGGGAGAGACTGGAAGATGTGTGGACCCAATTCGTTGGGAAAAAGATTGAGAGAAGGGAATGAGAGAGAGAGAGAGAGAGGGAAAATGAGAGAGATGGGGAGAGAAAGGTAGCGAGAGAGAGAGAGAGAGAGAGAGAGACTGGCAGAAGTGAGAAAACGTACAATTTGTAGAGAGAACGATTGGGAAAGGCTTTTATCGATATCACCGCGTCCCTTATTTTTTTTATTAGCTTACTTTAGCCATCTCTCTCATTCTCTGTGCTCCAATTCCTCTTCTTGTTCTATTTTATTATGTCTCTCTCTCTTTCTCTCTATTCCTATTCCTTCGTATTGTCTACCTCTAGGCCCCCATGCATCCTCTCTCTCCCTTTCCGTCTATTCTTCGTAATATCCCCTGCTTTCTCTCTCTCTCTCTCTCTCTCCTTTTTTTCTTCATTTTACTACTACTATTATTACTTTCTCCGTTTTAGTTTTCCAGGCTGTGTCTAATGCGTACGTCCTGATGCGTCAGAACAATGCTTTCCCTTCCCAACGTCTGTCGGTATATTGTTCGGTCATCAAGATTGTCCAACCCTGGTCCAACCTTCCTAGAGAATGGATTCCCAATCAGGTGATTGGTCACTGTACTGTCACTTTTCTGGGTCGAGCACAGTCTAGTTAATCTGTTCATTGGTTGGTTGACCGATGAACTTGACAGGTTTAGAGGTACATGTACATGCACAGAACTGGAAAAGACTTCAAAAATTCAGCCAGCGCTTATACGTGATCACGTGATATCCGCCATCTTGGTTAGTCCCCTGTTGTTATGTTCGCCCTTGTTTCTCAGCGACAGGCTGGAATTCTCTTAATTGGTCACAGTTTACCAAGCACTGTGCCGTTTTGTAAGGCATTTGAGAAAGGATTCGGAGAGACTTTCCACTGGTTAGTTGTATTGATTGATGCAGGAATGAATTATTAAGGTTGAATGAGTCTATAATATCAGTGATGTTTAATGGTAGCCAGGCATTTTGTTATACGCAGTCCCACTGGTCCATGTTAACATTTCATTTTAATGGAACAGGTGAATTTTAGTCACACAAACAGTTAAAGACACGTCGATGTAGCCTCATATTCCTAAGAGCTATTTTAAATCAGCTTATCCTCCCGACAAAGGTATTTTGATGGTATATTTTGATTTTTGAACCAACTTCAACCAAATATTTGTGTACTTATATGCAGTTCATATCTCTTTGTATTTTTTAACTGACCGTAGTTTTGTGTTTATATGGACTTGCAATGGACTTGCAATTTCGCATGTGCCATTTTAATATTCCTTTCCCATTGGTTTAATATGCATTGAGATCACAACACACGACATCTGAAAATTGGCAAGAATTACAGGTTCCCCAAATTTATATAAATACAGTTTACATTTAAAGCTGCTATTATTAAAAAAGGAAGACGACCCAATCTTTTTCTCTGGAGAGTGTCCAAGTAAGGAGCCAGGATATCGTGTTGATGGACAAGAATGCAGTACACCGGCGGTGAGACGCAAACCACTTGAAGACATCAGTGTGTCCATGCGGAATACAGTTTCCCAAACTCCTCGAAAAAGATTTCATGCACAACATGATCATATATACTCCATCCAAGAATGCCCAAAGAGCGTGAAGCGGAAACTAGAAAAGGTGTATGATATGCTGTCCTCCATGAATAGACGACTCAAGACATCTCAGGCCAATCACAGAGACTGAAGAAAAAGGATTATTCTTTACAGGAAGTAGTTAAGACACTAAGAATAATTATTTGACAGAACAGGGGCTAAAAATGTTGGAAATTACATGTGATATGCCAGCAGAAATAATGAAGAGATGTGTCAAGTCAAGGAGCAAAGATGTGACTTCCAAGGAAAAGTACTTTCCTTCACTGCGAGCTTTTGCCCTGACCTTAAACTTATACTCTGCAAAGGCATATATCTTTGTACGCAAGTCATTTGACATGCAATTACCACACCAATCTGTCATCCGGAAATGGTATAGCACCATCTATGGAGAACACAAAGAAATTAGATTCATGAATCTTGCTGGAAATATTATTCTGACAGATTTATGTTATAATGTGTTTGTAAGTTTGAAACGAGTTTGCTGCATGTGTGAGCAATTTGTCGGGTTTTGGGGCTTATGTAACAAGACTAGTAGTCATAATATATTACCCCTCGTACAAAAAATGCACTGGAAAATTGCCATGATTTTGCTATTATTTACGCTTGACCATATTTACATTAGAGTTTTTTTTATTGATATTGTGAACTTGAATTGTTTTGGAAAAAATGAAAACATGGAACTTAATGGATAACAATAATATCAAGTCTATCAAATTTTATTTCAGGATTGCATGAAACAGTTTGTCATACATGTAGTTTTATTTATGTATTTATTTGAACATATTTCATCAGGATAACAAGATCAGAGAGGACTGGTTTACACCCTGGTCCTGAATATTAAAAGCTTACACTAAAACATAACAAAAAAAATAATCATACATATATAGTCAGAATTCTTAAAATACTCATGAAGTCATGATAAAAATATTAAGCGACCACAATCTTAAGTAGAAACCAAGTAGAAATTTATTTGAATATATAAGAACACAATTATGGAATCGAATAATCAACTAATCTATTTAAAATCAAATTTTGTCACACTACAAAATGACCTTATGTCATGAGGTACCGAACTAAACTTAAAGCAGAAAGAGCAGAAACTGCAATAATAATATTCATGATTTACAGAAATGGGTTTTCTTATACATGTTTTTAAAACAGTCGATGGAATGTTCATTATGTAGATTAGATGGTAAGTTATTCCATACTTTGCCGCCTGCATAACGTAGACTATGCTTACAAATTTCAATATTAGGCTTGGGAAGGACAACACCCATTGAGTTAGCCGATCTCGTATTCATTGGATGCCGACCAAATACCATGTCAATAGCATTGCACAAACGTAATGCAGCGTAGCCATGGATACACTTATACAATGTACAAGCAAGAAAATAGTTACGTTTTTCTTCTAAAACCTGCCATTTCAATCTTTTAATAATATCAAGACCACTTTCATTAAAATCAAAGTTCTTTTCAACTATTCTTGCTGCTCTTTTTTTTTGCAATCTAAGGATAATATTCTTGTTACATACAGAACAACTCCCCCAATATCGAACATTTGTACATTTATAAATTTTATTCAACACATTCGTATATCGGTGAAATTACTGACCTTTTTTAAAGAAAATATTTTATAACCTAACGATTTACTGAGCTTCTTTACATGAATATTCCAGGTTAGGTTTTCATCAATTTCAATTCCTAAATACTTTATATTTCTTTCTTGTTTGATTTTATTGCCATCCAAAGAAATGTTTAAATCCTGAATAATTTGTGAATTGCGTTATAATAACATACCCTACTTTTCTCTTCTTTGTATACTTATTTTTTCCTTACGTTTGTTTGTGTGTATGTTTACTTTGTTGTTTTTGTTGTTGTACAATGTATGTAAATACATGAATGTTATTGAGTAAACATGTGCCAGCGTTTGTGTATTGAAGAATGTCATGCGTACGTGTGTGCGTATGTTTGTATGTAAGGGGTTGGGGGCTTGTGCTTTAAAGTTTAAAGTATCCACTAGCCTTCATGAAAGAATCTTGCTTGTGTTCCTTTTACATTAGAATAGAAGTGGTTAAGGGGCCGTATGAAGTTGAAAGTGAGAGGGGTGGGAGCTGAGCATGTACATCATATGACAATACTACTGTAGTGTGTAAGACGACCCACAAAGTTTCTAAAACATTAAATGAGATTAAACAAAATTGAACATTTTTTCACTCTCCTTATTTTTTTCTTATTTCCTTAAACCTAGCTCTGCTTTTTCCCTAAGTATCTCTCTTATTACTCTCTCAACTCTTTTCCCCTTTCCTTATTTTCCCTCTTTATTTCTCCCTTGCCTTTTTTCCCCGTTGTCTTCTCCTTATCCCTCTACCTAATTACATGTAATTTTCTACCCCCCCCCCATCTCTCTCTCCCCTTTTTCCCCTCTCTCCAGTTTTTCTTTTATCTCAGTGGGGTGAATTTAATCTGTTTAAAACATTGTTATCCTTGTATTTTCAAACCACGTGATTCCTGCATTTTTTGTAACAAGTTATATTGCTATTGTGGTTTGTAATACTTTCATATCTATTTAATAATTTTCAATGTATTCACTCTAAATACTCATGATTAAAATAAAGTTCGCATTTCGGCCCTCTGGCCTTGCATAATTCATATCAATAAACCGTTTTTAGTAAATAAATAACTTATTAATTCCCTTCTAAGACTAATATTAAAAAGAAGCTGTTTAGTAGGGTTTTTTTTAGGTTAACAATTTTTTTATATTTTGGTCTTGGAAGACTAAAATTCAACTTAAAACAAAAATTAATATGCTAGAAGATAACGCATGCCATTAATTGATATATGAAAAAGCCGACTTTAAAATTACAAGTGAATCTGAGACGACGGCGTAATGCCTTTAAAGCCCCACTGTACTACTTGTAGCTACTTGCTCCCTCTATATAGAAAACAATGCCTAAGCGGTGCCCGTTGGTCCCCCATGATCCTCTTCTTCTTATGTTAATTGAGAGCTGAGTTAATGAGATAACCACCTGTCAGTGACCACGCTAATTCCTCTAATCCCTCCTGGCTTTGCTTGCTCTGAAAAGATAGAGGACTAAGCAATATGGCGACGTGTGCACTCGAGCGTATCCCCCAGCGCGTTCGACGGTCAAACGTTGATCTGTGCCATGTGAATGGGATGAGCGTTCTACGTATTTTCTAGTACTGTGGGTACATGTTACGGGATAGCGGAAAGATCAGTCAATTCTTTGAGTCCCTGAAGTCTCGAAAGACATTTATATTTTCCTTTTCAAAACTTGGAAACACGATCATGCTTTACTTAAAGCCCAAGTCCACTCCGATTTTCAAAAATTATAACATGTTGTAAATAAATCAAAGGTTAAAACTGCCAAATATCACGGGCGTACTTCAATCAGGTGATTTTTAAGAGCGATTTTTGTTTCGGGTATTTCGAGCAAAACATTTATATTGCTGTACGGATGTGACGTATGCTCCTCACAACGAAAGTGCCAGCGGTATACATTCTGACAATAGGCTATTTTCGTAATGTAACCAAATTTAAAGGTACTATGTCCCATTTGCAGGCCAAAAAAATGAAAAGGTTAAATTCCAACGGCATTTGAAAGACAATACTAATTAAGAACTTCCCTTTAAAAAAAGGGGACTTGAAAATGTCTTTAAGTGGGAAAATAACGACTATTAGTTGTCGAATCGACTTAGGAGCTATAGAGCCAGTAAGTAATAGTCTGATTTTTCAGACCATTGTACCGAATGGTCGTACGTTTTATGCTGCGCAAAGATTCAATCAGTTTAATTTTGGCCATTACAAGAAGTGGGTTATTGATGTAGACAAATGCTCATGTACCCTTTACAGCTCATTTTATGTATGTTATTACCAAAGATGAAAAAAGCCAGTCAGTCACTCAATAGTGTCTGACAGTGAAGTCTAGCAAGTAAACGGGTTTCCTTGCATAATTTGAATATTAGGACACTGCTAACGTTTAAATTTCACAGATAGGACATACATGACATATTGATAATTCCTGCAAAGTTCTACAGAATTTGATGTTGGCTGCAAAAGGGACATAGTATCTTTAATGCATACGTCTTTGTGAAGTGCCTCTATACAAACTATTTCATTCACCTGATAAGAATAATAGTGTTTCATTATTCTTATCAGGTGAATGAAATAGTTTGTATCGAGGCACTTCACAAAGACGTATGCATTAAATTTGGTTACATTACGAATCTGTGTTGTGAGGACCCTACGTCACAACCGACTCGATCATTAACTTGTTTTTTGCTCATTAAAAAAAATTATTAAAAATAAATCTGAGCACCATTTTCCAAAACCAAGTTATATTTGGGCTTTTTAGATTTTTGTCTATCTAATCAGCTCAACTTTTCAGTGGAGTGGACTTGTACTTTAATTGATGTAGGATCAACATTTATTGAGGTATGTTATAATAGACTAACAGCGATGACAACCGGGGATGACGTCATAAATGCGAAGAAATGTCCCCTGTATCTATGCTATCCTCTTTATAACTTTGTATGTATATTCCTTTTCGTCGTGTTTTTAGGCGCCATTCCTCTTCCCTGTCTCTCTTTCTCTTTCTGTCTCTGCAAAGTTTCTGGGCGAATATTTAATATATGAATAAATTAATAAAAATAAATAAAAATAATAAATTATCTTCGGTCAAGTACCTGTAAGTAATCATAAATAAACTGTTGGTGATAAACATGTATTCAAATAATCCTATAGCATCGATAATGGTAGTGTGGCCACTGATATAGCGTTCATTTCCGTTGCGCAGTGACGCTAAAGGCGCTTATACAAAGCCGAGCCACAAATTAACAAGTACTTAAGCAAATCAGGTACCCATTTACACCTGGGTGGAGAGTGGCAAATGTAGATTAGCCCCTTGCCAAAAGACATTAGTACCCTGCTGGGAATTGAATCCCGTACCTTTTGATCTACAGTCTGGGGATTTACCCACTAGACCACAACAATTTAAATTAACACATTAAAAAACAAGATATTTACCTGTTTGATAGGTCATATGAACGGTTCTGCGACACCTACCTCCTGGACAACCATCCCGGATAACCACCCTCTAGGACAACTACCCCAAGGACAACTACCCCTAGGGCAACTATCCCGTCTAGGACGACTACCCCAAGGGCAACTACCCCAGACAACTACCCCTACGACAACCATCCTCCAGGACAACTAGCCCCGGAAAACTATCCTAGGGCGTAGTTGTCCCCCATTGTTTTTGGAAAATTATGTTAAAGAGAAATAGAAAGAAAGAAACAAAAAATAGTGACCTGCCAGTGTCACATAATAAATATGAGGTATCAAAATATGCTCATCTAACCGTAATTAAATGTCTAAAACCCCTAAGCTTATGGGGGCTCTGTCCCCTGAACCCCACCAAGGACCCTAAGGTGGGCCCCTGGATGCTCATATGACCGTAATTTAATGCCTAGAGCCCCTGAGCTTCTGGGAGCTCCGCCCGCTGGACCCCACTCCAATTAACGACCTACCAGTGTCACAAATAAGTTATCAAAATATGCTCATCTGACTGTTATTAAATGCTTAAATCCTCTAGTTTCCTGTGTCCCTGGACACTATTATGGGCCCTAAGGCCCTAAGACCGTAAGGCCCCTGGACCCCACGCCAATTTATGCTCCACTCTACCTGAACGCAATACTTTAGCCATCCCCCCATACTTTGAAAAAACGGTCCGCGGGGCCTGCATGTAACATGTTAGAGTTGGGTGGTGATGCACATTTTGTGTCTGCCCCTCCCAAAAAAAAAAAAAACGTTTTTGCTCATTACGCCACTGCATAACATTGAATCAAATATTATTTTTGAAATTCAGACAAGGATTAAGAGTAAAGAACAGTACAACGAATCGTCTTCTTTCTCTAATAATTTAATCAAACGTCAAAGCGGGAGGGGGAATCCCCCAACTGCACCCACCCCGTTATGGAGCGCGCTCTGTAAGTGATTCGGCCCCCAAAAAAAAAAACCTAGCTACGCGCTTGGTGGTAACTTTTTAGTTTCCTTGCCCTAGACGTATTCGAATTGATTAAAAGGAACTTTGAGGGTGCCGAAAAGTTGTTCAGATATGTCAACACGAATCGCTCATCTTTTGTTTGTTTAATGGCGTCAATTCTTACTCACTGTTGTCATTCCATTTACATTATTTTGTACGCTTGACCAAGACAATAATCTTTCTATAAATGTTTTTTTTTTATACTTTGACTAAAAGTTATGGCTGTCCTCACTCATTCCGGTCTGGTGGTTCTGCCAACATCGCTGTATGCTTGGAGTGTGATATTCATCATCCCTATTAACTCCTCAATTATTCTGTACACGTTCGTGAGCTACCATGAAACACGAAGAATCCGGTACAAACCCGATCAAACGTGAAGAACGTAGTCAAGAAGAGTGGGAGCGCGTCGGCTAATTTTCTGATATCGGCAGAGGGCAGTAATACAACAAAGTTATCAGGTATATAAATTAGCTGCGGCGCCGTTTCAAATGAACAATTGCTGAATACCAATAAAAATAATGCTTAAATATGTTCACTTTTCTGAAGGGCTTATTGCCAAATGAGAAAACAAATCTGTTTGCCAGAGAGAGAGAGATTACGCCAATATATTGATTAGAACGAATTTATCTTGAGGAAACATATGGTTATCAAGTTATTCAAATTCAAGACATGCATTATAACCGATTTCTACATAGGCCCTAATAGTTGTAAAGTTTGAAAGTTTGGATAAGAAACATTCAGAAATTCTCTTAGTTAATACATGTATATGAAAACAGTCTATAGACCGACAAGGAATTGCATGCAAAGCTATTGAATCAGGATTTTGAACATTTTACAAATTGCATAAATAAGTTTCTAGTATGATCATAATTATTATGGATGACAATAATGGTATGTAATTTCTGTAACGAATATTTCTTGAGCTATGATGATATTAATAATTAATCCGGTTTGAAATTGTGATTTCTTTTCCGCTATTAGCCATTTCGTATTTACAGTCTGAACATGTGCAGATAAAGGCCATGCATTTATCAAAAGCGTTTTTTCTATAGTGGACCCGGAAAGATTGAGTCAGTTATAAGTATAATAATAATAATAATAATAATAATAATAATAATAATAATAATAATCAATAATAATAATAATAATAATAATAATAATAATAATAATAATAATAATGAAAACGGTGCTTATTAAGCGCTTACCACCGAAGTCTCTAAGCGCTAAATAATGACAATTTAGTTTAGTGTCTGACTTGCGTGAATACTGTTTTCGATGTTCAACATTAAAGATCTTCCGAGGTTTTCTTTAAAGATTGTACACTCCTATTTTGGAAATAAACGCCCTCTCCGTTGATGAGAAGTGTCTACCCCGTTACGAAAAGCTAGATCTCGCCGTGACGCAACAATAACGTCGTCGAACCTGTAACTGCTAACACGGGACGTCATCATAATCCGACACGACGTTGTCACAATCAACGCAGAGTAGTTGATCACGTGATCTTTATGCTAACAGTGCGTGGGGTGACTTTATTGATGTCGAAGCACTGTGATATTTTCTTTTTGTTCCTTCTGTAGATTGTAAAACCATCTGAGCAGTCTAGTTTTACAAATAATTAACATGATTAAATGTTTGTTTGCATTGCCATTGATAAAGCAGTACAACTGTATATGTGAATAAATTTAAGATTTTAAAACGAATCCCGCTGTTAGATATTGCCTTTTATTTACTCATAAAGAGCGCGTGAGGTATCCATTCCACATGGTGACTTAAAATGTGAATTACGTAAAGAATATTGTTGGTGATAAGAGTGTGAGATAAAAAGGGAAATATATTACCGAATGGTAATTAAAAATAATGTTAGATATGAACCCTCAACAGAATGCATATGATTTGAACTTGAATTATGCTTTTAATGCTACTTACATTTTGGAGCAATTCTTCTTTTTTTCACTATGAAGTCATCACAAATGAGAAAAAAATGTAGAAGATCCCACGAACAAAGCAATCTGAGTTGGAGATCCTCCTTCCCATCGCAATTTTAAAATCTATTTTTTACTGCAGTGGCAAGATTTCTGCCAACTCCTTGGCTACGCAACTCTCGTTTTCTCACATCACCTTTCTCTTTCCCCTCTCTCTCTCTCTTTCCCTCTCTATTTTCTCTTTCTCTCTTTTTCTCTCTCTCCCGTCTCTCCCTCCCCATCTCCCTCTGCCTTCTCTCTTTTTCTTATTTCTTTCCTCTCTCTCTCTCTCTCTCTCTTTCTCTAACCCGTCATCGTAATTGCTTTGCAACCTTGACATAACGATAATTATTTCGAGGCACAGATAAAGCATAATTATGACCAAACATTATACTCGTAGGCAGCTGAAAATTTAATCCACTTTAGCACAAGAGCAGGACTGTGCGGCAAATCAAATATCGGTAAAGATTTCTTGAGGAATCGGAGATAATAATAATAATAGTGATAATGATATTAATAATAATAACAATAATGATAATAATGTTAATAATAATAATAGTAATACTACTACTACTAATAATAATAGTAATAATAGTAATAATATTAATAATATTTATAATATTAATAATATTAATAATAATAATAATAATAATAATAATAATAATAATAATATAAATTATTATTATAATGTGGGTTTTTACTCGGGAAGTCTCATTAGCTTCAATGCTGTTGTTCATGAGAGCCCTGCAATTACATGTCTTATTACCAGGTACCCATTTACACCTGGGCGGAGAGAGGTAAATATGGATTAATGTCTTGCCAAAGGACGTTAGTTCCGGGTTGGGATTCGAACCTTCAACCTTTGGATTGAGAGTCAAGTTGATGAACCACTATACCACGACAACTCCCCAAGGAGAAGGCTTATCATGTTTAAAGGTACTATGTCCCATTTGCAGGCCAAAAAATGAAAAGGTTAAATTCCAACGGCATTTGAAAGATAATACTAATTTAGAACTTCCCTAAAAAGGGGGGCTTGAAAATGTCTTTAAGTGGGAAAATAATTGTCGAATCGACTTAATTGCTACGTGCTAAAAAGTGCTAATAGTCTGATTTTCAGACCATTGTACCGAATGGTCGTACGTTTTGTGCTGCGCAAAGATTCAATCAGTTTAATTTTGGCCATTACAAGAAGTGGGTTATTGATGTAGACAAATGCCCATGTACCCTTTACAGCTCATTTTATGTATGTTATTACCAAAGAAGAAAAAAGCCAGTCAGTCACTCAATAGTGTCTGACAGTGAAGTCTAGCAAGTAAACGGGTTTCTTTGCATAATTTGAATATTAGGACACTGCTAACGTTTTAATTTCACAGATAGGACATACATGACGTGCTCATAATTCCTGCAAAGTTCTACAGAATTTGATGTTGGCTGCAAAGGGACATAGTATCTTTAACGATAAGCTATTTACAAATAAAATATGAATTTTCTTATTGAAAAGAAATCGTGCGCTCAAACAAGTACATGTATGTATTTGATTATCAAGTCGTATTAAACACCAAGTTAAACACCAAGCGTTATAATTATTGTTCACACTCTCGTATACACTGAATGCACTTTGTCAACTACGACACGTCAGTTTTTACACAAAGATATTTTTTATAAAATCTGCACTAAATTATCTTATCACAAAATTATATATATTTCAACGATAGGCATGATTCAATCCAATTGTAGACTTATACAGTTTGGTTTATAAGAGTGATTTATGTGTCAATTTCTTTACTCGTTTACAACATTTTCACGGAGATGTATGAATATTACTAAGGATATCTTTTGGATGACTTAAAGTATGATCCTAATGAAAAATGTGCATTTAAAAACCACACAAACACAGGACATTAAGCGATAATAAAGGATATGCTTTACATACAGAAGCTATCAATGTTATTATCCGTACACGTTATTTATATACCACTTACAAAATACGACAACAAAATATCAAGTTTCGCCAATGAAAGAAGGAGAGGAACTCAGGATCTATGGTGAATACCTGGGTTGGCTAGAGATTTGACTTATCGCCTTCTAGACAGACGTTTCAATACTTAAATTCAAAAGTCAAACAGTATAATTTCCCACTAGCATTTTCATTCCAACAACAGAAACAGTGCATGCAGTACTTACGTACGTATACGCAACGTATACAATTAAAGTGCGTTGTACTGTGTAGATAGTAGTACTATCTACACAGTGTAACGACCTTTTCTTCTCCCATCAATGATGGGCGAACTATCTTTCATCACGTGATTTACTTTTGACCAATCGTAGAGCAAGGTTTTTAGTACGTGGAACATAATACGTAAATAATTGTTTGATTTATCATAAAATTTAGTTGAACAGAAGACACAAGGTGAATGTACATACCTGTAAGTACTTGGAAGCAGTTTGAGTAGTCATAACGCCAAGTTGGTTCAACGAAAAATTCCAGTAGGCAGCATAGTGTTCGATGGCAGATGATGTAGTACAGCTGGTCCATAAAGCCCAGCATTACCAATACTAGGTCCTCAATAGCATTGATCACTAAATGAGCCGGGAAGATCAGAGATCCGTCTGATCTTGGTCATACGCCATGTCCATGAATCCCGGGCTTCTACCTATCAAGTTCAACCGTCACAAGGTCTGACCAATGGGAGGATCTTTGACCATTATCCGATGCTTGTTCATGATAGGCTGTCCACCAGTTAACGAACGGATCATCTCTCGGCTTTTTGAAGAGCGAAAGCATGACGGAGAGACAATAGATAGGGAGAAAGACAATACGGGCCTCGCAGGGTAACACTCTCAAAATGATACCATGTAAAAGGCATGTCGCAAATGAAAATACCTTTTAGTCCTCCCAGTGTTCCACTACTAATGAGAAGTGATGAAGTGACTGTGACCCAAACATTGAAGACCGAAAATGTATGCTTATAATTCCGACATAGTGAATTGTAAGCACATGCTATAGTTTTCAAAATAAGCATAACTTGGGAAACTGTGAGTCATTTATTGTTTCACAGAGAGAGGAGATATCAGTAAACAAACAAAATTGTCATTTGCATTAGCAAATATTCATTTTTAATTATAGCAAATAGCCTTTAAAATTAGAGTCACTTTGATAATTATCACATTGGACATGAAACAAGTGTAG
Source organism: Mesocentrotus franciscanus (assembly GCA_037976565.1). NCBI lineage: Eukaryota > Metazoa > Echinodermata > Echinoidea > Camarodonta > Strongylocentrotidae > Mesocentrotus > Mesocentrotus franciscanus. The sequence continues at coordinate 24,617,806 of CP137672.1, forward strand.
AAAAAGACGAAATTGGCAGAAAAAGAAGGGAAGATATGGGATAAGTAGCTGGGGGAGGATTTGGTGTACATGTATTAACTCCGACTCTGTGTGATACCCAGATGGGAGTTACGTTTATGTAAAACTTATGTGACGTATACGTGAGTAGTGAATAGAAGACGAGAATATAGAAATATGATGAAGAAGAAAAATGAGACAATGTTATAAGATAAACCGATTAGATAGAGAGTGGAAGGTGTGAGGGTAATGGAGGAAGAAAAGAACAAGGATAACATTATCTCGAAAACATGTGGCCATCTTAGATTGCCTTATGTTTGGAAAACTATATATAACGTCTGCCTTTATGGCAACATTATATGAACAGAGAGAGAGTGAGAGAGAGAAATAACAAGGGGGAGGGGGAGTTGGCGAGTTCGGAATAGAGACTATGAGTGGTATATACATGTTTATATCTTCCCATATCCTATTTCATCCCCGTTGCCATTGGTTTCTCTACTACTATACCGTACATACATTTTGATCCAAGCCGATAAAGTCGAACATCATTGCGTATCCAAGTTTAAAAAAAGGATACGGAATGTCTTTTAAGACTTCCATAAATCAAAGATTTTAGTAATCTTACCGCCATTCCGTTACCTCTAAACATGTCAAGTTCATCAGTCAACTCGTTGACCAATCAACAGACACCTGACCATTGTTCAGACTGGACTCGACTCAGAATAGTGATAGGACAGTGACCAATGACCTGCTTGGGAATCCATTCCGATGCTTGTCACTGACAGGCTGTCCACCAGTCAACGAACGGGAAAAGAATTAGCGTGACTGGGAGACAATGAGCGAGTTTTCGCTAAGCGACGGACAGACCTTCTACGATGCGGCAGCACTCAGGGTTACGGCCGTCGCACACAGACCGCCCTCGTTACCATAAGCGGTTTCGCGTTTCGGTGTACGGAGGAGCTGACGCGGAGCTGACCCCTCGAGAGAGGGCATTATAAGCAGAGAGCGCAATGAAAATACATGTACCAATACGCAATCTTACATAACACACTGACATGTCGTGCGTTATACAGGTGACGCACACTCAGCATAGGTACACACATAAAATAGAAAAATCAACGAACATTTCAGTATAACTTTTCAGTTTGTACCTGACTTAAATTAGGCTTAAATATGACGAAAATAAGAATTGTTCAAACTTAAGTAAGGCTCAAATACTTGCTGAAAAAAATCGTACAAAATAGAAGGTTTGACTGAAATATCATGATTTTGGTATCAGATCGAACGGACCATCGCAAGCTTTCTCCTCGCACTAAAATCTTATAACGTTGAGCGAATGGCAGCCAGCGACAGCCAATAAGAAGGGCCCTTGTATAGGCGCCAATTTAGGAAAACGAGGCTGAGACCGGATAAACTAGGCGTTGCGGCGTGCGCCTGTAATCCAGCTAACAGTGGAAGTTACAAACTGATTCAGCCGAGGACGCAGGTTCGAAACTGAATCGCGTCTATCGGATGGTGACGTTAAAGGTCGGTCCCCAGACGTAAATAATCATATCTGATTGATACACGTCTGTAAAAACCCAATACACACACACACGTAATGCGCATGGTACAAGCTCGCTGATTGGCTGTTGACTCACTTGGGGCGTCATTTAGAACGCCCGTAAATTTGGCCAAAAACCGTTCTGGATTTCAGTACCTCCGCTGTTACTATAGTAGCTTCTCGATTTTGCACACGAACCGCAGATTCTCCGTCCGCGTTGAGCTTGGCGAACACTCCTACGGTGCTTATAACGCGATATTCGTGAATTAATAACCGGCAAACGGAATGTTAGATCTTATCCGTTAACGGCATATTACGAACAACCAGGGTGAAGCATTACCCCAAACCTGACATTAAATTTTTTTTTTAAATTGCTTGATTGATTTTATAAAGTAGATAAAAGGTATAGCCAACATATATGACACAATAATGAAATGTAATGATCTTATACAAGAGAATCATAAACAAACTTTAAAAAACAATATCAATGACAGTACTGATATAAAAGATGTAAATGGTAAGTAAGATACTCTCTAAAGGGGAAGTCCACCCTGACATTAAGTTGGTTTCAATAGAGGAAGAAAAATGTGTTTCACTGATGACAACTTCAGAAATGTACAACTTTCCTATTTTAATCGGATATTGCTCAAACTCTCACTATTTTTTTTTCTCTCATTTTTCTGCTTTCATTTCTGCTCTCATATATTATCAGGGTGGACTTCCCCTTTAATCGTGATAAACGAAAAATATTCAGCGTTATACATTCACCGAATTCAGAGAATCGGATCAAGAGTTTGGGTCAAAACATTACCATTTTATATATATATATATATATATATATATATATATATATATATATATATATGTGTGTGTGTGTGGAAGACAATCAAAAGGAAGGTAAGGGGGTCACATACCCCAATTCTCTCTGGAACCAACATGCATATCTAAGGTACTCATATTAAGTTTGGACGTGTGGTCTGCACCCCTGCCCCCCCCCCCCCTTAACTGAAAGCCCTGGTCCCGCCAAATAAATCATGTACACCCCTACATTATCAAAAGTAAAACGTTAATGTCAATGTCAATTTACTTCATTGACCATAATGAGACATCCACGGAACACTATAAGCAGTCCGACGTCGTTGCTTGGTTACATAACTTTTTTGCGTTGTCTTTTTGTGGAGCAAATGCCGTGCGTGCGTAATCATTTTTGCTCTCAACCGCGCTCTTCACGGTGCATTTAGCCATTTAGTATCGCAATTCAAGATAAGGTGCCATTTCAAGGCGTTATCCGTCCGTTACTAGTAGTCGAGTAGACTATAAAGGCCTACATATTTTAAAGTTTACTTTCCATCGTTGCATTTCTTTGAGAGCTTCTCATAGATGATGATCATGACTGTTATCAACACGATGAACCTTGTATTGATATATTTTGCTATTGGTGCAATGATTTATCATTTGGGCGACGGAGATGCTTCAGAGGAAAATTCTGACCTCAGTTCTTGCACCGCTAGCGAAGGTAAGGAATAATTACGAATGTATAGGGATATAAATTCAAGTCAGATAAATTTTATAACAAATTTGGAACAATTGTATTTCTTTTTCTTTTTCACACAGGACATTATCAAAATAATCCATAGTCTAATTTCGCATTTACAGAAGAGAATTTAATATTTTTAGCAACCGAAATTGGGATTAATTTGACACACAGTTGAGATGGACACTCACCATCTGATAAAAGTGCTTTTTAACAATTTCTATCTGACAAACCCCAGGACCAAGTCCCTCCCCGAAATACATAGAGTATCCACTTTTATCTTAAAATATAAAATTCATATATAATACTTTACACCGTAAATAAATTATTGTGTGAGATAGCAATTGTGGTGTATTTTTTCATTGAAAACGTTAACATCCTATTTTCTGCATCAGAAAAAACGTTAAAATTGACAGACGATTGCGGAAATATTTGTGATACATTATTTCCTATTTCTTCCTTCTCACTTTTCATGTACTTCAATCAATATTTTGTCAATATTAGTATATTATTATTATTATTATTATTATTATTATTATTATTATTATTATCATTGCTTTTTTCATTATTATTGTTGTTTATTGTTATTAATATTATTACTATTATTGTTATTATTCACTGCTGATCAATGAGGAAACGACAAACCGTTCGAATTATGCATTTTTCGTGGCTTTTATTTAACATTGGATTCTGTCATTTGTACATGTATCATTTTACCATGGCGGTACATGAATTCACGCCAATTATTATAATTGCATTACACACATATTTGAGTTTCCAACCCAATTACAGAACTAGTGCTGGAATCTAAGCTGTAATCTGCACCCCATACATAAACCTTAAAATCAAAATATGTGAAATCCAATCGTGTAGCCAGAGAAGGGTTAAACCACGGCTAGAAACCCCTTCTCGTAAACGAATGTCCCCTCCGCATTGCCACGAGCACCCCTTGCTAGCCGTCAGGAAAGCCCGATCAGACAGGGAAGATTTGTATGTAACCCGGATGCACCACCCATTCCCAGCTCTCATCAACGATTCCAGCAAAAGTGCATTTCACACAAATTTGAGTATCCAACCCGATTACAGAACTAGTGCTGGAATCAATGCTGGAAAATGAGGAAATTTGCACCCCATACATAACCTGATATCCAAGCGTTTAGCCATCAGGAATACCGCCCGATCAAACTTAATTTTTTAAGTAATCCGGGTGCACCAGCCATTCCCAGCTCTCATCAACGATTCCAGCAAAAGTGTTCCCAACCAGGCTCCATCACTTCCATCCAGGTATACCTCCCGCATGTAAATTCGAGCGAGGCTCCTGGAATTACTTGTCTTACGAATGGTAATATAATTTCTTGCTATTATATGTAAGTGTGATGAAGGCCCAAATTGATGAAATCCGTCCAGGTCGGCGACCTATATTTCAAACAGTGATTTTATTCATAAAGCACGCACCAATTGCAATTACACAGGTCACAACGCAAATTATACGCGATGTGCGTATATAAACACCCCGTCCCCCGAGGCCACTCCGTGACCCCCTTTCGGATGAGGTGAGGGCGAAAACCCGATCTTCAGACCCCTGATCTGAAAAAAAACATGACCGGGACAAAATTCCTCGGCTCACGGCCCACGACTGCGGAGCCAACCGCAGATATTTATGCGACCAAGCAATTTGCTCCAGATCCGAGTAAACTTTTAATTTGTTATAGCATTACCGTGCATGTCCTTTGGGAATACAATTATCCTGTCATTCATTAACACAATCACTGAATACTTTCAAACCCACTGTATACAGCGGAAAGTCGGTATAACGAGGTTCTTTGTACCATTAAAATTACCATGCTACAGCAGAAATGTCGTTATACAGTGCGTCCCAGAAAAAACAAAACCGAGAATTATCGATGTTTTATCATAACTTAATCGCAATTATAATTAATAAATGACACATATTTGTAAAGCTTAGATCCTCCTCTTTCATTTGATGCAACTCAAATGATGCATATTTCACGCATGAGTGATAAAAACAATTTGAAGAGAGGAAACCAAAAAGTCATTTGGCGGGCGGTATCTGAATTTCAAAGAGAAAATCACATATCTAGAAAGTGCAGTTTCTGCCCTTTCATATGACACCTCAATCAGGAAAAATGAGCCAGGAATAACAAAGTTCTGTTTGTTTAAAGTAATGCTTGCATTTCCATAATTTGATTAAACGAGTTCGTTTTCACTGGCTGCCTGCCGTAGCAACAAACAGAGTTGACAAAAGACTTAACACCGTTTCGTTGACGATCAGCCATGCATCAAGTTTTTCGTCTTCTTTGTGCATGGCTGATCGTCATGTGAATCGCGCGCCTTGTCTAGAGGCGCCAAATCCTTGACAAGAATGTAAACAAGTTTATTGTTGCGTCACCTTGACCAGCAAAACCAAAACACAAATGGAGTTGCTTAATACCAGCCGTGTATAAATATTTTTGAAAGCGTTTTTGGTAACTCTTTAAAAATTTTTATTATCATTATTATTATGACTATTATCGTTATCATTAATAGTAGGCTAGTAGTATAAGTAGTAGAAGTAGTAGAACTAGCAGTAGTAGTAGTAGTAGTTGTAGTAGTAGTAGTAGTAGTAGTAGCAGCAGCAGTAGTTTTAGTTGGAGAAGTAGTAGTATTATCGGTATTATTATTTCTTGTATCATTACAATTATGATATAAATAATGGTTAGTACCATCATCGTTAGTTGTATCATAGTATCACGCAATGCAGGCAAAGCTTAGAAGAAGATCTTCTCTTTGTGATTGCCAATTCGAGATGAAAGGAGGCCTTTTAACCTTGCAGCTTGTAAGCTATAATGACTTGCTAACACCCCCTCCCAATCGAATGGCAACAAATAAAAAGAAAGAATGAAGGTGAGAGCGAGGGGAGAGATGAAGGAAGGGGGAAAAGAACGCAAGATAATATAAGGAGATAGATTGCTCAAAAACGCTCTTCAATGATTACAATATTATGTGAATCAGTAACGCGGGGAAAACAAAATAAATCCGTTGTGAGAGGTGCATTTAACGAAAATCGAAAAATGTTTTGGGATGATCCGATCTGCGTCCTTGGTGTAGCGTACAGCAGAAGAAAAAAAATAGAGATAAGAGTGACTGATATAAGACATGTTGGGAAAAAGACAGAAAGAGTATATATGTGTATCCGTTCACTTAAAATGCAAAATTGTTCCCACTCTAAAAGGGTAAGGGTTATATCCCCTCCCCGCCTATAGTCAACCTGCACCTCGAATTTTGACCATCTATTTCAGCGTTATTCAATCGGGTGCCGCGAGAGTATTTTAGATACATACAAAATATATAGGTATAGCTATAGGCAGTGACACGCGCTCCAAAAATAAAAAAAAGTGCATATGGTTGCGTATACCTGCGCTAAGCCACTCGCATTTACTGGTTGCAACTCGTATCCGCTCGTAGGCGATTTGACCTTGCGTTTGCTTGCGATAGTTTAGACAATTTTAAAACTAGCGAGCGGCCAACGCAGGCCTATGCGCTAGTCTGCGTATTGAGTACGTAGTGAGCACGCTTCATTGCGCTTTATTGGGTATGACTGCCTTTGTCTGCGTTCAGGCAATACGCAGCAATACGCAAGCCAAATACGCAAAGGTGTGACTGAGGCATAAGATAGAACATACCAAAATGACAGAACAATTAATTGTATGCCGAATTAAACAGATACGTTGAAAGAATATTTTTTAAACACTTCAACTGATTCGCTGTTATAAATCTCTCCAGGGAGAGGATTCATTGTCGCAATATTGATAAGTCAGAATGTTTCCTGACAACGAGATGACCGAATATTTAATTTCACATTTTATCTAGCTTATATTGATGACTAGATAAAACATATTGCCTGATTAAAAGTACTTTTTTTTTTCGCTCGCTCGCAATATTTAAGATCCGGGTAGTATATTTTCGGGTAAGAGGCCCGAAAATGTGTCCTTACGTCTATATATTTACGAGGGATGGAATAAAATCCTCTCTGAGGAATTTAGATTGGGGTGACGCGAAACTTTTCTACTCCTAAAAGGGTGCCGAGGCGAAAAAAAAAAAGTTGAAAAACGCTGATCTAGTAGCCTAAAGACTGGTGCCCCCCGATGAATGAGCCAGGCCACTGCATGTACATGTACTATAGGGGTGTCATAGGCAAGTGGTGTGAACACTTAACTCAAGGTGCCAATGTCATGGGTTCGATCTCCGACAGGGCACTCACGTCCTTAGTGAAGGCATTTAATCTATATTGCATATAAAAGTCGTATTTCAAAAAACAAACAAAAATCGATTGATTGAAAGTAACCCTAACTTTTACTGCTACTAAGTCGTGCCTACTGGAACTGATTGGACAATTTTTTTTCCATTCAGCTGTATTCTATATGATCTTTGGGAGTTCCTGCTTTGGTAGACAAGGGTCTTTTTCTTACTGAACTATGAAACTCTGGTGTGCTTGCCCCATCCAGAAAAGCATTTGTGAAATTCTTTCACTCTTGCTCCTCCAGCAATGACCACTGAAAGGGAGGCGGCGTTCTCTTAGTCTGATAGAGATCGGTGTAATATCCCTCATGTTTAATACACGAATAATCCACTTTCATGCTCTTTCTCTTCGGTCATTGTCACGTTCAATATTGTCACCATTAATCTCAAGTTTCTAAAATTGAAAAGCTTATTTTTTTTAAAATAGAATTTGCATTTGTTTGTTTTAGTGTTCTATTTTACGCAGGCCCCCTTGTATGAATGGCAAAATTCTCCTTTTATGTCTCTTATGTCAAAATATTACATCTACCTCTCAACAAGTAAAATGCAGTTAACAAGTAGGATTTCTTTTCTTCTATCTTGTCTTTTTAGTATTCTATTCCATGTAATATGAAAAAGTACAATTATCTGCTTTTGCTTTTTGCCTGAATTATCTTTTGCTATTTGCATCTGTTCATATGCCTGTATCTGAGAATATATAATTTTAATTGTGTGGAATGGACCTTGTGACAGATTACACTTTATCCAATTAGGTCAACTACTAAATGTAATGGTAAAGGTTGGTTAAGAAGTGAAAGCAATCGAATGCAGTATGATTTTGTTAGGTCAAATGAATAATTCTAATAGAAAAAAGCAGAATTATTCTTCCTTATGATGAATTTATTATTTGAGAGGTAAGAGCGGTTTTGTCCTTGTTGATTGGGAGCGGTTTATGGAGAATTTTGTGTAGGGGTCGGGTAGGTATTGAGGGCTTTGGGGTTCTTGCATACGTTTCCTGCATGTACCTTGATTAAATTCATTTACAAACAAGACAAAATGAGGGGGAGGGGTTTTGCTATTTAGGGAAGGGGGGTTGAGCCCCAAAGTCCACCTCTAGAGCCGCCAACGGCTATGACCTGCTACCAGCATCATACCATTTGCATTGTCTAGGTGGTCATATACTGCCTTAATGCGATTATAATAGTGACTGGTTTTCACGTTAAAATATGGGACATTTTGATCTCTGGAGGTTTAACTTATTTCTGTATATAATTTCTTTTTCTTTCCATATACTTCAGTTCACGTACGTATTGGCTTGTATTTTGTATTAGACTGGAATGATGAGTCAATGCTCCCGAGTAAGACGTAGGGATATGTCGAAAGTTCGGATTGTGACAACAACCCATTATTGGTTAAAGTGCATTAAGCGTATTTTTCGTCATGACATTGCCGCCGATAAAAAATTCCCCAAAATATGTACAATTTATGAGATTTTAAGGTCAATTTCACGATCATTTACCTTGCAATATTTATTATCCTTACTAAAACTCAGGTATTTTTTGCTTGGATGAATATTTATCAGGGGGCACACTGCTCATTTCCACTTTTAATTACGCTAGTGATAGCCATTAACGAGCTTCGTATAGCGACTGCAGATGTGTCCCGTTCCTTTGGGTGATTAGATTTTTGTGTACCTAATAGGCCCATTGTGGCATCACCACCCTTAGGCTAAAACTGTTGATTGCTTAACCTTATCATCGCCCTAACTCGATAAAAGGAAGTGGTTGTCAATTTGCACGAATCTCATCTTTTCTATTTAAGAATCGTCAGAAACTTTTCCAAAAACTTCAGGACTTTTTACACGATGTCGACATGGGCTCCTGAGTAAATGTAAACTCGGATCTTTGATAAGATGAGAAAAGAATTAAAAAATATCGAATTACAAGACTTAAAGCTTGGCACCACACATCACACTCTAATCCCCCAAACTAATTAACGTCTTGCATAATAGAGGGACTGTCAAATTTAAGAGATGTCTAAATATCTACTTCAGAAACCCATTACGTAGAAAAATGCGGGCAAGAAAAGATTCATCTCAGAATTTGTTTTGCCATGACACAGATCTCTCTTGTAAATTCCTGAGTTTTATATATCAAACCATCAATCACCTTTTGATTAAAAAAAATATATATACTTCGGTCCCAATTATTATCAACAGTATTTTCAAATTATAAGAAACTGCAACAATTAGTGAGCGTCAGAGAATTCCATAACAACGGGTTAATACTAATGGATCTGCAAGTCAATAGTATTGAAGGAAATCGGAACTAATCAAGTGTTAATTATATGTACTTTTTTTGTTGTTTTTATTTACGTAAAATTAAGAAAAATACGATAAATATATTAAACGTAATATGTCCCATTTGCAGGCCAAACAAATGAAAATGTTAAATTCCAAAGGCATTTGAAAGATAATACAAATTTTAAAATGAATGTTTATTTGAAGTAAACAATATAGTGAAAATCAAATTCTATGTAACAATAGTAATATAAAATGTAATAATTATATGCTGATATTCAAAAAATTATTCAACAAATTGATTGCAAACGAAAAGAAAATGATTTAATTACACTTAAAACAGGAGATGATATAACTCTTGGCTCTATAACTACAAAAAAGATATATTTAATATTGAGTGCATGGGTTTCTCAGGAACCATCAACTATATCATTTTGGTCTAATGTTTTGTCAATATCATACTCTTTCAATTGGAAAATGGTTTTTCAGTTCAAAATGTGTACAATTAGAGATAACAGGATTAGGCAATTTAATTTTAAATTTCTGAACAATATTTTACCTCTGAAAGAAAAATTGCTAAAATGTGGTGTTCTTAAAGTACAAGTCCACTCCAAAAATAACTTACTTTTAATAGAGGTAGACAAATTAGACAAACCGATCAAAAAAAATTGAGCAAAATCGGATAACTAATAAGAAAGTTATGAATTTTTGAAAAAGTATGTAAAACTATGGAACAATCGAAAACACTACACAAATTGCCAATTTAGTTATCAGTTTGTGACGTCATGTCCTCAGTATTTATCAATTGCTTTATCTTTAATCGAATTAATTTCCCTTTTTATCCCCCAAAACTAGATTCCCCCATGCCTTTGCCCGGGTTATATGATTTGTGTCATATTGCGAATTGATACTATTTTCTGAATATTGTATATTAATAATTATTGATTTTTATATAAATAGTTTATCAAAATTCACATTTTTCATGATTTAACTGGAAAAAAATACTCTATATTAGTGCATCCACACAAAAACATAATACTTTCAATCTGACTTGGATGCTGGTGTGAAGAAATAAGATTCTTAGGGGGAAAATAGGAATTTAATATTATCAATATAAAGAAAATAATTAGTGGATAGTGAGGACATGACGTCACAGACTCATGAGTGAGATGCCAATTTGTCTAGTGATTTTCAAAGCTTTTCATGTTATTAAAAATTCATAACTTTCTTATTAGTTATCCGATTTTCCTCAAACTTTTTTTGATTGGTTTGTCTGATCTTTCTGCTTCTAATGAAAGTAAGTTATTTTTGGAATGGACTTTTCCTTTAATGACAGCAAATGTAGACATTGTGAGGAAGTTGAAACAACTTTTCATTTTTTATTACACTGTAAACTCGTACGAACATTTTGGAAAATCCTTCAAAGGATTTTATATCACCATTTCAAGATAAATATATGTATAAATGAAGAGCTTCTAGTGATAGGCTATAAAGTTGACGATGACACTTACGGTATGTTAAATCTTATTCGTGACGTAGCACAATATACAATCTATCGAAATTATTTTAAAAATGTACATTTAAAGGTTAAAAATACAACGCGAATTCTTAATGGGTTGATTTTAAGTTTATGGTGAAATCATATTTGGAAAGTGTAAGTAACCTATACATTTGGAAAAGAAGGTGAAGTTCAAAAGGTTCTATCAATGGTTGCTGTAAATCTTTATTTATTAATATTGCATGTATATATGTTATTGCTAATAAATACCTCGAAAGAGGATGAGAAAGAAAAATTACTAATTTAGAACTCCCCTCAAAACGAAAGGACTTGAACAAAAAAAATTTGTGGGAAAATAACGACCGTTAGTTATCGAATCGAATTTAGGGATTGCAGTCTTTTTATTAAATAGTCTAATTGTCAGACCGTTGTACCGAATAGTCGTACGTTTTGTGCTGCGCAAAGATTCAATCAGTTTAATTTTGGCCATTACAAGAAGTGGATTATTAATGTAGACAAATGCTAAAGCACCCTTTACAGCTCATTGTATGTATGTTATTACCAAAGAAAAAAAGAAGTCAGTCAGTCACTCAATAGTGTCTGACAGTGAACTCTAGCGAGTAAACGGGTTTCCTTGCATAATTTGAATACTAGGACGCTGCTTACGTCTAAATTTCACAGATAGGACATACGTGAGATATTCGTAATTCCTGCTTATTTTATTGTTGGCTGCAAAAGGGATACACTACCTTTAATTGTCAAAATGTAATGACTTTTATTGATAATAATCGAGTGTTGATCAAAATAAGAATTACGGCAAAAGGTTTTTTTCTTCATGTTTTTAGAAACATTTTATTGAGACTTGATTCCAAACATCAAACTTACTCGTGAATCTGACCTTTATTCTTATTTATTCTTTTTTTAAACAGATATGACCGTACGATTGGCAAACGGGACCGATTCGTCAAAAGGGATCGTAGAGGTTTGTGTAAACGGGACCCGGGGACATGTGTGCGGTTTTTCCTGGGACATTTCTGATGCCCAAGTCGTCTGCTCAAATCTCGGTTTTACCAGGGCGGTTCGTCCATTTACTGAAATACAAAGCGCAATGGGCAACAATGAGATAATTCTCCATAAGACGCTTTGCAAAGGAAACGAACCCAGTCTGTTTAACTGCCCATATGATGTCACGGGAGACTGCAATCGGGAAGAAGTGGGAGGAGCGGTGTGTTCGAATGGTAAATTTACACCCTTCCTTCCTGAAATAAAAATTCAGCGTCTTAAATCACCTATCCGCCCACTTCTGTAATCTTAATACCCCAGTGACACCCAACGAAACCGACACGATACCGATTACAGATCAAACAAAAGTAGGACATTACCCCGAACGGTCAAGAATATGTTCGGTTTAGAGTAGATTTGAAGACAATTTGGGGTGTGACCTAAGATGACCTAAGAAAAAAACACGCCTGTACAATAAAAACAATAAAGAAAATGATTATAGTTAAAGCTTTAGCATCTGTTATAATAGATGAAAATTAAATAATGATGATTTCACATTCAACCCAGTGGGAGACGGACCATTTTCAGTCCTTCCAGTCACTTGTGTTTCTTTCCTTTTCCTTCTCATCATAAAATCAAATAAGGAAAGATTAACTTAACTGAATATTTCAATATTACCGTCAAATAATGATTCCATTCTATTCTTTTACATTTCTCAATGATTGTAAATGACTTCATCCAGCTATGGTGAATAAAATAATTTATTTATAAGTTAAACATTTCTTTAATTTCAGACGAAATTTGCATTCCGGGCTTGTGTGAAGGAGACCCACGAATCGAAGGTATGGATAATGCTTTCCTCTCATACTTCACGAAAAGCCGCCATTTATTTCAAGCTATAATGATTAACTCAAATTATTCAAATTATACGAAATCAAAGCATACGATTCATCTTTTGAAAATACCTGTTGGTAAATAAATCCAGACAGTGAATGGTGTCAATATCATATGGGTCACCATAAGGAATTCTTATGAAATCGTTATAATAGCTACATATGACGTTAGAGTTATTGCTACTGCGTTACAGATTCGAATTCTTATCAATCTTATAACAAATCTCAGTAACTTTCCATTACTTTACATCAACCCCCTTTTCTGTATTTTTTAAAGAGTTTTCTCACACTTTCACGATTTATTTTTTTAATAAATTTGTTTAACTAATTTTCTATGGAGTTTCAAATTGCTGTTGAGAATCAGCCATTGAAAGGAAACCTCACCCCAAAGAGTACGTGAAGGTATTCTGAAAAATGAGATGTATGCCAGCCCTTTGATGTACAATATTTCTCACGAAAGTGTACAAGAGATATATAAATGAAGATATTTTTGGCATGAGGTAATGTCTTTTTGCATGACATGCGTGCAACCATTTTCTTGAAAATGTGACGTACTAGGCGAACTTCTTCATGTATCATATATTAAGCTTTAGTTGGAAAGATTTTTTTAATTCAATAACAAAGCCTTAACTTTTCAATGAGGGACAATCATAGCTGAGAAGCGATGCAGCTGGCAGGAATACAAAAAATCTCTCAGAATAACTAAAGTTAATTCTTGGGGTGTGGTTTCCTTTAAGTTTCAAGTCCCATCTGCAACTGGGCATTATTTTTTTTAAATATATATATATATTTTTTTTACAGAACCTATTTGCGTACCGCTGACAGAACGCTGTGTTATTTTACCCTGGAATGGTAAGGTTTATAACAGTATCGTAATATGGATCTTGCCATTGAGGAGGAGCAATGACCTCCCGTAGGTTCATGGGAGGAGGTACTGACTACTCAACAGATTTAATGGGATGGGACTACAATTACGAAACAGGAAAGAACTACTCACAGATATGGTTATATGGGGCTCCAGTGGCTCCACACATGCCGTATCAATGTTTGGTCCGAAGTTTAAAGCTATTTCTACATGAGGGCATTTCAAGAGCAAACTTTCTCATATGGGCCACAACTTATTCCACAAAAATAGAGAAGAATCAGAAAGCTCACAAATCATTTTGCATCTTTACCCCAAAAATTAACAATCTCGATAGAGATACCATTTTCCCTTTTTCCCCCTTTTTTTCTTCATTTATCTTGTATAGTATTTCAGCCTGGGATCTTCTGCAAGACAATAAACCTTTGGTTTTCACTTCCCATTAACGCAAAATCACACACACACATACACACACACACACACACACAAACACGCAGACACATATAAAATATAACGGTGTTAAGAAAGTGACAAACGCAAGGGCCTATATATCAATGGATTTCAATCATTTTGAAATATCTTCTCCCTCTTTCAGATAAGCTTCATTGTTCTAACCTGGAGCTAGATTTGTTCTCTCTGAAGTGTCTGTAAGTATCATGATACAATAATCTGTTTACAGAAGTCTTTCTTCATCATTAACAGTAATGTTTAAAGCATAAAAGCGTTTAGATTCGCAAACTCCTGGTGATGTGAAATTAAAATGGTAATCAGTGAGAGATTTAGGATATTACGGCAAGGATCACAAGTCCGAAAATGTTGTGGCAAGAAAAACCAAACCAATCAAAACAAGAAAAAGGTTATCCTTTTCGGTGTGCCGTTTTGGCCAAAAAAATTCTGACAAGCTAAACAAACACCCCCCCCCCAAAAAAAAATCCATCTTTATACCACTCCCCCGCCCACTGCCCCTCCTGCTGGATACGCCAATGGAAATTATATTGTTCTTACGCCATGTCACGAGCTGTTAAGTTTGTGTGAGGAAATTAAGCTAGTTGAAAAATATATATTTTCGAGATTCAAGCGTTTATAGGCATATAATAATAATACATACTAACACTAATTTTCAAATCTGTACAGTGCTTAATAATACGCTAATACGCGCTTTACATGCAGTTATCATTTAATACTCCGGACATGATATTCAATTGCTATTCCGCATAATAGTGTATCAAATTTCCGTTCCATTCATTTATCATTTGGTACTTCGAGGTATTCGCAGTCTTTTGCATTTCTCATCAACTTCAAAATAACTCTTATAGATGACAGAGCTTATGCAGGAGAATGTGAATAGAAGAACAACAATTGTTAAATGTTGAAGGAAAAATCCGCAGAGCACATTGAAAATACAGCTACATTATCGTGCAAAGACCTAGGAAAATTCATCCAACGGCAATTTCGATAGCCTTGCGCATCACTGAAATATGTGAACATTACTTTGACGTTTTATGTAATCAGATTTTTTTTCTTCTACTGAATGTACATATGCTAAAGAAAATGCCCTTGAATTGATTTCTCGAGGGTGTGGTGTTCCATAGCTGAGATCCTTAGACACGTTTGCGTTGTCTAGTGCACGTGGTATTCTTCCATTATTTGCAATAATTATCTCAATTTTTATAGTAAAATAACAAATAATGTTCTGAGAAATGAAAATGATTTTTTAAATCTGATGTGAGACAAAGAGGAATTTCTTCAACAGAGTTTCTTTTATATTCAAAACAATGTTATGTAATACTCAAAACCGTTTTATATCGTAACAGGAGTTGGCAATACATCAGCGATAAATACAACTCGTACCGAATATACGGCGAAGTATATATTGAACTGGTGTAAGTATTTATCCTTCGTAACTGAATATCTATCGGTGAACTAGGACCTCTCCAATTCCTGTAAAAGGGTAGACATTTTGGTATTTTTCCTTCACAAATGTTTATTCAATTTAAAGGTATAGACCAGTTTTGGAAACGCCCCCCTCTCAAAAATGAAATGGAAGCTCTCATTACCAATCATGTGAAATAATATGTTTTGAGTAATACGTGATGATACAAATTTTGCCGGAAACCGCCTACTAATTGATATATTCGGTAAATTATTATATCTATTTGGACCGGATAGATATCGCGCACGTGTCGCGTAGTCCTATATACATCTTTCTGTGCATACAGCGCTTGTAACTTTACCAAAACTGGGCCAAATCTCTTATCATTTTGATGATTCCAGAACCTTGCAGTACACAGCAATACTTATATGCTAGATGATCAACCTTTTCTGATCGATTCCACAACGCTTCTTTCACAATGCAATCGCATGACCAGAACTGGTCTTTATCTTTAAAAATGATTTATGCTTTATATTTATGGACAAATAAGATAGGTTTAATATCATGCACCATTATTTTAGCAAATGGGGAAAGGGGGGAAAAAAGAAGGAAATTATATCATTGAATTACCGGAGCCCAGAGCTGTTTTTGAGTTACTCACTTCACATTTTTTCTTTCCCCTTTAAATAATACTTGGTATAATCCCTATAAACTTCATTCAGATAGTTTTTCACCGTGCACTATGCTGAAATCACAATCACAACACAGTTTAAAAAGATGCATACTCTATATTTATTTCCACTCGACTGCAAAGTTCTGTAGTTCTGCAAGATCTGCAAGATGTCTGTATATAATCAAACCTGCTTTAGAAACCACCTGTTTAGAAAGACCACCTGTCTATAAAAACTACATTTTTCATTTCCCTTGAAAAATGGTTTCTCATTGAAATGAGTACTAAATGAACCTATACATAAAGACCTCCTGCCTATAAAGACCACTTTTCTTGTTTCCCTTGAGCGGTCTTTAAATAAATTGAATTACAAATTAAAGCCGAAGAAATCCTCAAACGAGTATATCAATATTTTTGTCTCCATTCATATTCAGATCATGCAATACGTCTTTCCTACCGGTAAAACATCAAAGTTCTTTTTTTTTAGATATGCAGTTAACAACTAAATTATTACCCCTTGTAAATTTTATGGTTTTGTGTTTTTCGTAAATCAAGAATGAAAGGAGGATTGGTTAAATTAAGTCCTCTGATGAATACTTTTAGATGTCAGCTTGTACATGTCACATTCAGAAGGAACATAAATTGGGACAAATTAATGTTTCACATACTTAAAAAATTACAAAACTTAGTAAGGGTATGAATAATTCATTTGTTAACTGTAACTACCATGCCCTTCTCTCGTTGACCAGGGCATTCGTATATGGTACTCTTCTCTCAATGCAACCAGGATTTTTCAGAAGCTTCACAAACTGCCACTTTCTGTAAGTTCTTCATCAACCTTATTCATTCTCTGTTACTTGATAGAAAGAAGAAATTGCTTCATATCCACTATGACAGCATTTTCACTATCTCACATGTAAAACAGCAAAATCTAAGAGAGTTAGTACGTATAGTATTGATCAATCCAAAGTTTAATATTGCATTCTGGTTAGGGAATATCATGTCAAGGAAGAATGAGGAGGATGAGGAAGATGAGAAGGAGGCGAAGAAGAAAAAGAAGAGGGAGCACCTCAATTGAATTAAATAATTTCCGAATTGTTCTCCATCACAAATCAAATTTGCATCAAAATTAATGAGACCACGTGTTACAGGTGTTGGAATTACTAGCTTAATATAATGACTTTGCCAGCCCATTAGTTAAATTCTACACAATTGTCTACCAAATCGTTAGCAAATAGTACATGTTTATAGTCTCGTACTTATTCTTTTTTACTTTCAGTCCTTGCGAGAACTCAAGATTATGTCTTTAACATGTATTTCCATATGTTTTCTAACTCGAAGACGTTTAGATAACGCGATCGCAAATAATTTCCGAAAGTCAACCTCAGTTAATTTAGATAGCTTTTTGTATTATATTTATAGGATCTACAATAGGGCATTAAAATTGGCGTTGAATTCTTGAAGTGTTTGCGATTTTGTTTAAGACGACTTCATATATGCTGAAAAAATGCCAAATATGATTATTGATGTTTTATGAATGAGATGAATACTTATTGGTGAACTTGTTTGTGCAGCTATCTCGATGATCTGAACATTACCGAAATACAGGAAGGTACTTTTGAAGGGTTATCATCTTTGCGAATTTTGTAAGTTTACACATTCTGTATGACAATTACTAAATATTCATTCACTTGAATACTATAATTGTTATTGTTTATGTTCGACTAGTTTGTATGCATGTGGTAAGACATCATTTGCTTTTATAAGCAATGGACCCGGTACAATGGCTACTTTCTCACAATTATGTGTATATCAATTTTCTGTCAAGTGATTGTTTTTTCTTTTCTAAAATCATGTTGACTTCAATTATGTAATCTTTTTTTATCGATCATAATTCTTTTGATTAAAGAAATTATATAAAAACGATGTTGTTCATTCGCTGTTTAATATTTAGGTCATAGTTGCTCTTAACATGGTTATTCTTTATCGATTAGTTTTTAATCAAAGGCATTTGCCCGTTTTGATGTATGCATGTATTACTTTATTGATTTGTATATCATGCGAGAAACTACACATCTTAAGTTATCCTTTTTAGATTTCATGTTCTATTTACCATCTAACGTCTTTTCTTTCTTTGTGAAAGTTATTCCATTGTTATTCACTCTGTCTCTTTAGAGAAAAAAAACATATGTTTTAATTATAATACTGTATATGAATGGAAAACCTGAGCAACTTGTTATTTTTATGTCATGATGGTGGGGTTTATAATATATACGATTTCTTTACTAATATGAGATGTAAAATTGTCTCTCGCTCTTCCTATAACTGAACAGAAATCTGACATCGAATAGCATCAACTATATACCTAACGGAGCTTTTGATGGACTCGGAAACCTGCGGATGTTGTAAGTTTAAGCCCGATGTTAATTTATTTATTTTGTGAATGAATGAGAATTTTGCAAGGACCATAGAAAGAAAACTGTATGATAAAAAAGTAATGTCTTTTGAATATAATCAACTGTTTATAAGAGTGTATACGTAAAATAATAACGATGGTGATGAGACGATCATGACGATCCTAACACTAATGATAATAACTATAATAATGATTATAATAATTTTAATAATGATGTTAACAAAAATAATAATGATGATAAAATAATAAAAGCATTAATGATGATGATAATAAATAGTAATACAAGTGTAGTAATAATAATGATGATGATAATAACAATAATAGTAATAGTGATAATGCTAATAATAATAATATTAATAATCATAATGATAACAATAATATTTATTATAATGATATTGATGATTATGATAATTTTAAGGATGATTATTAAATTACTGATAAGAATGACTTTGATGACTGTTACATTATTGATAACATGAAACCGGTATTAATTATACCTGAATATTAATTAATCAAATTAATAATTTATTTGACTTATCGCAATTTTTTTTCTACCTATACAGAAGTAATTATTTAGCATTTATATCGTATTTTTGTTATATTAACCTAGGAGAGCATCTTGAAATAACACGAAGTTTAAGCAAACAGTGATAGTTAAAACCATTTCTTCTGTATATTTGTTTATTTCAAAGAGATCTGAGTTACAACCCCTTACTACGAATAAACGAGAACGCATTCGCTAATTTCTGGAACCTTGAATATCTGTAAGTACATGTAGTACATGTAGTTTGTAGTAATAATGTTTTAATTTTCTTTTTTTTTTAATAGAGAGTAGTTCTGTTTGTCTTACATTTATATCTATCGTCAGAGATAAACACACTTTCTTATTTCCGAATGGGCGACCCATCGCTAATACCATTACCATTCAAAGGAAGTGCGATGGCTCAGTGGTAGAGCAGTGGTCCCGTAACCGGGATGTCCCTGGTTCGAAACCAAGTCAAGTCAATTTGCTTGTGCCCTTTGGTAAGGCATTAATCCGCATGACCAAGTCCCTCGGAGAGGATTTAAAGCCAGCAGTCCCCTGGTTACTTACTTCCAAGCATAAAATGCTTTCTTCACAGTCAAGTAAAACAATCATGAAGCATAACCTAAATGTACAGGGCTGTAAAATATTTCATTCCAAACGTAGATATGCTCTAATTTACCACTGTCGTTTTGGCTAATTGCATTTCCCACGTTCACAGACTCAAATAGCACAGTGAAAAATATCACATTGCGTTTAAACTGTTAATATGCTCTACTAAATTGCTTGTCATTATTTATATACAAATTTATCACTTGAGTATTTTGTTGATGTGAACAAAGAAATGTAAGAAAACAAATATTCCTTTGAATTGACTTTAAATGAATCGATATGTCGTTTTATGTGCGACGGGCTTCACATTTCATTAACAAATTCAGATCTAATTGTATTTTGTCAATGTAACTGGCATGACGCATCAGATTCTATGAATAATGGTTTATACGATTTTCCCTTTCAGATTCCTTGTTGATGTATACCTGCCATATATCGAACCAGAAATGACCCAAAACCTATCCTCTCTCATAGCTGTGTGAGTACATTTTCTTTTTAAGAAATGAGTAAAGTTGTGATAATGTGTAACAGAAATAACACGCATCAGTCAGGACGCTATTAAGAATTATCCACTCAAGGAACCACTGGAATAGTCGAGGCAAAAGTCGAAGGTACTGAGAGTGGATAATTATACACTAATGCCCGAAAATAATGATGTCAATTATTACTTTTTCTTTTACGCTTACGATGATCCTTGTCATTTGATAAATAACACTTACCTTCAAATTTCTAAGATCTACAGTCGACTGGCTTTAGGTTTAGACTTAACCGGCCGGTCGAAATAAAATGCTATAGACCAGTCATTTAACCATTCTAATGTTCGGTTACGCATTAGAAAATGAACTGAGAGGTCACGTGTCCACTTCCAATCGATCAACTGATTAAGATGTAATTCATCACTTAACAAAACAATATAACTTCTCCGAGATTTTATTGATAAACATTGTATACATTTTGTTAACTAAACTATAAATTTAAAAACCCAGTGCAGGATTTTGTAACATTTTTTCTAACTACAAATTATCTCGAAATAATAATTGATTTAACTTTGCTTTATTCTTTTAGGTCTGCATCTGACAGCAGGATTTGTTGTCTGGTAGGTCATAAAGAGAACGTAAGCTGTGCCAGAACATCTCCTCAAAATCCCTTAGACACGTGTGGCCGACTCTATCCAAGCGTCCTACTTAAAATCTTTGGCTGGATCATAGGTCTAACTGCTCTGGTTGGAAACATCATGGTACT
This sequence comes from Mesocentrotus franciscanus, assembly GCA_037976565.1. Lineage (NCBI taxonomy): Eukaryota > Metazoa > Echinodermata > Echinoidea > Camarodonta > Strongylocentrotidae > Mesocentrotus > Mesocentrotus franciscanus. The sequence continues at coordinate 24,639,048 of CP137672.1, forward strand.
TGCTCTACGATTTCGTCAGGAGGATAAAACGAATGTTCAAACTCTCCTTATTATTAATCTAGCCGTTGCTGACTGTCTCATGGGTGTCTATATGATTTTCATCACATCAGCTGATGTTCATTTCGGTGATGCTTTCTTCTTAAGTGCGCCATGGTGGCGCAATTCGAGTCTCTGCAAAGTGGCCGGTGTTCTGGCGTTCCTTTCGAGTGAACTGTCTGTTCTAACCTTAACCTTAATCACCCTTGACCGAACGATCTGCATAGTCTTTCCTTTTGGGAAAAATCGGTTGAGTATCAAAGTGACCTGTGTATTTCTGGTCCTGATGTGGGTTGTTGTTTTTGTGGTTGCTCTTGTGCCGTTTGTGCTCGACTCAGCTCTGTCTGGCGTGTATGGCCTTTCCGATGTGTGTCTAGGTTTGCCACTGCACGTGGATTCGGGAGAAACTGGCATCCTGCGATTCCTTAGAGATTCTGCTGCGGCTGAAAAATTTGTTGTCGTCTACGAGGCTGTCAGTAGTGACATTCGACCCTCATGGATATACTCCGTTGTCATCTTCATCGCTATTAACATGGTATTGTACATATTTATGTTAGTTTGCTATACGTTGATGTTCTTACAAGTAAAGAAATCCTCTCGATCTGTTGGAATCACTGAAATGAGAGGGAGGGATATTAAGGTGGCAAGGAAAATGGCGTTTATCGTAGGAACCGATTTCGCCTGCTGGATGCCCATCATAGTTATGGGTATTCTTACCCAAACAGGACTGGTTGTCTTGCCTAGTTCTTTGTACGCTTGGACCGTGATCCTCATCTTACCAATCAATTCCTCCTTGAACCCATTCCTTTACACCTTCCTTAATATGAAAGAAAAGAAGAAAAAGCCTGAGAAAGGTAAGTCAAAGCTTCAACCCATCTCAAAGAACCCTAATATTGCCACACCTCAAGGAAACCAGGACAGCTCTGGTAATTCCACAAATGATAATTCTGCCTGAAAAAGAATCAAGTTCTCATTAATTTAAGAGCAACTCGGGGCAATGGAAAGATAATGCTCAATTAGTGTCATCGTGCAAATTCTTGCCAATATCTAACAAATTTCAATATCACGTCGTTGGTTCTAGTGTTTAAGTGAGGAATGCGTTGAATGTAAGATATTGACCGCGAAACATTTATTGTTTGAGGATTGTCGTACAATCATTGACAATAGGCCAAACTTAAAGCCTCGTAATCAGCACTTCTAGATTTGTAGATCTAAAAATGTATATACTTTCTCGATATTTGGTTGCACGAACTTAATTTTTAAATAACGAATATATTTTAAAATGTTTTAACTGGTTTCTCAGTATTAATCTTGTACACAATAATGCATCAATGTAAGACTGATTTGTGACACACACTGCTTTAAATGTCTTTAAAAGCTATGCGAAACTATAATGATATTGTCTTATTTTTATTTACCCACGGTAGCCACAGGGCTAACTTTATATACTATTTAAAATAAATCTTTCTGTGATAAAGAGCAATTCACATCCGATTGCACATAAACAGTTCGTCGAATTTGTATGACCTGTAACTAGGTATCGATTATGAATACATGAGTATGTCTACAGCAAGATCGCATTGAGTTTCAAATCAAACAAAGGGTCAATTTTCATTACGCTATTGTATTGCCTGTCGAAATCATATTTCGGATGATATATAACAAGTCATTGCCATGTTTGCACATTTAAACAGCTGTCGGACAAGGCTAGTGAAATTAGTCGAAGTTGAGTTCTCCAAAGCCTTTGTGATTGTGTTCGACATTAATTTTGTAACACAAAAGAACTGAATGAAATGTATAACTAGTTGAACCGCATTGTATGATAAAAGCTTTCTTTGATTTGTTAAGAAATATTTTTAGTATTAGATGACTATTGTGCACTCTTGTTCTTCTGATAAACAGTGATTAAACTATCAGTCACCACCGAAAAACTCTTTATTCACCTCTAATCTTTTGTCTGTTGCTGAAGCATCTTTCGTCATATCAAGTTACGTCTATGTATATGGCGCTCTCATTACATACTCTTTGCGTCCCCATACGATATGGAAAATTACATGTATATGGCAGACGGATATAGCAAGAGATAAAAAGACCGAGAGAGAGAGAGAGAGAGAGAAAGAGGCAGAGAGAGAGGGAGAGAATGAGAGAATGAGAGAGAGGCAGAGAGAGGGAAAGAGAGAGAAAGAGAGGGGTGACAAACCAACTGAAATCCTGCACATCTCCAGATTGTCCATGTCAATGTCAAATTTTCAAGTTAGGACATTGATAAATTTAATTTAGATTTATTTGCTGATCAATCTGGGCACATGCTTCTTAGCCCTCTATAGTTACGCCGAATTCCGGTTCAAGCACGTCAACTACGCTCTGCATGGAGGGAATTCACGGTACATTTAACATCACTGTGACAGTGGAAGTGCCTATATATCACAATTAAAGCATTTTCCATTACGAGAAACCGAATACACTCTGCATGTATGTATTTTAAGATAATTTCAATATATGTACTTTCTTTGAAAGCTGATCATTTCGGGTGATGAAAGATGATGGCCGTTACTCTCATTTGGATCCATTTGATGATGGGTGCAACGATTTGTTATTTTGGAAGCGGAGATGCCTCCGAGACAACTCCGTGCAATGCAAACGAAGGTAAGGATAGTTATGGACGAAAATAAAATTTAAAAGTCCATGAAAAATCAATTTTAAAAAACGTGAAATAAAGGTATACAGTACCTTTATTTTTTTTTTACTAATTTCAACAAAATTAAGACCAACGCCGTACATTCATAACACTCTACGAAAACGTAAACAATTATTCGTAGGTTGGTTTAGGCCGCACAGAAGACACAATGTATATTGTTGAAATGTCAAATTTTGTATTTGCACGTGTCACCTAAATTCCGACCCTTATGCCTGGATTACATTTGGCCTGCGATTAGTCTACGGAGCCCGTATCCTGTCCGTATCCCCTTTTCCGTGCGGCCTCCGTACGATGGCAGGAGGCGGCTGTGAGATTTTCGTACGAATTCACGGGCTCCACGGCCTGTACGATTTTGTATCGTGAGAAGTTAATCAAATTTGAAAAATCGTAAACCCGTAGTCCGTAAACATGTCGTAGGTGTCATTGCACAATCCCCGCACGGGCATTGCGCGGAGGACTCGATCGTGCACCCCAAAAAAAAAAAACGCTTAAAAACGGCACGGCGGCTGCACGGTCACCGCGCCTTTTAGTATATTTCATATTATGTTCTAATTTTGTCAATTATGTTAATTCTATTTTTGTGAAATGTGAAACAAAATAAACTTGAAACTTGAACTTGATACATAAAATGAGCTGTAAAGGATACATGAGCATTTGTCTACATCAATAACCCACTTCTTGTAATGGCCGAAACTAAACCGATTGAATCTTTGCGCAGCACAAAATGTACAACCATTCGTTACAATGGTCTGAAAATCAGACTTTTACTTACTGTATTGCTATCACTTAAGTCGATTCGACAACTAATAATCGTTATTTTCCCACTTAAAGACATTTTCAAGCACTTTCGTTTTTTTAAGGGAAATTCTAAATTAGTATTAACTTTCAAATGCCGTTGGAATTTAACCTCATCATTTTTTTGGCCTGCAAATGGGACATAGTTCCTTTAAACTTAGTTTAATTACGAAGATTTATTTGAATAGATATGATTTATTTATTTCTGTTTGATTTTCTTTTTCTTTTGCTGTTTTACAAAGATATAACAGACAAATCATTGAACATGTTATACATGTAAAACAAAGTAAGGTTGGCTGTAACTAATCGAAAACATTAAACAGGAGGGTTGACAAAGTAAACAAAGCTAGATAGCATGACTATCCTCAATGGATACATAATAATACAAATATGGAGAAAAAATATTGGTAAAAGGGAAAAAAGAGAGACAAAAAAAAAGGAGGGGTGTACATCAAGATTCACAGATTTATGTGGTAGATGGATTTGAATTTGATATATGAGGATTTAAAAAAAGAAGATGCACATTTGAATATTGGGTGGCCAACTTGGGATATATTATAGAATGAGAATACTCGCGAGGTTTCTGGACAATAAGAATAAGAATGTGAGATCATCGAGCTGGTATGTAAAGACTGTTAACCTGGGCTTGCGAGTCGGAGCCTTGACACGTTTGTATACAAAACAATTTTTAGTCAGTATCCCAAGTAGGCCACTCTTTATCCATACGTTTATTCATACCCGGTCATGGGAGGTTATAATCAACGTTTCAATGAATGGAAGCAAAAAAAGTAAGAGTACTGAAAATCATCGAGTTTTGTTAACGACGGGCGTACCAGGAGAAAGGGCCTATTGTGAAAGGCACTTATTTACTAATGTATGCAATTCGCAATCTGACTACTGAAAGGCAAGTATTTATAACAGGTAGATGAAATAATTCGTATCGAGGCACTTCACAAAGATTTATGCCATAAACTTGGTTCAAATACGAAAAAGGCCTATTGAGAAAGGCACTAATATGTGGTGCAGTTACACTATAGCCTTAACACAATTCTCGAAGAAGAGATTCTTGTTCCATTTTTACAACTGTTTACGAAATGAATGATAACAATAGCACGAAGTAAATTTTTTCCACAAATCAATCCAAATACAAATCATATATTGAAAAATCATGAAAATAATAGATGTAAATCAAACAACATAATACAAGATAAAATACATGCGAGAGGAAACCCGTGATTGACAAACGGTAGTGGAGTGGTCTGAAGTGAACAAACGGTTATTTTGTCACGAGTCCATCGTATAATACTTTTGATATCAGCGGTCATATGCCAAGTTTAAATCTATATTCCCCCCGTCTATTTAACAACTTTTCAAATTATCACCGCCCGTAAAAAAAACCTCAAAAGAAAAGGCTTTATACTTCGATCGTTATGGCCAAAGCGTGTAGTTCAGGCACTTCCATTAGCACTTAGAGATTAAAGTGCCCCTGCCATCCAAATGCAAGTTTTTTCCTGTTGGTGTGTAGTCCTGCATACATCTCATATGTTGATATGTAAACTTCTGAATGTACTTTATAGATTTTTAAATATTTTTAGAAATGATTTTTTCTTCAAACTTGCTAAGCTCTACCCTAAAAATCCTCCAGATCTCATTCCCCTTGTGGCATCATTTGTCAGTCATCAATGAGCTAACTTGAGAAAGTGGTATGTAACTTTGCCAAAGTTGACCACCTGTTACAATACGTAATACAATAGCAACATATATAAGTTGCTATGTCAGACATGCTGTAGCATCACCAGAAAGACAAAGGCAATTATGATGTGTTGTACATTTATGAAAGCATGCAATTCATTATGAGCGTGTGCTGAGCTGGGGGAAATAACATGCCATTGTCTATTGTAGAATATTATTTTAGCCGACTGTTTAGTCTGACATATCTGACATAGCAACTTATATGAATTACGAAGATGGGCCTATTGATATCAGAGGTCATATGACAAGTTTAAATCTTTTTTCCCCGACTATTTATGACCTTTTCAAATTATCAACGCCCGTAGAAAAACCTCCAAAAGAAAAGCTATATATCATGTCTATGGATTGCCCGGCCACAGATCAAGGCTTCAAAATAATTATCACCGCTGAAAAGACCTTGAACAGAAATGAATTGTTTGTGTGATGTTTCACAACGTAAGATTTTTTTAAAATAGAAGGCCTGTGTTTAATACCTGTGAATTTTTGTATCATTGCCACTTAATTTTTTCCCATATCTGTACAGGCATCAACCAATATTTTTGTAATCAATATGCATTTTAGATACCAAGATGCATGGCCATAGAATTATCTATTAATAAATGAATTAGAAGAGAACAAAAATCGAATCACGATGGATTTGATCTAGCTACTGACTGTAGAGGTGTCTCGGTTTGAGGCCCGTTGAGGCTCTAATGTCGTTTGGCAAAACTTGAATTTAAATTTGCCACACTCTACCCAGGTGATGTAAATGGGTACCCGATAGGAAGAAATTACTCGAACTCTACAGCGCCTGTTGTTGTTTTTATTTCCGTATAATAAAATCAGAACAAATACATACAAAGTAATCATACAGAGAAAAAGGACAAAATACGGCTGGTAGCCCATTTTCAGCTGCAACGACATGTATATTGTTGCTGCTGGTCTTCCATGGGCTTCATCAGGGTAGCTTGGTTAATGCCGCGGTATTAGTAGAACAGCGCTTAGACTATTGTTATTTAGCGCTATATAAATGTTACTCATATTATTTTATCATTAAGACATCAACAGAGTATCTTACCAAAGAAAGGTTTTCCATTGATATTATGAGTGATCCCATCTTTAAAAAATAATGTTAACAATATGGCAGATTTTTTAAACTTCATAAATCTATTTTTATCATTTTTGTATTTGTACTCAGTCCAAATTTCTATTTATGTGTGATTTCCTTTTTACTGTTATTCCTGCAAAATAATAATTTCCTTTCAAATGCGATGTGGTTGGAAGCGCTCCGAGGCCATGACTCAACGAGAACTTTTCAATAGAAAGCAAGTAAATAATTCATCTTTGAGGTGAATAATTTGAGGCATAAGGAGGTTTTTGACCTTGTGGTTCAGGGGGTATAAATGACTTGCTACCAGCAGCAGCAGATTCGATGTCAGCCCTGCAGGCAATTGAAAACATGGAAAAATCTAGTATAATTATAGAAATATCAGATAAATTTACACAGTTAAGCTTTTTAGGTATAAACATACCGTTTGAGTGGATACCTGCGCATTGTGAACTACAGAGAAACTAAAGATCCGACAGTTAAGCTAAACAAGCGACTCAAAAAAAACATATAGATGTAAATGTACCACGGAATAGATTTGAATTAACTTATCACATGCGTCATCTTTATCAGCAATTATGGCAAAATCAGTTGGAAACATTAGATAAAGGAAGATCCCTTTTTCAGATCCAACCATATATATCGAGACTTATTAACTTATCTGGATTTTGTAGAACAGATGAAAGATTATTACATCAAATAAGAATGGGAAAATGCAAATTAAACTTGCTTTCAAGGTTTAAAATTTATTTTTAAAAAAGTTGACATAATTTATCGCGGAAAGAAGATCATCTGCACGCTCTGCTGATAGATATCACTCATTGTAGCTGGTAAGTTATAACTAACTTTTTCAAGGTGATGTAAAGAGCTAATTTATCTTTTTGGGGTGTATATAAAGGTCTATACGTCAACATTTATTTTGTATTTATATAATTTCATGGTCGCCTTCTCTCTCTCTCGGAGAGGAAGAAAGGGAAAAGTATAGTTTAATCACTGCATAGTTAACCTTTATTAATACTCGCACCCTGTTCACGGTCGACACCTAAATTATTGCGCAAACCATCGATGGAACGATCACAACCAACGAAAGGAAGCTGTGAAACTCAGTGGCGACCATTCGAGGAGCAATATTGAAGAAAAACGAAAAACTAAAATGACTGAATCAATATTTGAGTCAGAGAAAAAGAAACAGCGCTATGTAATCATCATTGATGAATAACTCGATGAACAGTATAGCCAGGCGGAAATAATCTTTTCAGATTGGACAGCCTTAAAACCCAACAACGACAACAACAGCAAGCTATGCATTTGAGGGACTCCAATGCCAATGGCCACCATCAAGGGCGGACTAGCCATTAAACTGACTATGTCCCATTTGCAGCCCCCAAAAATGAAAAAGTTAAACTCCAATGGCAATTGAAAGATAATACTAACTTAGAACTTCCTTCAAAACGAAAGGGCTTGAAAATGTATTTTTGTGGGAAAATAATGACCATTAGTTGTCGAATCGACTTTAGGGATTGCAATCCTTTTAGTAAATAGTCTGATTTTTAGACCCTTGTACCGAATGGTCGTATGTTTTGTGCTGCGCAAAGATTCAATCAATTTAATTTTGGCCTTTACAAGAAGTGGGTTATTGATGAAGACAAATGCTCATGTACCCTTTACAGCTCATTTTATGTATGTTATGAACAAAGGAAAATAGAAGTCAGTCAGTCACTCAATAGTGTTTGACAGTGAAGTCTAGAAAGTAAACGGGTTTCCTTGCATAATTTGAATAATGGGAAACTGCTAACGTTTACATTTCACAGATTGGACATACGTGACATATTCATACTTCCTGCAAAGTTCTACAAAATTTGATGTTGGCTGCAAAAGGAATACAGTACCTTTAAGGGTTTGGGGAGTCTTTCATGCGGGCCGCTCGATATTTTGGCCCGAGGGCCGTTTGAATTGTACATGTATGATGATAGGGCCGGTACAAAATTTCAAACGGAATTTCCTTCTCACTCTGCCCATGGTTGCAACTGTAGATTATTGACTATATTATTTTTGATTTGTGTATTTAAAATTAAGTTGATCCTCGGACAATCTTTGTAAAAATTGCCCTCATTTGATAGCTCATAGACTTTATTATCGGAATTTGGAGGTGGCTGTACACTCGCAACGTTAGATTATACTACTTAACCTAGTACCCATGATAATACTATTACTTTTATTGTTACTTTAGCTTTCATATTGTTCTTTTAAATAACTGTTTTGATATCACGTATCTTTATAGTGTGAAAGCCTGTAGTGTAGGTTATGCCTCTTTTATAACATAAATTCTTACACCAGTTAAAACTGATGTCCCCCCCCCTATTCTGAGGGGGGGGGGTATGAATTAATGATATATAATTAGGATAATGACCATTTAGAATACATTTTTAATGATAGCAGATGTGTCCCGTTCCTTTGGGTAATTAGTTTTTTGTGCGCCTAATAGGTCCCTCGTTGAATCAACATCTCTGGCTCCAACGCTTGATTCCATTATTTATATTCATGGTCACGAACGGGGAGACATTTCGCAAACAACAACTATCAATTATATTTTTTATTTTTAGTCACTTTCTTTCTCAAAATATCCATCACTCTCTTCTTTGTGGTTATTTGTTGTTGTTGATAATTCTGCATAAAAAGGTAATACGTATAAGTATACCCTAATATTACTTTCAGTCTGGGTTTATTTATTTCTACACGATTAAAATCCTGCCACCAGCTGAAAGCTGTTTTTGGGGGCAAGGCCTTGATGTATATAAAATACATATCAATAGAAAATAAAAATTAACTACGTTGCATAAAAAAAAAAACATGTATAAGCATACAACAGAGTCTGAACACCAACAAATATAGACGTTATAAAAAATTGAAATGGTAAATAGATGGGAATTACGGCAATAACAATTATAGTTGATATAAAAATTAACATCTAAAACGGGTGAATAATTCTCTTCAAAGCTACCGATGTAGCTCTGGTCTTTTTAGATGTCGGGTCTTTTTCATCTTAATATACGGCAACGAAGAAAGAAAAAAAAGAGAGAGAAACTATCAAGGAAGACGATGTAAATACCATGTGGATCAATAAGAAGCAAAAATATAAAATTGGAAGTGTAGCAATCACAATCACAATCAAATCAAAGTGTCACAATCTGATATTTAATCATCAAACTAAATTACTACTTGCATGATGAAAAAACCGTCAAAATGAGGTGTCACAAGATTTAGTTTTAAAAAGTCAGGAAACCGTTTTACATATGACAATGCAGGCGAGAAAAGACTCATTTGAGAAACGTATTTTCATTAGAAATGCCACGATTACTACAGGTCAAGCTTTCTCTTGCCATTGGTTTGAGTCGAGACAAAATTACACCGTTCATCCTTGTAAATGGGTGTCCATCAACAATTACTCCATCAACTCGTCTTTTGATTACAATATAAGCAGGACAGTTAAGAATGATTAACCATTGTAAAGCATTATCTAATTACTAGAACTGTCAATCAGCCAGAAATCCAGAGCCTCAGAGAATTCTCTGTTTGATAAAAGGAAAACATAATTATTGATAAGATTTATCTAAATATGATCATCATAATAATCAAATCGTCCACCAAGTTGTGTTTTGATTATAGGATAAATGGGTCAGTTATCAATGAATAACCTTTAACAAATATTATCTAATTACTAAACCTGTCAATCAGTCAAAAATCCAGAGCCTTTGAGAATTCCATATTTTATCTAAATGTAAAAAGACCATCGTTTACTGTCTTAAAATAAACTCTTTATCTTCTGAAGACGACTTGTAGATGAAATTGGCAGAAAATAGCAAATTTGCCTTCTAATTACACATCCACAGGCAAAACATGTCACTAGGCACTAGGTATCTATTTTTTTATTGGGGGGGGGGGTATCTTGATTTTGAAAACAATTTGGATGGACATTTTGACATACCATTAAGAATGTTAAATGTCCATTGACATGATTGAATCAAAAGTACAGTAATAATTCTAGTTCTCGTCAAAGGGCATTCCAACCTTTGTAATAAGTTCATTTTAATGAAATAAGAGAAACAGAATGGTGAAAGTTTGAAACAACTCGATCCAATAATAAGAGTTATAAATGTTTGAAATATGAGATCACTAAATCAATGCGAATCTCCAATTGCAATATGGACAGTGGATCATGACGTATACACGGACAACTTTCATGCTGGTCATGTAAAAAGATATGTTTTTCTCCTTCTCCCTTGGGGCACTACTCAATATAGATTTCTGACATATTATTATTGGCAATTTCAAGAGAAAAGACCCTCCTGAATCATAAATTTTGAAGAAGAAAACAGAATTACTAACTTGTTGTGGTGGGACAAATTGGAATGTTGTCAGGCACTACGTCACCGTGACAATACCGATTCAGCCAATTTGAAGTTGCCATACGTATGGTGATTACAACTTTCAAAATTGATAAATTTCTCATTTTGTCCTCCGATTTTGTTCACATTTTCACCAATTTGCTTCTCTAAATTTTTCTGTTTTCTTTTAGTAAGAGTAGTTTGCTACGAAGGTTGAATTTTCCCTTTATTTCATCGGATACGTGGGACTATGTTCAACCCAAGAGATTTGCCTTCATTCTTTTCACAGAAAGGACTGTGCGTTTAGGGATTGTACGAGTTTGTGTAAACGGGACCCGGAGACATGTTTGCGGTGCATCATGGGACATTGCTGATGCCAATGTCGTCTGCTCGAGTCTTGGTTTTACCAGGGCGATTCGATCATTCATTGAAGTATCAACTGAATTCATCAACGACGAGATTGTTCTCTATAATGTGGATTGCAGAGGGGATGAATCAATTCTGTTTGATTGCCTGCATGATGTGAATATCATAGGGAACTGTCACTTGGGAGGGACGGCTGGAATAGAGTGTTCAAACGATGATGGTAAATTGACCTTCACTCTTCCCTAATGAGAATGCAAAATTTATTTTAAAAAATTTCTCTTTGTAGTTCTTATGTTAAAACAACCGTTTGAACATGTTTGCACAAAACATCAACAACCGAAACAATGATAATTACAATCGTATCTGAAACGATAAAAAATTATTAATAATAGTGATTAGGCGGATTAAAGGTAAAAAACAGTTTTGGAAACGCCCCTCTCTCAAAAAAAATGAAATGGAAGCTCTCATTACAAATCATGTGAAAGAATATGTTTTGACTAATACGTGATGATACAAATTTTGCCGGGAAAGTCGGGAAATCTCCTACTAATTGATATATTTGGTAAATTATTATATCTATTGGGACCACATAGATATCGCGCACGTGGTCGCCTAGTCCCATATACATCTTTCTGTGTACAGTGCTTGTAACTGGGCCAAATTTCTTATCATTTTGATGATTCCAGTACCTTGCAGTACACACCAATAGTTATATGCCAGATGATCAACCTTTTCTGATCGATTCCACAACGTTTCTTTCACAATGCAATGGCATGACCAGAACTGGTCTTTATCTTTAAATTTGTGGAAAAAACTTTTAGAGTTCTACTTGTTGACTCTTGCCATTAGTGGATGCGTTCGCAGTAGGAAAATTCGACTGGATATCTTAATTTCATACCGAACTAATGTTTCCCATGACTTAGCTTTCCCCTAGCTGGATTATGACTTCACCCATCTTGGGTGAAGGCAAATAACTATTACGAGGTGGTTTAAGTTGATTAAATGGTTCTCTAGATCAGTTAAGTAAGGAAGTATAAACATCTTTATCATTATATTATGGACAAATCCTCGACAGCTATCGGAAAAATTTCTACCACGGCAACTGAACAATGTTCGTAATTAACCAGGGGTCTCTGTCTTGTTGAGCATGCATCTACTTATACACTGTGAAAATGATTGCCCAACATGAGGATAATTATGTGTGTGACTAAAATTGGGGCAATAGGCCATTTTCGTAATGTAACCAAATTGATGCATATACCCTTTATGAAGCGCCTCGATACGAATTAATTCATTCACATGTTTCCAGTCAGAATTTAAATTGTAAACATAAGTTGTTGCTAGGTAGGATATACATTAAGCATACCCTTCCTAAAAACACGTAATTTATGAAATGTTCATTCTAACTAACTTTGAAAATAGAATTATTTGTATCAAATGAATTATTTAATTCGTATCGAGGCACTTAAGTATGAATTTGGTTACATTACGAAAATGGCCTATTGTATACCCAATTTGGGTAATGGTTTGCCCAATCACTATCGTCCTTTATAGACCGGGAGCCATGGGGGGGGGGTGTCAACCTAGCTGGAAAGAAAACCAATTTTCATGTTCACAGATGTAAAGATCGCATAGCTCCGTGTAACAAATTTACCGTCTGGCATGTTCTAAATGGTGGGTGTGGCCAGGGGGAGGCCCCCTAAAAATGCGGCCCTTTTGACGACAAAATAGTATTTTGTAACTAATATTTTAAGTAAACTTTGAACCACCATGAGTTTGGTGTCATATGAAAGGAAATTATATTATCTACATTTTGATACCTATTTCAACCAAATTAGGATTAATTAACATAGCAAATTTAAGTAAAAAAACGTGATTTTAGGTGATTATTTTCGAAATATTGAATTTTATCAAAAAATATTATTTTCCATGTATAAAGATCGTAGAAGTGCATTTTTTCACATAGTATATGCGGCCTGTCATTGTTCAAAAGGCGCCTGCCCCCAAGAAAGGAATTAATTAATGAAGGTTGAAGATTTAAAAAATCTGTTTGTCAATAAAATCTAGTCTCGGTGAAACAATTGATTCATCTCCGCCGTCTAGTGGTTAAGGCTCTGTTTAGTAAGTCAGGGACCCAGGTCCGATTCCCTGGCGGGCGGAGATGTTTTTCAGCCTTTGCAAAAACTTTCAAAATGGACGATAATAAGAGGCGAACTTTGAATAAAGCCACACAACCATTATTCTTTCATTTCCTTTCCTTTCCGGACTCCTTTACTACAAAGTAACAGACATGGCATACAATATGAGTTTTTAACAATCATGTAAGTACATAATTATGTAAAATAGAAAATTCTAATAAACTTTTTTGGTGGCATATTTGGCACATCATTTACATAAATTTGGCAGTCATTCGTAGTTGTGAAATGTGATGTAGACTATGAATAGTAATTGAGTTATTATATATCCTTGTATCCTACTTGAATATATTTACGAAGCTGTAAATTTGTTTGTATTTTTGCAGAATATACTATCTGTGTTCCAGGCTTGTGTCATGGAGACTTAGAAATGAAAGGTAAGAGTAATGTACTCATCCTTGCAATTAAGAGTCACCTTTCATTCTAAGTTCTAATTCATCGGTGTTCTTTTGATATTATATGAAATATCCATGATCAAAGGCACAACCAAAGGAGTTATTATCAGCGTAATAAAATAACTCCTTGGTAATACGCAAATTTTGAAATGCGCCTGCAAGTACAAACTGACGATGTTTGGACCCAGGTCCCAAACTGAATCCAGTTTGTTTTAAGGTGACGTTAAAAATCGATCCCAGACGTAGATAATTGTATTTGATTGATACATGTTTGTAAGAAACCAAATACACGCATGTACACACGTACGCACATCCTTCCCCACGCACACGATGCTCACCCTTCCCCAAAATTCACACACACACATGGTGTAGAGTTCCTTTGAAAATATACAAATGATATCGTATAGCCTATATCCTAATATCTAAACATTCTTTTTAACAGATTCCTATTGTGAACCACTGACAGAAGGATGTTTTATTTTGCCATGGAATGGTAAGATTGGGCAAGTGACCAAGGTTCTGCCATTATAGAAACCCTGGTCATACTAGGTAGATTATACGCGACGGGTCACTGCGACCGAGTTCGGGGAGGGGTGTTGAGTGGAGGGGTCGTATCATTGTCAAACTACGGTTTTATGATCTTTTTAATTTTCTCAATATATTTTGTAATACTTTTGTTAGGTAGCCATCATAATTTCAATTATATACATGTATATAGGCCGCTACTTATATCTTTATCTCTATTTGAGTTCTGTCAACTTTTTCTTTATTAACGTCTTATCCGTTATTCATATATCAGTGAAACTCATTTTTCAGTGTTCCTATTTTAGTCCAGCTGTTTTACTAGATAGTAATCTTTAAATTTATCTACATGAAGCACACAAAGTGAGAACACTTTTAAACTCACTAACCTGTAATGATTTCGATGATTTGAAATACATGTATTGAATCCCCTCCCCCCTTTCAGACCAGCTACATTGCTCTTACTACGACCTGGAGTTGTTCTCTTTAAAGTGCCTGTAAGTATCCCGACATATATGTTTCGAAACGTTACCGCTATGAATTCCTTTGCGAAAATAGACGACTTCAACAAAGTATTCGATTTATTTTTAAAGCTACAAGCAAAAAACTTATCTTGTTCCGCCTATTTGTACTTTAAGGTACGAGCACAGTTTGTTTTTCGTGTGTCATCAATTTTCAAATAATGCTGGTAAATAAAAGAGTTTGTTGAAGAAAACAGTCAGTGGAAGAAAATAATCAAAATATCCGAATGAAATTTATCAAAACACAAATGCAAAGCATATACTGCAGAATGGTTGGTAGTAGACCCAAAGTGGTGCGCGATATTGTCATTACGTTGTGACGGTTTTGATGGTTTATGATGCCTGCAGAGCCATAGATAATTTGGTCCCTCTTTAAATTGTTGTCTTTATCAATTTTCACCCCCCCCCCCGAAGAAAAAAAGAAGCTATGCAATCTAAAGGGAAATGCAAAGAAAGTTTTCACAATCGTCGTTCAAGAAAAATATGGCCAATAAAAACTCTACAGTAATACATGTACTACCTTTAATATATCATATAATATTATACTATAAAAATTATATTATATATATATATTATTATATAGTATATTTATAATCCGTTTTGACCTTGTATCAGGAGTTGGAAAGAACTCGGTTCATCATACAGCTCTGAAGGAATAAAAGGTGAAGAGCGAGTTGAGCTGATGTGAGTATCCTTGTTCTGTAATCTATATAGTAAATATCAAGATATCTTATATAGTCTTAAATGGGTAAACGTGCAACAAGTCTATAGGCAAAGAAAATTGATGGTTTTATTTGAATTTGTAAGCCTTCATTCATAAAATCGCTAAGGTTTTAAAGTGGTTTATACCATCATAAAGAAAGAAAAACTAAGGAAGACATGTTGAGAACAAATCCCTATTTAAGGTGCCTAGAAATCACGCCGTATTGGCTCCCCATCTCTTATAAAAAGAAATGGGATAACCTCCCCCAAAATGACTCATAAGTTCCTTCACTGTACAAACATCTTGAACGCAATTCAAAGATTGATTTTTTTTTTTCTCCCGAACTAGTGTTATTAAACAAAGACCGTCTGTAATATCTACATACGGATTTAAACCGAACACAGGAATTTTAGAACAATAGGTGCTCTTCGTTTTATCCAAAGATTTGTTTTCTTCTGATTTATGTTTTATTAATATGCACATATTAATTTATTCCAGTGAGATTACTGTTTGGTCGGGGATATTGACGATTCTAACTTAAAGTTACAAACCTCTTCCCAACTTACATTATAAGTAAACATTACACAATTTATATAAAACACAGTAGCAACTACTTTCGAAAAATTAACCTAAGGCAATTTTAATGGCCTTGTGCGTCACTTAGTATTTAGATGTGCGAACATGATTTCTATGATACAAAAAGTACAAAAATAGAGTATAGAAATTGCTCTTTTGTGGTTTTTCAAAAAAATCGTTGCGATCGTGTTATAAAACTAATTCAAACAAGATTAATTACCTAAGAATCAAGTACGTTTTATTTGCTGCAATACAAGTTCTAGAAGAGAACACCGATGAAATGAATTCAAAAGCATAATATGCATATTCATAACTGTACATTACATTAAGATTTCTTCTTTTAAAATGAATTACTTTCCATGACGCGTTCTAACATTGGAACCTTCAAACTATTTTCTCCCTGGACAGTACGTTCAATGGTGGTGCCCTCCTCTCAATTGAAAGGGATTTTTCAGAGGATTTGAAAACTTGCTATTCCTGTAAGTTGTCATCTCGTTATTCAGTCTCATTATTTATTTTATAATTATTTATTATTTCATACTGATGAAAACGAGTGCTTCACTAGACCATGATATATTAATTTTAAACCACAAAAACGGTACTAAATGGGCAGAAAAGAAATGTAGTTAACTAATGATAAGCTTTGTTAATCTGAATTTGACGTGTATCCTCTGACGTAGGTTTTCCTTTAAGATGGTGATATCAACCTGAATTTACATACAATCCGAAACAATAATTAAGATGTATATCATGAGAGTACTAACAAATGTTATGTTGATGTGATGATCCATTTCATTTATCACATTTTTGTGGTGTGTTTCATGAATGGATCTACTTTTTGTACAGCTATCTGGAAGGCAACAACATTACAGAAATTCAGGAAGGAACTTTCGAGGGGTTATCATCTCTACGAATTTTGTGAGTTCATGATTTTTGTTTATAACACGAATAGAATATTGGCTATGAGACAATAAGTGGTCGTTCTAAAATTGTTCTTTATCACAAGAATGTCTTTTATTGTGATGATTTAGACGATGATTTCAGCCGATGGACAGCGAGAACTAGCGATAAACTACTGTGCATTTAATTATTCGCCCTCTAAATATATTCCTTTTACAACTTTAAAGCTGAATTCTGCCTTTAAAAACGCAGCTTTCATCATTTTTATTGAGGATATCTTTTTTAATATAATCATCCTTCATGATCATAACTTTCAATATTGGTGACAAAATCTAAGCAGATTAAGCCAATTAATTGGTATCATTATAATGTGATTTAAAATGCAATTTCTTAATCAAAATGTGAAACAGCCTCTAATTTTTCTCTCTCCAATTGAACAGAAATTTATCATCAAATAGCATTCACCATATCTCTCACGGGGTCTTCGATGGACTAGACAGCCTGAGAATGTTGTAAGTTTGAATTTAGAATAAATATTAGACTCATCGTTGTCACATATTTTTTAAAGACTTAATTGATACATTTTTAATTTTAGCGAATATTGAAGGTGGAGAGAAGAAAAGAAAGAGAAGGAGTAAGACAAACAGAAAGAGAGTGAGAGAGAGAGAGAGAAAGGACGAAAGAGAGAGGGGGTAAGATTACACTACATCTTATTATACTATTAGTACAAGTATCGTGTAATGGCAAATTAAAGGAGCGAAAGTTAAGCTATCCAGTGATTAACACACCGTTAATATATTACTCTGAAATTAGGGTCTTGCAAGATGAAATATAACATAAACTTGATTCTACATATTATATTGTACTGTGTATTCATATCACATATCTTCTATGTTATACATATGAAATCATTATTATAATTTTGTTATTAAACAAAAAAACACCATCCTACTTTCAGGGACTTGAGTTACAATCCGTTAGTTCATATGGACGAAAATTCATTTGCCAACTTGTGGAACCTTGAATATCTGTAAGTAGTACCTTATTAAAATTTTTAATTAATAAAACAGCGAGTTTGTCAATAGTTCAGTATCTAATATGTATATTACTAATTCCCGGTCACAATGTATAGTTGCCTCACATACAAAATATTGAAATATACAGTTTACACGCTTAAAATATGATCGGCGATATCCACTTCTAAGTTTTTATGTATAAATTGCGAAACAGTTAATATAGTGACAGTGGATGGCAATGAAAGATATACGATGTGGATAAAGACGTACAGTGATGATACTGAAAGGAGTTGATAAGAATGCTTGAGCATTGAGTTAAAAGCTAACAGGACTAAACGGAGTTTATACTGTCTTTCAAGGTCTATAGGTGACTATCTTTAATAATATCAAAGATTAGCTTATTTAAAGACGTGTAAAACGTATTTGATAATATAGGTCATGCCATTCTTACCATTTGACTTACATCTTATTCAGTGAAGGTTTACATCATTTTTTCCTTTAGATTCCTTGTTGACATATACTTACCATCTATCCAAGCAAATGTCGGACATAACTTGTCTTCTCTCTCAGCCGTGTGAGTGTATTTTCTTTTTTTTACATTTGGTTATTAATGACCGATTTACGATTCATGTATGAACATTTTGTTATGATTGTTTCAAATTAAAAAAGGAAAAACAACACAAATTTTCATTGAATATTACAGATAGGCAATTCGTCTAAAGTTTGAAAACAAAAGATGTACCAGGCTTTATGATGTTGAAATATCTTTAAAATTTCTTTTAGATTCACTCTAACTTTTGAAGTTAATGTTACGATGGCAATTTTCTGATTTTCTATCCTTAATATTGCCCATTTCTTACGTTGTGTAGTAAGTATTAAATTTTGTTCACGTTACACGTCATTTTAATGATATCCTAACTTACAGAAAAAATAGTATTGCGAGAGATATTAACCTCAACTAATTTCACAGTCGGGTATACCAGAAGTTAAGTTCATTCTTAGGCACAAAATGTTGCATTAAGATACATGGATGCTATACCCAGCGAACAAAAATTGTTCTCGGGATGTAAAGAAACTTTGTTTTCCGTTTAACGTTTAACGTCCATCTTGTTTTTGTTGGAGCTGAAATTATTTTAAATATGATTTCTTTTCCTATGTTATTCTTATAGGTCTGCATCTGACAGCAGGATATGTTGTCTTGTAGGACATAAGGAGAATGTCAGTTGTGCCAGGACAGCTCCAAGAAATCCCTTGGACACGTGTGGAAGACTCTATCCAAGCGTCCTACTTAGGATATTTGGATGGATCATAGGTCTTACTGCCCTGGTTGGAAACATCATGGTACTTGCTCTACGATTTCGTCAGGAAAAGAAAATGAATGTTCAAACTCTCCTTATTATTAATCTAGCCGTTGCTGACTGTCTCATGGGCGTCTATATGATTTTCATCACATCAGCTGATGTTCATTTCGGTGATGCTTTCTTTCTAAGTGCGCCATGGTGGCGCAATTCGAATGTCTGCAAAGTGGCCGGCGTTCTGGCGTTCCTGTCAAGTGAACTGTCTGTTCTAACATTAACCTTAATAACACTTGACCGAACGATCTGCATAGTCTTTCCTTTTGGGGAAAATCGGTTGAGTATCAAAGTGACCGGTGTACTTCTGGTCCTGATGTGGCTGGTTATTTTTGTGGTTGCTCTTGTGCCGTTTGTGCTCGACTCAGATCTGTCTGGCGTGTATGGTCTGTCCGACGTGTGTCTTGGTTTGCCACTACACGTGGATTCGGGAGAAACTGGAATTCTGCGATTCCTTAGAGATTCAGCATGGTCTGAAGATTTTGTTGTCATCTACGAGGCAGTTAGTGGTGACATTCGACCATCATGGATATACTCCGTTGTCATCTTCATCGCTATTAACATGGTATTGTTCATACTTATGTTGGTTTGCTATACGTTGATGTACATACAAGTAAAGAAATCCTCTCAATCTGTTGGAAACACAGAAATGAGAGGGAGGGATATTAAGGTGGCAAGAAAAATGGCGCTTATCGTAGGGACTGATTTTGTCTGCTGGATGCCCATCATAGTTATGGGTATTCTTACCCAAACAGGGCTGGTTGTTTTGCCTAGTTCATTGTACGCCTGGGTCGTCATCTTCATCTTACCAATCAACTCGTCCATAAATCCACTTCTCTATACCTTCATGAATATTAAAGGAAAGAAGCGTAAACCTAAAAAGGGTACATCTAACGTTCAGGCCATTCCAATGAACACCAACAGTTTAGGAGCCTCCGAAATCAGTTACAGCTCCGATTACTCTACAAAGGATACTACTGTTTAAAGAATGTTTTTCAAAGGATATTTAGACGGTTTTGATATTTCAGAAATAGCCAAAAATCTAAAAACTACGTCGGCGACCTTTGCCAAGCAATGGCATAACTCCGAGGAGGGGTGGCAATCAAATGACGAAAAAGAAGAAGAAAAAAAGGAGAAAAGAAATACGTTGGAGGAGAGAGAGGGGAAGGCAACTTGAAAATGAAGACGAATGCTCCCCCTTTTCACACCCCTTTTCACACCCAATTTCGCTGGAATGCATTGTTTACATATTTTCTTCCACCCTTAAAGACCCATACCCCTATAAAACCAATGCCCCCTCAATACCTGGACACATACTATGCCACTGCTGCTAGCTATTGTGTCATATATAGGTTGTTCAAAATCATGGGATGTTTCTAAATAGTTTGGAAGCCCTATCCGCTCTTGCAGTTTGCTGCAAGTTTAGCACAACTCGACTTCACCAAAACTTAATCCCATTTTCCATGCCAAGACTAGACCAGGTTATTCTGAAGTTATGACTTATACCTGGTGTAAGATTCTCGGCGGAACCTGGGTATCATGTGAATTGTTTTGGAGAGTAAGTCTAGCCATTCACCAAGCCAGTGAAGTGTCTTGACGACGAGCTGGCGGTTTTTAGTTGGATATGAAAAGAAAAACATCACTGTGAATGCAGTTGCTGAGGTACATGCCGGTTGTAAGGATTTCTTCTATGCGTTCTTATGTGGTTTCAAGTGCTCACAATATAGAGTAATATGATTTAATTGTATTTGTAGGTTTCATTCGTCCTGTAGGAATCTTGTAAGAAATCTTGCGCTTAACCCATGTTTCATTTCTTTACGTGAACTAGACATGCTCTTTCTCAATATGAATACTCGGGTGCGAGGAACATGAGAAGTACAGAGCTTTGGCCTGGTCATCGAATAGTTTTGGGGGATTCCTGGAACCGATTTGTTCCTTTATACTTGGTGATATTTTCTTTTAAGGGTGCAAAACCTGAGTCATAGAAATTTAACGTTGGGTCGGGTGTCATATAATTTGACAGATTGACTAAAGAGTGATATATTCAGTCAGCTTTTTCAGTCAAAGTACATCGATCATATTATGCCTAGATAAAACTTCTGTTGTTGGAATGAAATGCTAGTGGGAAATTGCACTGTTTAACGTTTGAATTTAAATATTGAAATGTCTGTCTAGAAGGCGATATGTACAATATCTAACCAACTCAGCTATTTAGAATAGATCCCGAATTCCTCTCCTTCTTTCATCGACAAGACTCGATATTTGGTTGTCATAGTTTGTTTGTGGTATATTATATTCTTATTAATGAAAACATTGATAACTTCTGTAGTTAAAGCATATACTTTTACTATCGCTTAATGTGCCGTGTTTGTGTCGTTTTCAAATGCACATTTTTCATTAGGATTATATGTCATTCAACATATATCCTTAGTAATGTACAAACATTTCCGTGAAATGTTGACGAGTAAAGAAATTGACACATAAATCACTCTTACAAACCACACTGTATAAGTCTACAATTGGATTCAATCATGCCTATTGTTTAAATATATATAATTTTGTTATAAGATAATTTAGTGCAGATTTTATAAAAGACAACTTTGTGTAAAAACTGACGTGTCGTAGTTGGCAATGTGCATTTAGTGTATACGAGAGTGTGAAATATAATTATAACGCTCGTGTATTTAACTTATAAACAATTTGACTTGATAATCAAATAGATATTCATGTACTTTTTTGAGTGCATGATTTCTTATCAGTAAGTACGTTCATATTTGATATGTAAGTAGCTTATCAACATGTTCAAATTTTTATGATATATATTATATGTTATATTTTTATATTATGTGGTCGTATCATATATGTATATCTTCACTAGATATTCGTAAATGGTACATAAATATCAAACATGGCCGCATGCGTGTCTGCCTACATGCATTGTAATTTGATTTTTGATTTGATTTGATTTTCTTCTGCATTCATGTAAGTACACAGTTTTTCAATGACAATGAACATATACAGTACAATAAGTATTTTTCTGACAATGAATCATAAATAAGCAAATATATATAACAATTGATATTTAAAAAAACGAAATGATAAAGTGTCATAAATATTAAATTTCCTCCAAAGATTAGATATTATTTGCGGAAGAAGGACTGTCATATTAAGCAGATTGCTTGAAAGTTATAACTGTTTTCATTTCTAGGTTCACCGTAGCGATTGGACACGCCATAGCCATGCCTTAACCATATGTAGCCGAACAGCGAATTTTGAATTTGTGGAGACAGAAAAACTGCGGCTGCCGTACGGCCTTTGAAGTGATGACGCACGGTCGCCTTAGGCCGCCCCTGCGGCGGCCGTAGGTATTTAAAAGTTACCAAGGCAGACGCAAGGTAGCCGCAAGGCCACCGTACGCCCGACGTATGGTCGCCGTGGTAGCGCTCTACGCCATGACTACGGTGTGTCTAATTCGCGCTATAACTCCGCGCTATTATCATATGGCGACCCGTACAGCCTGTAAAGACAGGGATACGCCCTAGGGTGACCCTGAGGACACCGCAGATTCTCTACGGGCGCCGCAGGAATCTTTCTATTTTGGCGGTCTACGGCCGCTGTGTTCTAACCGTAGAGAAAATGTGACCTAGGCATTACGTAATGTATTTTACTATTAAAGAATACCTAAATATCAAACATTGATTCACCCTTGATAGTTACGATGAGGTGTCAATTAGCATCAAACTACTAGTTTAGTGTTATTTTCGGTGAAAATCACAGGTACCAGGAGGAACGATTATTTGTGAATGAACCTATGACGTCACAGCCTCAGATCTCTCTGATGTGACATAAATTGTAATGGGACTACAATTTTCAAACAAAAAAGTGACAAAGATATTCAACCCATGATGATGAGTGTAACATCGTTGGAAAAAAGAAAACCTCAACAATCAGAATCTTTTCGCCAAAAGTGAGACGTTCCCGCGTTTTCGATTTACATAGAGTTAAATACAAAGAGGGCCAGCTTTGTAGGCTTTTCCCCATACCGATTGCTCTTTTCCGAATGCATAAGGATACATTCAAAGCAAAGTCGCGACAAAGTTATAGAATTTGCCGAATCATTAAAAATATTATTGCAAAATTTGATGTTTGAATTTGTTTTTGATGTTCGCCCCAAGTCTGTTCGACCCGCAGTTATTGTTACATAAAGCTTATTAAAGAAAAATTGAAGAATTTTACGTTTTATAACGACGCACGTTTAATCTGCACTCTCCGCTCAGTTGTAAATGGGTACCTGGTAATAATTACCTCATGAGGAACAGCATTGAAGCCGATGAGGCTTCCGTGAGTAAAAAAACAACACATTATTAATATTATTATTATTATTATTATTATTATTATTATCATCTCCGATTCCTCAATAAATCTTTACCGATATATTTGATGTGCCGCACAGTTCTGCTCTAGTGTTAAAGTGAATTAAACTATTAGCTTCCTCCGAATATCATATTTGGTCATTGTTATGCTTTATCTGGATCTCGAAATAATTGTTGTTTTGTCAAATTTGCGAAGCAATTACGATGAGGAATTAGAGAAATAGATAGAGGGAAAGGAAAGAGATGAACAAGAGAGAAAATGGAGAGAGGGAGAGAGAGAGACGGAGAGAGAGAGAGAGAGACGGAGAGAGACGGGGGAGACGGGAGAGAGAGAGACAGACAGACAGAAAGAGAGAGTGAAAAAGGGAGGTGATGTGAGGTAGCAGACATCTTGCTACCACAGGGGAAATAGATTTTAGAATCGCGATAGGACAGAGGTTCACCAATTAGGGTTGCTTTACTCATGAGAGCTTTTAAATTTTCTTCAATTTATGATGACTTCATGGTGAAAAAAAGAAGAATTGCTCCAAAAAGTAAGAAACATGAAAAGCATAATATAAGTTCCAATTTTTTGTATTCTGTTGCAGGTTCATATCTGAAATTATTTTAATTACCATTCTGTAATATATTTTCCGTTTTATCTCGCACTCTTTTACCAAAAATATCTCTACGTAATTCACATTTCAGTCACCATGTGAAATGCATACCTCACGCACTTATTATGAGTGGCAATATCTAACAACGGGATTTATTTTAAATCTTAACGTTTAGTCACATAAGCAGTTGTAATGCTTTATCCATGCAACACAAATTTAATCATGTTAATTATTTGTAAAATTCTGTAATATATTTTCCTTTTTGTCTCGCACTCTGTTACTAACAATATCTCTACGTAATTCACATTTTCAGTCACCATGTGAAACGCATACCTCACGCACTTTTTATCAGTAAATACAAGGCAATATCTAACAACGGGATTTGTTTTTAAATCTTAACGTTTATTCACATATACAATTGTACTGCTATATCAATGCAATACAAATTTTATCATCTTAATTATTTGT
Source organism: Mesocentrotus franciscanus (assembly GCA_037976565.1). Lineage (NCBI taxonomy): Eukaryota > Metazoa > Echinodermata > Echinoidea > Camarodonta > Strongylocentrotidae > Mesocentrotus > Mesocentrotus franciscanus. The sequence continues at coordinate 24,663,784 of CP137672.1, forward strand.
AAAACTAGACTGATCAGATGGTTTTAAAAGCTACAGAAGAAACAAAAAGAGAATATCACAGAGCTTCGACATCGATAAAGTCATCAATATTTAACAACGGGATTTGTTTTTAAAATAATCTTAACGTTTAGTCACATAAACAGTTGTAATGGTTTATCAATGCAACGCAAATTATTTAATCGTGTTAATTATTTGTAAAACTAGACTGCTCAGATGGTTTGACAAGCTACAGAAGGAACAAAAAAAGAATATTGCAGTGCTTCGACATGAATAAAGTAGCCCCACCCACCGTTAGCACTAAGCTCGCGTGATCAACTACTTTGCGTTGATTGTGACAACGTCGTGTCGTGGCGGATTTTGATGATGTCTTGTCATGACAGGTTCGACGACGTTACGGTTGCATCACAGCGGGATCTAGCTTTTAGTAACGGGGTAGACACCTCTTATCAACGGAGAGGGCGTTTAATTTAAGAATTAAAATCTTCGTGTCATTTCTAAAATGTATGAGATGTGTACAATCTTTAATGAAAACCTCGGAAGATCTTTAACGTTAAACAGCCTTAAATATCGAAAACGGTATTCATGCAAGTCAGACCCTGAATTAAATTGTCATTATAACTGACTCAATCTATCCGGATCCACACAAAAAACACGCTTCTGATAAATGCATGGCCTTTTCTGCTCATGTTCAGACCGTAAATACGAAATGGCTAATATCGGAATTATTTCAAAGAATTAATAATAAATATCATTAGCTAAAGAAATATTCGTTATAGAAATTTCACACCATCATTGCCATCCATGTGGTCATACAAAAAACTTTTATATGTATTTTGTAAAATGTTTAAAATATTTGATTCACTAGCTTTGCACACTATTCCTTGTCGGTCTATAAACTGTTTTCCTATGTTAACTAACAACATTTCTGAATGTTTCTTATCCAAACTTTCAAATTCTACAACTATTATGTAAACATCTATTATAATGCATGCCTTGAAATTTGAATACCTTGGAAACATTATGTGTCCCTTAAGATTAATTCGTTCTAATCAATATCTTGGCGTACTCTCTCTCTCTCTCTGGCAAATAGATTTGTTTTCTGATTTGGCAGTTCGCCCTTCAGAATAGTGAACATATTTAATCATTATTCCCACTGGTATTACAAATTTTCTTTCGAATGTCTAAGCTTTAAGTTGGTACCAGATTTGGCTGCCATCTTCTGACTGTTTTTATGTTCGAGCCAATTTTCCTTGCCACATTGCCCCGGAAAAAATGGTGGTAATACCATGAAAGTGGAAATCCCTGGCAATCTAAACATTTCCTCTGGATTTATTAAAAAAAAATTGATAATTAGTCCATATTTTCAGTGAATTACCCATCAATATATTTTGAAGATTGTGATTCTATTCATTTTTAACCCATTCAAGCAGTAAATGAACTATCAGAAATATGTTAGAGCAATTTCATATCAATAACTTAAAAACTTTATGTTAAATTGAAAGATTTATAAAATAAGTCACTTTTGCACTAAAACTATGAATATGTAGGATTTTGCTGTTTGAAGGAGTAACTTTATATCCTTATTGAGCATACTGGACATTAATATTTTACTGAGGTATTCTTCAATGTATTATCTTTCAACTGGGCAAGAAAAAAATGTTTTAAAAACAAATCCCCCAAAATTACTTTAGGCGCACTTTGGTTCCTCCCTGGCCCACTGTGCGGCGCTGCTGCTACTTTATAAAACTGATAACTTTGTTGTATTACTGCCCTCTGTCGATGTCAGAAAATTAGCCGACGCGCTCCCACTCTTCTTGACTACGTTCTTAACGTTTGATCTGGTTTGTAGCGGATTCTTCCTGTTTTCAAGGAAGTTAACGAACGTGTACAGAATGGGATTGATTGATGAGTTAATTGGGATGATAAATATCACACTCCAAGCATACAGGGATGTTGGCAGAACCACCAGACCGGATTGAGTGAGGATACCCATAACTATGATTGGCACCCAGCAAGCGAAATCGGTTCCAACAATAAACGCCATTTTCTTAGCAACTTTCATTTCCCTGTCACGCAAAGTTGACCCCCTTACCGATGAAGTCGATCGCCTCACCCGTATAAACATTACAATATAGCATACCAGAATGAGAATGAATAAAAACATGTTCACACCGATAAAAGTAATTATCGAATAGATCCATGGACGACTGGTATTGTCGGTTGACACATACACTACGGTCACTTCATACAACTGTGTATGTTCCAGAACAATTTCTAGCCTACCCGTCTGACCGGATTCCACATGAAGTGGCAACCCGATGCAAACATCAGATAGTCCGTAAAAACCGGACAAACCTGAATTGATCATCAATAGAGGCGTAAGACTCAAGGCTAATACAATTGTCCACAAACAACTGATGATAAAAGCGGTCCATTTCACGGTTAACCGATATTCGCTGAAAGGAAACATAATGCAGATGAATCTGTCAATGGTAATCAGAGTCAACGTTAGAACAGAACATTCACTGGATAAAAAAGCTAGAACACTAGACACTTTACAGATAAAGGACTCGCGCCAAATCGGTGCACTCAAAAAATAATCACTCCCGTACTGAACGTCTGCCGACGTGATTATTATCATATAGACACCCATCAGACAATCTGCAATTGCAAGATTAATGATTAACAAAGTTTGGACATTAAGTCGCCGATCTTCACGAAAGCGTAGAATTAGCACCCCGAAGTTGCCGATTAGGGAGGTTAGACCTATGACCCAGCCGGCGATTCCTAAGACGGCGCTTGGATAGAGTCTGCCACAGGTGTCAAGAGGACTTGTCGGAGATGTCCTGGCGCATGTTACGTTCTTGAGGCCATCAAGAAGACAGCATAATCTGGTGTCAGAGGTCGATCTAGAGCCATAGAAAAAATATAATTGACACTCCATTTGAATTTGTCTTTAGTCTTTCATTTCCGATGTACATTTGTCGATTGTCTTGTTTAATCGAAAATTCGATACAAAGGTACAGTCACGATTAAATAAGCAAGATCCCACGATGGAGGAGCTAGATTCTCAGGCGGGTCCCTTAATCCGCAAACGACTCCATTTGTCATTCATGTGTATTCCGATGGTATTACCCTAACGTCCATGTACAGTTGCAAGGAAATGGCCATGGAAGGGAACTTGGCCTGAATTTATGAGGATTCATACCTCAAAAATATTTCTAGTTTATATTCACCATGTTAGATTGCCTTTGATCAAGAGTGGTAAGATATATTATAATATTGAGGGAAATGTAAATACTAAATCAGACTAGGGACTCAAAGTTGTTGTTCACCAATCGTTCGTTGGGTATTTCAATAGGTATTAGACGAAAGATTTTTCGAACAGTTTATTTATTGTGTGCACCTTGAATCAGTAACCATAACCTGAACATCCTTTTTATTGAGAAGATGGGGGCTAAACAAACAAAACAAACAATAAATGTATATTTTCAAACGAATACACAGATTGCAAAATACGCCTGTTACATGATCGCAGACTTTCGAAAAATCAACTTAAAGAGCAATATGAATAGCCTTGTTGATCAATTTTTGAAATATGTGAATATTACAAAGACGTTTATACGTATAATCCTAACGTGCTTTCCATGGAATATACAAAAGGGTGCTGAACTTGCCCTTGATTTGATTTTTCGAAAGTCTTTGCGATCATGTATATTGGTGTTTTGATAAGACTAATGAGTTACATTTGCATTTACTTACATCTTCTCGAGGGAGTACATACCGACCATAGTATCGGGCTCGACATTTCCTGGATATATATCCACAAGAATCCTTTAAAAAAATGAATTAGTTACTGAGTTGTGTCATACGTAAGACAGGAATTGGTGCCTAGAATTTGATAAAAATGATCCGAAAAGAGCCCAAACAAAATTTAAAAGGCATGTGAATAAGCCTCAAATACGAATGCTTTGCAATAAACGAAATATTCATGATTTTCACAAAACCCATAAAGTCATATGATTTTCATCATTAACGTTTTTCAAAGCTTTAAGTAGCAACTATATATTTTAATAAGATTTGTATGTAACTGCATGAATGTACGCTGGCTTATTAGATAGTAAGTTTTTCAAAGGAAATTCCTGGAGTTTAATTTTTGATATATTTAGCTGGGCACAAGGCTAGTTGCGCCGGCATTTCCAGGCCGAATAGTAGACACGGTACTTCCCCTTTTGATTCAATATAATCTATGTCTGTCTTTAGTATTCCATGTATATACAAAAACTAAGGTAAATGCTACCTCCATTCATACTTTCTTTGTATTCAATTTTTTGCCGGATTTGTCTTTGAAATAGAGCAGAAAAGATGATAAATTCGGGAATTACAGAGTTTGCGTTGCTAAGTGTTGATAACGTAAACATCTTAGAAAATTCAGGAATTTATACGAAAGAAAACAACAACGACAACAACAAAGGTGAGAGGACTGCTCTATTTAACTTACGCGTATTTAAGACTTTTCAAATTTGCAAATGCTCCAGAAGCGATGTAAGTTATGGGATTGTAACTTATGTCTCTGTGAGCGATATGGAAACAAGGATAAAGAAATAAATTAACATCGTAAAAACATGAAAAGACTATTGTTTTAGCCAAGCATACAAAATAATGTAAGACGTAATGAATGTAGCAGATAAGAGTGGACCATATAGGACTTTGGTTCCGTATGCTCCCTTTTCTATGCGAGCGTCTTACTACTAAACAAGTAGTTAACCTGTATACTGTTTTAAAACTGCAATATCTCTTTGTATAATTTAAATTTAAAAGTCATATTTTGAAACAGTATAACGAAATTGAACCCCTTATATCAAGAGCAAAATATATATTTTGATGATTGGTACACTTTAATGCAGATAAAATTTTAAAAAGTAATGACGGGAATCACTTACAGAGATATTAGATTGAACTGCATCTGAAAGACACCACAGTTTATGTAACTGATGTGGTTAACCGACAGGTTCCTGTACCATGTATACGGTCAAAGGAATGATGATAAAGACAGGTGTTATTAACATTGAGTATAATATTTCAATATAATAATTAACAGTAACATTTGTTTAGCGCTTAATACTACTTTGATATGTGCTTAACATAGTAATATATTACCCCGTTTATTGGATTCAATGGCCAATACTCGCATGATAGTGCACAACCTCCTCTCCCTGGGACGTATTTCGGCCAGGCGCCATATTTCAAGCGCACGCATGTAAATCCAACCACGTTGATGTTTGCATTACTGATTATCTTAAAACTCAAACATGAGTATGTAGAATTATCATGTGTACTAACATAATGCTAACTTAATAATAATAATAATAATAATAATCTTTTAAAGTCCACTCCAAATTTTATTAAGTTAAACCGAAAATGGAAATTCTTTTTGCCCAATTGATCGTGAGCCCGGCAGCCACTGAGCAGCGCCAGATCGACATTACTGTATCCCCTTATTGTTGAACGCCAAACAAGGTAGCAGCAACTCCCATCTTTTAACGTCTTTTGGTATGACGCGGCAGGGGTTTGAACCCACGACCTCCCGATTGTGAGGCGGACGCTCTACTGATTGAGCCATAACATTATCAAAAACTATTCTTTGGTATGTGCCTCTGTGTACTGATCACATCTCCTACGTAGATCGTACGTGTTTAATGAACTACGAAAATTTGAAGGAAAGAGAAAAAAATATCAATAATTGACGTCGACTGATTTCAATTTTTTTTGTAAACCATTCAACACAATAGCATTGGTACGCATGTTGCAAATGATTACGTTTGAAATAGATTTTACCTGTACTTCAGTTAAAGATACTATGTCCCTTTTGCAGCCAACATCAAATTCTGTAGAACCCTGCAGGAATTATGAATATGTCATGTATGTCCTATCTGTGAAATTTAAACGTTAGCAGTGTCCTAATATTCAAATTATGCAAGGAAACCCGTTTACTTGCTAGACTTCACTGTCAGACACTATTGAGTGACTGACTGGCTTTTTCATCTTTGGTAATAACATACATAAAATGAGCTGTAAAGGGTACATGAGCATTTGTCTACATCAATAACCCACTTCTTGTAATGGCCAAAATTAAACTGATTGAATCTTTGCGCAGCATAAAACGTACGACCATTCGGTACAATGGTCTGAAAAATCAGACTATTACTTACTGGCTCTATAGCTCCTAAGTCGATTCGACAACTAATAGTCGTTATTTTCCCACTTAAAGACATTTTCAAGCCCCCTTTTTTTTAGAGAAGTTCTAAATTAGAAGTTCTAAATTAGTATTGTCTTTCAAATGCCGTTGGAATTTAACTTTTTCATTTTTTTGGCCCGCAAATGGGACATAGTACCTTTAGCACCCATTATGTACTGTAAACAATTCAATAACATTCTTAAAGAATGGCATGCAAACACTTGAATAAACACATAATCATTCATAATCACGTTGACCTGTTGAATGAAATCTAAAAACAAATCGGTGATTCAAAAATTAAAATAGGTATATAACATGTACGTATGGTTAAACAAATTCATGGCTAAAGTCATCCAGATACATGTATGTTGCTATGACCTATCCGAATAGGTTAATATGTTGTTATAATCTTTTTATCTTGTTTTATTGTTTTAAAGTGTTGTGGTCTAGTGTATAAGTCACCGGACTGTAAATCACAAGGTGCGGGATTCAAATCCCAGCCAGGCTAACGTCCTTTGGCAAGGGGCTTATCTACATTTGCTACTCTCCACCCAGGTGTAACTGGGTACCTGATTTGCTTGAGCGATAGTTACTCTGTGGCTCGGCTTTAACCAGTGAAATAATATATAAGCGCCACTATTGTCACTCCGCTAATGGTGGCCATACTATAATTATAGATGCCAAAGAACTATTTGAACACTTGTTTATCGCCACCACTTTCTCTATGATTACTTACAGGTACTTGACCGAAGATAATTCCCCGAAAGTGCCATCATGGAGGCCACGGATTCTGTTGTCCTCGAGACGCCTTCAAAATAAAACAATTGACTATAACAAATAAACTGTAATACTGATAATATTGATCAAATTATATTGATAATTATAACGAAAATGATCATTCCAATTGATTATTTGAATATGTAAATCCAAACATATAAAATCATTGTGAATTGTCTTCTCATAGAAAAAATTGCTGTATAAGACAAAATAAAGTACATACATAGATGAATAAATAAATTTGAAACATGGATATATATTGTGATAATAATTAAAATAATAATAATAACGAAAATAATAGTGACAATAATAATACAAAATAAATGATATTGATAATAATGACGATGATAATAATAATAATAAAAATAATAATAATAATAATACTAATGATAAGGATAATGATGATAATAATAACGATATCTTGATTACCAACAGTATCGAGTATACAAAAACGAAATTCTAAAAGTCAAGGGGTGGTATTCCGATAGCGCGTACTAAGTTAAGCCTGGCTTAACTAGTTCACACTTTTATGGAGTGCCTGTTGCCAACTCATTTACCTTGTACAGATTTTTTTAATCCTGCAATGAAAAGTGTCCAAAATATTAATTTTGCAATGAAATGGGAAGAAAAAGATAATATGAGTATGAACCGATTTTCAATAAAGTCTTTGGTAGATTATCTTTGTCATGAATATTGAAGGAGGAAGATGACACCGAGCATTCCATAGAAGTGTGAACTAAAATTCTTGTTTAGTCTGGACTTAGTCCCGGCTTAACTTATGAGAATACCACCCAAGAAGTTCAACTCACAAGAGAATCAATGCTGGAAGTCCTCTAAATGTTCCATCATGTATTTCCTCTATAAGGTTGTGGGCAAGAGACCTGATTTTCATATGGAAAACCATGGAATATAAAAAAGATAGGTTTGAATATTTCAACAATAAATATCAACCATGTAGACTGGTGTGACCGATATATAATTTCTCAGGGGAAGGGGGGGGGGAGGGATGACCGAGGGCCAGGGAAGTATTATAAATAGGGGAAATGGTTATGAAGCAGCTACTATAATGCTTTAAAAAAGGAGCATGGTATATATGGTTATAAATTATTATATCAGAGTTTTTTGTTTCTACATCAGCGGAATTTCTCTTGTAATGAATAAATGTTCTGCTACGTCAGTGTTATGATCTTCAACTTTTTTTTAGATTGATTTCGGGAGGGTTCATGTTCCTTTTTTTCTTTTTCAGACCCATCAGAGAGTAAAAGTGGTTTTTAAGTAATGCTATGCTTCCACAAAGCCAACATAAAATAAATCAAAACCTCAAGCTCCCATCAAATTGAAAGAATAGGCATTTTTTTCTCAGAAATGCCTATTTTTAGATTTTAAAAATATTATACTAGCATCCACCCTCGCTCTGTTGAAATGCCACTATTCACGTGCTGTAAGCTGTGCATGAGTTGTAGGCCTTCAGTACCTCCGAAAATGTTCATGGTTGCCAATCAATAGCAATATTTGTTTTGAAGGATTTCATTGGGAATCAATGCCAACAAATAAATAATGATAATAACTTACACTGGAATGATGGTACTTACAAAACGCGCAATTTTGATTTGTTTTGAAATGTGCTTTCTGGTACCGACCGGATACGGTTGCTTGAGAATGATCTGAGTGCAAAAAGTAAAGTTACATAAACATATTCAAATTAAAAGGATATACATGGATGCCGGATTTAATTATTCATCTGGCAACTAATGTAATACTGCAAATGGGCAAATATATGGAATTGAAGATAACAATCTATGCAACATGTCAGTTGAATCCGGTATTTGTGTGGTTGGAAATAAATGATAACAAAGCTAAAATAATAATAAGAAGCACGCCATGCAATTAATGCCATTACTACTTACATCTCAGCAAGTTCCTCAAGTCCCTCGAAAATTCTCTCTGGAATCCTTTTAAGGGCTGTGTTCTCAACATTCCTGTCGTTGTAGTTAGATTTAAGTACGAGAGAGACAGAAATTAATGTGTTTTACTGGCATTTGTCGCTCTCGACTTAGGAGTATGAAATGGGTAAGTGATGGTGCTGGGTAAATACAGAAAGAGGGAATACGGACAAGTTTATTCTGGGTTTAAAGGGAGTGTAGCATGACAAGACTATGTGTCTTTCCTTGGCTTGACTCAGGGCCAATCGGGTATAATACGACTACGGACGACGCGACCGCAGTACTCACGTGCGTGCAACATACGCGAAACCGAAGCGTAAGGAGAATGTAATGTAGAGATTAAGTCGCCGACTACCGTTAATCAAGTCCATTCGCTTACGTGCAGTTGTCCAAAAGAAGACGTAGATGGCGTTAATCAGTATTTGCCATGCTACAACCCTTTAAGATATTATTACTATTATTACTATTATTACTTTCATTATTATTATTGAATATTAGTTATCATTATTATCATGATGATTATCATCATTATTATCATTATTGTTGTTGCTATCATTATTATTATTATTTTTGTCATTATTTTCATTATTACTACTATTAACGCGATATAGCAACTACTTTCGAGAAAAGTCAATTTTAATGGCCTTATGTGTCACCTATTGAAGTGTGCGAACATGACATTGCCGTATTACGTAATACAAACATGAAATCTATGGGACATACAATAGGGTATTGAAATTTTCCTTGAGTGGATTTTTACGGAAAACGTGTTCATTACTATAAATACTACTACTATAATTAATATCATCATTGTTGTTGGTGTTGTTGTTATAAACTCACACGCTTTCCAACATATTCATCCCTGAGAAATATCGCTGTGGTAGTTCCGTGACATTCTTCCAGAAGAGACCACTGGTTTACAAATGAAGAAAGAGATAGTTCAGATTAATTTCATTCATGAAATGGGACCTCTGTTCGTTTAAAAAAATGAGAAAAATAACATCCAGATTTAATCGCACATAATAATTAAATTCATTCGTTTACAATTCAAGCGAGGTCATATTTAGATTGAATGACATTCCTATAATGGGAACGTTATTTTGATTACAAGTGAAGAAAGATAACGATAATTATGTGACCATTATTCGTCTAATCTTTGATATATAACAACGGATACAAATTATACGAATACTATTAATTATATTCACACAATTCTAGGACAACTCTTTGGGATGTTTTAAAATTGCACGTTTTACAAAACAAAATTCAAATGAATAAGTACTGTTCACGACGATATCGAATCACCTCATACATATAGCAATACAAATTTGGTTACATGAAAACTTTTTTCAAATCATGATTGCAAATGATGAGACTTACAATCTGCGCAATCCCGCCTGAATCTGCCATAATGTGTGCCGTCTCACGAATAGGGATTTTTGCGAAGATATCCTTTAAGAATTAAAAAAAAAGTCATCCCAAAATATATTCATTCATTCAAAATGGGAGTTTCTCCAATGAAATCATTTAGGAAGATTTAAATTCGCTATTCGGTCAAAATTACTACTTATATACAAAGAAGTACAGCGATATGTATCACTAATAAATAGCCTACAAAGAAACACTTTTAAAAAAGGGTGACAATTGTTACATTAATATCTGAATTAGTTTTAAAATTATGTTGATAAGATAAACTGTAATATTGATCGAAACTATAGATAAACTTAGATATACTCACAAACAATCCAAAGCAAAATGTTGAGGCAGGCCGCCACAATAACAATCTGACCAAAGTTATTAAAAAAACGGGGAAATTACTTTTTAACTAATGGCTGGTCTACACATTTTCCCATTTTTTTAAATAATGAAATCCACTTTAAATCAATTTGACAACATTTTCAATTGAAACATTTATTCCATTGACATCAAGGAAGTGTCGTGGTTTATTGAATCATTCACTTGACTCTCAATCAAAGGGTTGAGGGTTCGAATCCTAGCCCCGGTACCAACGTCTTTGGAAAGACATCTACAATTGCCACTCTGCATCCATGTGTAAATGGGTACCTGGCAATAGTTGGGGTTTTGATAATTGCAGGGCCCTCACGGAAAACAGTGGTGATATTGATGAGGGTTTGCTGAATAAACAAAAACATAAATAGTCTTTGTACTGTTAAATTACAATGGTTGGGATTTGAGATAAAATAGGACGGTGGCGGTGTCATGAATACAGATACTACGTGGAGTATTAGATATTCAACATATCAGTGAACTATATGATTTTATGATGTCAAAAAATGATTGGAAATTAGAATCTCTTACCGTTTGTACTTGTTCCAGGCATACAAACACCGGCTTCAGAAAGGACGGCTGTAATTGATATTATAAATCATTCCCATATCAAACGATGCATTTCTTGCTGAAGTTTTGATGATAGACAATTAACTGGATTCATTTCTTTTTTAATAATTATGAAAGACTTCTATTTGGACGACAACAACAACTACTACTACTACTACTACTACTACTACTACTGCTCATACTACTATGACTTCTACTACTACTACTACTACTACTACTACTACTACTACTACTACTACTATTACTACTACTGCTTCTACTATTACTTCCACTAATGCTTGTACTGCTACCACTACTACTTATTTAAATACAACTAATACTTGTATTACTACTACTACTACTACTACTACTACTACTACTACTACTACTACTACTTCATGTACTACTACTACTACTACTATTATTATTACTTCTACTGCTACTACTACTACTACTACTACTAAGAATACTCCAAATACTACGAATACTAATACAACTTATACTAGTACTACTACTACTACTCATAATTTTACTACTACTGGTACTACTACTACTGCTACTATATCAATACAATTATCATATAACTTTTTCTGGTGCTATTACTATTATCGCTGCTACTACTTCTACTGCTACTGCTTCTATTACTACTACTACTGCTGTTGCTGTTGTTGTAACTGCTACCAATAATAATAATACTACTACTCCTACTACTACTTCTATTACCACTTCTACTATTACTGTGGTTACTACTCAAAAGTTAATACCAACCTCCGGTGCATACTGCTCCAGCAGCGTAAAGAATATGGCCTTCATCATGAAGTCCCTTCCCAACCCCAGGACACTCAAAGATGCTCGATTCATTACCAGTGCAATTTACATGGTCAAAAGTAATGTCACTGCCATTAGTTTCCAGCTTGTAAGTTGGAGAATAGTCTAACCTCATTAGTCCCAGACTCTTACAGAAAACATGAACACCCGCTGCTTTCCAGGTGAGAGGGCAGACGGATCTCCACTGACCGTTGTAGAAATACTGAAATCTGCCGGACAGAATACCATGACCATAACGAGTCAGATAAATCGATGTATCTGTGCAAATGCAGAAAGAGGTTAATACAGTTTCAAAAAGCAAAACGATCCAATTTTTTAAAGCAGAAATTATAAAATAAGAAATATATGATAGTGTCGTGGTCTAGTGGTTCATTCAATTAACTCTCAATCCAAGGGTCAGGGGTTCTAATCTCAGCCCTGCGCTAACGTCATTTGGCAAGTCATTGATCCACATTTGCCAGTAACAATAAATGCAAGGCCTACTGATGTGGCTGTCATTGATGATTAAGACCCAATTTTTGTTCTTTCTCTCTTTTTTCTTAAATATGGAACTGACAGGCACAAGTTTATAAGCTGGGTCTTCCAACCTGTCCATGTAAAATTACATCACCCTGATCATGGCCCTGTGGTATAGAAATCAACTTACAATAAATCGTTAAAATCGATTGCATCTCCAATTTTGCTGCAGTGAAATAAATCCTTTACCATGCATCGAATCGGACATGAAATTAGTTATTATTATTAAGTTACTAAAACTGTTACCAGAAGGTACTATCATTTGGAAAGATGCGATTGATTGAAGGAGATACAATCAATTGTAACTCTTTATCAAATATTTATGTTACAAGGCCAAGCTACAGCTGATACATCAGGTACCTCCGGTGTTGTGGTCCGCGTTGAATGTGAAAAACAAGGTACGGGGTTCGAATCTCTGCTACAGCACTAATGTCCTGTGACAGGGCATAAACTTACATTTGCTACAATCCACCCAGGTGAGGTAAATGGGCATCTGGCTGGAATTAATTCCTTTAGATACTTGATCACTATAATGGCAGCCGTGTTAAGGCCGGGACAATATTAATAATGGAGCGCCAGGAGTGGGAGTGTACCAGGCAGAAGCGCTATAGAAGACTCCACTAATATTATCATTATCAAAGATATTCTAAGCCTGACAATATTTGGTATTTTTGTTATTAATATCATTAAAGACTTGGCTCTCCCCCCTCTCAAATTAACTTTAAAAATGACCCCTTTCTTTGTAACGGTAACAAACCTGTAAAAAGTCGACACAAATTAGATAATTTCACCTCATCTGCTCGTCTCATTTCAATATCTCAATCTCAGTGAATTTTGCAAAATATATGTACATCCAACTAATTCCACAGTTTTGAAATTCTAGTGAAGATCAAAGTCATGTCACCAATCAATAGAATGTTAATAAGTCCGAAATAAAAATTTAAATTTGCTTACCTGTAATGAGGCTACTGTTAATCATTTTCGTGGTCGACCGCCCATAGGTGAACCCGAAAACAACAAAGCAAATTGCTGTACATGCCAAATCCCGGAAATTGACCATTTTCATGTCGACTACTAAAATTCGAAGTACGAGCTTTTCTTCCCTAAGATGCTGATGCAACCCCACCATCACCCATCACTGGAAACTAAAAATGTGGATCAGGTTCGCGGTAAATTTATCCTGCTTGAAAGGTTTTTTTAATGATTAACGAGATAAAAATGAAACGATGGTAGAAACTCCGTTTCATAAATGTAGTGTATACGATTTTAAAATTAGATTGTGGAAGGGACACAAGTACTACAAGAGCTTCCTTTCCAAAAAATGTAGATATTGCGAGTACAATAACGTTTGCTGACTTTCTCAAAGAAACAAATTCTTATTTAGAATTTTCTTTCTTTCCTAGCCACGTTCGGTACTATTTGCACATTAAATATTCATCGGAATTATTTCTAAACGACATAAAGAGGTCGACACTTTCCGACTTGGTAAACATTTTAGAGTGAAAAAGAAGATGCTGACATTTCCTCTTTAATGCAACATAAAATGCATCTCCTTGGCGGTATCACCACTGAAATGAATGCTGAAAAAGGAAATGCTGGCTGTAGGGCGCTTAACAAATCTAAGTTATGCATACTAGTAGTTAGTCAACATCGATGACACATGTCAATATATAAAGAAACGTTGTGGACATTAAGAGCGAGAGGAACGTGCTTAAGCTGCACTGGTGTTGTATAAATTCTGACATTTCCTCTTTAATGCAACCTAAAATGCATCTCCTTGGCGGTATCACCACTAAAATGAATGCTGAAATAGGAAATGCTGGCTGTAGGGTCGCGGCGCTTAACAAATTCAAATCATGCATACATGTAGTTAGTCAACATCGATGACACATGTCAATATATTAAGAAACGTTGTGGACATTAAGAGCGAGAGGAACGTGCTTAAGCTGCACTGGTGTTGTATAAATTCCGACATTTCCTCTTTAATGCACCATAAAATGCATCTCCTCGGCGGTATCAAGACTGAAATAAGTGTTAAAGTTTATGTTAAGTATTTGTATGAAAAAAAGAAATGTTACCCGAATTTACAGAGTTCACTATGATGTCCCGAATGCATGTTACATTACAACAAATAATAATTACTTTGAAAATAAATAAGTTTTGACAGCAGTCTTAAACATTGCAAGTGAGTTAATTTTTCTTAGTTCTAAAGGTAGAGAATTCCAGAGTGCTCTTTGGTAGGGAAGCTGACCCCTCTCGTGCGATTACCAACTCTCCAAGTTTCTAGATTTTTTTAGCAGGTAAAGCGAGCGAGCAAACATTTTGACTTCTTGTTTGGTAATTTTGTCACTTCGTCAACTTTGCAACTTCTATATTTTCTTTCTTTCTTTATCTCTGAAATTCTCTCACACACACGAAAACACACCCTCCCGCTAACACACACACATACCCACACACCCACACACTTTGCTCCCTTTCCCTTTCGAGCTGGCTTTCTCTTTTATTCAAAACTCTTGTTTAATTAGTTTAGCACTGAACTCTGGAACCTGTAACCTATCAATTTATCATTTGTTTTTCCAATTCTTTTAAAATTTTGTTTTATCATAGTCCGTCTTCATCAAAACGAATCGTGTATCTTTTCCCAGCTTCCAGTTGTCTAGGAAAATGACTAAAATATGATTTATGTGATAATGGATGTCATAATGAGACGTGCTTTACTATAAAGCAAGTGACAAAATAAACTTTAAAGCACGTACACGACTAAATAATTCAAGGGTTCATTTAAAATCTCTAAACGACATCCCATGATCTGATCAAACTATTATTTTCAAACATAATTTTTAGAATATCCCATATAATTCATTTTTCCTTCTTATATCAACATGAATCATGTTTACACTTTAATGTATTTTTAATACGATCGCAACTATTCCTACTCAACTACAAGGAAGGTTCAATACACATTTGTACATCCTATAGAAATCATGTTCGGATTTATACGTCACTACGTCATTGTAATGTTCGCACATTACTAGAGATGGTGACAAGGCTATTGCCATTGCCTTGGTTGATTTTTCGTAATTAATTGCTAACGTGTATTCTATTAACAAGTTCACAATGGTATCACTTTTAATACACGGGAGAACTAATGATTTTCTTTTAAGTCACACTAAACGATCCTCCTGCAATCAGATTTTCGTTTAAAGGGCGATTATATTAGATATTGACATCTAAACTGATATTAACAACAGGAATGTTAGTACATTCAACTCTTCTAGTCACAATAAAAGGCAAATCGGCTTCAAATCGTAGACAATCGCGCTACCGGTCTGACGTCACTATGACTCTGAACCGATTTAGCCTTTCCCCCTTGAATCCCTTGAAATTTCAATTGTATTAATCGTATGACAATACAGGTCCTCGGTCATTAAGATCTTACATGTTAGAATGTTCGTATATAATGCTATCACAAATTATTCCAAAGTCGGATCGAAGTCACCTAGTGTAGTTGCGCCGGGCATTACTCCAAATCTCCGTTCTTCAGAATGATAAAAAGGCTAATCCACAAGATAAATGCAATATAATTTATGTTATCATAATGAAATAGGCTTCTTTTAAATGAAGAAAGTTAAATTTCGATAATACATTACAAACAAAACAAAAAAAAATCAGTTTTTCCTCGGGCTAGATGGGCTAGAAAGAATTGCTACTCGTATATTTTGACACACACCGTGGCTGTATTTTCCCCCAGACATCCTAGTAGACCGAGACAGTTCAATATACCGACAGCTCACCACGAATCTGACAGGCAACGAGACCGATAATGTCGGTTTCATGACCCCTCAGAACCTCACCCCCGGCACCACAATTTGTTCGGTCTTGTAGGCGGTCTTTCCACAGGCTGGCCAGCGAGAATGATATCGTGGACTGTAGCCGTATCTTTAAGTTTTGACATAGACATACATTTATATTTATAGTTCTTGCCCTTTGTTACCATGGTGATACTTCCATCTTCACCCGGTTTGTAACCAACGTTATCGCCTTCAGTGATGGTAGTGTTGAAACCACTCACACCCTTCTTCCTCTTCAATATTTTTGCTGGCTTCTTTTTGTTTTCAAGGTAGTTGATGAACGTGTACAGTATGGGGTTGATTGAGGAGTTGGTAGGGATGATGAATACCACACTCCAAGCATAGAGGGAAGTAGGCAGGACAACTAACCCGGATCGTGTGAGGATACACATTACTATGATGGGCATCCAGCAAGCTAAGTCGGTCCCTACAATGAACGCCATTTTACGGCAATTTTAAACTCCCTGTCACGTAAACCAACATTTCCTACGGAACTCGTTGAGCGCTTCACCTGGACAAACATCATAACATAGCATATCGCAATAACGAGGAATAAAACCATGTTGACTCCGATAAATGTTATGTTCGAGTATATCCACGATGGACGGGTAGCACTATCGCTGACAACGTACTCTACGACGAAATCAAGTGGCGTATCTGAATCTATTTCAATTATTTCAAGTCTGCCTGTCTGAACGGATTCGGCATGCATTGGCAAACCGATACAGACGTCAGACAGTACGTAAAACCCGGACAAATCTGAGCTGACCAAAAGTGGTATCACAGCGAGAGCGAGCATGAGGATCCACACGATTACAATCATAATCTTGGACGATTTCAGAGTCATACGCCATTTTCCGAACGGGAACACAATGCTTACAAACCTGTCAACGGTCATAAGGGTCAAAGTAAAGACCGAACACTCACTCGCCAGGAAAGCCAGTACGCTTGTAAACCTGCACAGATACGACTCTCGCCAGAGGTGCACTTAGGAAATAGTTATTTCCAAAATGAATATCAGCTGAAGTAATGATGATCATGTATATACCCATCTGGCAATCAGCAACGGCTAGATTGGCTATAAAAAGGGACTAGACACTGAGCTGTGTATTTTCCCGAAGACGGACGACGAGAACCGCCAAGTTTCCGATACAAGAGGAGAGACCGATAATCCATCCAGCCATTCGCATGACGATACTTGGGTAGAGTCTACCACAGGTGTCCAGAGGACCCGTAGGAGATGTCCTAGCGCAGGTGACGTTGTCTTCCTGATGCAGAAGACAACACACCCTGTCGTCAGAGGTAGACCTGAGGTTAAAAGAGTACAACCAAAGCGGTTGTTCCATTACTTTGTCGTATAATCCGTAAAATTGTTATTTATTTATCTATATCAATGCAGAGATGCATGTTTTCGGATCTTCATTTGATTGTTTAATCGCAAAGGTCAACAACAAACTGGTCTCTTAACCTCGCTAAAAACGTGAGGATTGTATAATATGTATATAACGTAAATTCGATGTAATATATAATTTATATCGTTTTGAATGGGATGATTTCGAAAAGAAAACCACTTTTTGAGGAATCAAGGAACCGATGAGTGTATCAAGAGA
This sequence comes from Mesocentrotus franciscanus, assembly GCA_037976565.1. NCBI lineage: Eukaryota > Metazoa > Echinodermata > Echinoidea > Camarodonta > Strongylocentrotidae > Mesocentrotus > Mesocentrotus franciscanus. The sequence continues at coordinate 24,681,884 of CP137672.1, forward strand.
ATATACCTACACTGACCGTAGGGCGTGCAGATCACCAAACAAGTCTGGCTCGATGTACGCTAAAGTAATATCCACAAGCATGCTGAAAATGAAATAGAAATTGAAAAGTCGTCTTCTTGCAATTTACACTTTGCAAAAATGGGATAAAGCTCCAAACCTACGATACTTACGGCTTTAATTAATGGGTGATCTGTTAACGCTGATTAAGAAGTACGAAGAAAATATAGGATAACAGAAAAACCTCGCGCACGCCACCCAAATCGGATTTCGGTTTCGTAGGCACGCGCGCAGTCTGCTTATAAATTAATTTTAACTTCATAAAGGGAGCATTTTAAGCTATTAATTTCTCTTTACATAGTGGTAATTGATGTTCTTATTTCTAATATAGTATACCTGCATGGAACTCAAACAATGAAAGCATTTCCCAGGGATGGGATCATACTATAAATGCTATTCACTGATATCCTAGTACAATATCAGGGAATCTGCTCGGTGAAGCTTATGACATCTTGTAGAGCGGACAAAAACAAAGTAACAGCAAATGTGGACTTCCTTACAATAATTCCAATCGTTCTGATTTTCGCAAGGCTCCTGAATCGATACGAATAAGTGGGTTGTAGCTGATGTCTCTGCAAAATTAGAAATATATAATATGATCAACTGATTGGCAGAATCTTTTGGGGGTATATATTGTACTCGTATTATGGCATGAGATAGATCAGATATCTTTGACCATCTTCGGCCATTGGTAAGAATTGCTGGCCCTCAAAAAGGAGAATGGATATGCAAATAATTGGAAACATCCGTTATGAGAAGATTTATATGAGCACTAATGGTAAAAACCGGAATTTCTCACCGATAAACGGCACAGAGATAGATGACAAAAATTATACTACACATGCGTTATTTTTGACCCAAACTGTAACCGGATGCATGTCGATTGCCGTCAACGAACAAACTTTGAGTTTTCAACGAAAGACAAATATCCACATTTGTGCATCCCCTTATTAAATCAAACAACTGATTTTTTACAAAACTTACAGGTATAGGAGATGCACTTGTTCAGTAGGCAGTCGTGTGACATGTATTCTATCCCATTTCTTGAAATGTTTCTGTAAGTATGTAAAAAGACAAGGAGAATATTTTGTTGGACGATTGTTATTATTATACACATGTATTTAGAAGACAATGATAGCAGGGCATAAATCGTAATTCAAATAAATCATTGGTACAGTACTTCATTCTAAGTTTATATCTGTTTTACTGGGACCAAGTATCTTCATTATTTACACATATCTGAATGTCACTTTTAATCATTGTCATGATAAAAAACAAATAATAATCTATATATCTCAGTGGAAATGGTTCAATAAAGACGAATTCAACCCTCCATCCACTTCAACTTTTTCCACTCCTTCAGATAGAGTTTTAAACAAAATTATAGATTACAGGCCAGTATAAATTATCATCTTTTACATTTATCTAACTCTGAATTTGGATATGGTGGAATTGAACATCAATTTGACAGGAATTCATGATAATCTTAGCATTGTTCGATAGGCGGAAAAAATGTGATTCTTTTATTTTCCATTTGAGTTACGCAATTTAATTAGACTACTCATGCTCATTCTTGTACGTGGATGGTAAAACTTGTATTATATCGCAACCGAAAATGTATGTAACAAATGAAAAACTTACAAGTAAACTAAAGCGGTTGATTCTCGAAATGTTCCGTTGTGCAAAACACGAATGAAATTCACACTGAGAGACCTGCAAGAGGAACCAAATCAAATGTAGCTGCATACAAATGAGGACTGAAACGTTAAAGAGTAAAATAACTTCTCTTAATCATAGCATTTTCAAGTTCTGGCAAGGAGTGTTTGACTTATGCAAAATTGCTTACCGTTTATACGTAGTACGCTGGCATTATACAATCTCTTCTCAATGTTGTCTAAATTCTCTCATAACAGTCTTCCAAATGAAAGATTTATCACAAAGTTTTACTTATCACATATCCATCAGTGCAATTTCACATAAATAATTGCATGTTATGCTCTTTCGGTATATATAAGATATTTTAATTGAAATATGAATAGCTATCAGGGAAGTATCATATCTGACAATAATAACACATTCTTTACAGGATTCTGGAGCTTTTTTGCCTGCTCTCTAAACAAGGACTCGGTTCGTTGTCTAACAGTATCTGGCCGTAGACGATGGAAATGTTTTATCACGGAGTTCTTAGGTAAGGGTGACAGGATGGAACTCACAGATATGTAAAAGCTGGTAAGTCCTTGAAGGCATCAGGGTGCACATCCTCGACCTTGTTTTGAGAAAGACCCTTCTTTTTCTGAAACCGCTTCATATCATGAATTTTTTCTTACATTCAGTGAAAATATGTGTCTCCACAATTTGTGAATAAATAACTTTATAAATCGATTCCAAGAGTTGTTAAACAAATAATAAGCATTTTACAAACTTCGAAACCTCCTCAAATTTTTGACGGTTTATACTAATCTCCTTTTCAAAAACATATTTGCAATACTTATATTTAGGGTGAATGTATGATTGAAAATGTTCTTAAGGGAAAATATACATTGATTTAATTTAGTTTTAGTATAGGGCAAAAAGGAGGGGACCTCGGAAGGTACGTCAACAAGCTGCCAATTTGTGTTTGATTCATTGCAACTTTAAATATTCATAACTTTCTTTCTTTAAATCGGTTTTTAGCTCAAATCTTCAATGACCTGTTTCCCTCATTTTCCTGCTTCTATTAAAACCAAGTTATTACTAGGAAGGACTTCCCCTATAATATCATTCAAACTCAAACAAATCTCAGGAAAACATCATTTACAACATTTCCAAGTCTGGCATGTTTGTGAAAGCATTCTTTGGTACTAACTTGATACGATTGTTTATGAGAGTTCTGCATGGAAAAGAAAAGATGGAAGAATGTCATTTAGATTTGGAAAAATATTATATTATTTTGTTTGTTTGTTTATTTGTTTGATTGTCTGTCAGCCAACGTTTTCATTAATAACAAAATTGCCCGTTCTCTCTAAGAAAGATAGTCTTCCTCCCATTACTAGCAATTGTAATTTTGATAATTATAAAGAGTTTTATAGAGTCATATTTTATAATTAATCAATTTGTTATTTTTTCGAGGATCAGCTAATACTACTACTCATATTCTGGATTTATATAGCGCCTTATTTATCTACGATGTTTATTAGGTTTTTCATATTACAGAATTTGTACTCTATCAGACATCACAGTTTCAGTTTGGCTAAGAACAGACAAGTTGTTAACTGTAACAAGGTGAAATTAATTCACAAGTTTCAGAATTATAATCCTATATAAACATAAACATAAACATCTTGAAAACAAAAAAAGCCTTACTTTACATTTTCATTAGCGAAACGTACATTGTACGAGTAGGTTATATTTTTTTCTTCTTCTTAGAGCTTCCACTAACGCTATTTATTTGTACTTATTGAAACTTAAACTGTACCAATCACCTAAAATAAGTTATGTATGTATAAATTCAACCTAACAAAACTTCACCTGGCATTCTATAGACTAGCGGTTAAGGAGTGTGAATAATAAAGGATGTAATAACGGATACAAAGGAACATGTCGGACATGGGTTCCGTGGTGGTTCCGCCCGGCCCCTATTTTATAGGCATAAGATCTCGAGGGTGGAATTTGTCTAGCTAAGATAGCTTAGTTCAAGTTCGAGTTCAAGTTCATTTATTCACCATTTTCGAATCATAGTGCATGACATAAAGAAAATAACAATACATTTCTGGTAGCAATGAAGTTTAACGTAGATCTTGGAATTAATAATAGGACATTGGTTACTTTACAATTTATTATTCACATGTCATGACCTCCAATATATTTTCTTTTAAATAGAAGGGCGAGTCAAAGAGCTATGCTTGAATATTGCAAATGTGTCCTAGGACATACTCATCCAGTCAATTCTCTGAAGTAGTATCTATCATTACCTAGTTTCAAATTGAATTTTATACAGCTATTAATATCAACATTGTTTCGTTGACAAACTAGCGATCTACTAATAGCCAAATTTAACAATTTCCTTTCTTAATTCATACATCGGTGTGTTATATGATTCTGTTAAAATAGCAGATTGCATTTTCGTGTAAAACACCGGGAAGGTTTGAAATAAAGCATATATCCTCTGTGACATGACAAGAAAATGGATCAAACCTGAATTTGTTTTTTTCTGATTTTTCAAGGGAAAAAACGAGATTAAAAAGGGAAAATAATTAGACCTGACGACTTACCTTGTGATGAGCAGCTGATGCTAGTTTTATAATAGTAGCAGAACTCTATTCCCGATTCGGCCAAGGGGCAATCAAAACTGTTCGTTTCATCTCCGGTACACTGTGCCTTTGTCAAGTATTTGTTGCCGTAGACCAAGGAGTTTTAAGAGATGGAGTCATATCTAGCTCATTCCCTTTGTACCATCTTCGATGCCGCCAGGAGAAAATATGAGGTTCGGTAGGCCCAACGTGTTGTTCTCCAGGGCCGGGCGAAGACGTGAAGAGTTAAACACCCCGGCATCAGAGGCCGAACCAGTTCCCCCCGTGTTACACCAGATGAACTTGTAATCGGCGTCGACTAGAGCGAGTAAAATTAGGGAGAAGTAGCCTTTGTAGTTAAAGTAGTTGCTGCCGCTCTTATTTGGTTTCTTGATCTCAATGTGCTTTCCGTCTAAGGCGCCGCAGCAGTGGTGGAAGTTCCATCTCTGATTGAAATCGCTGGCGACCCTCTGCCACTGGTCTGGCGATGACGGAACGATGAAGAGTTCATCTTTGAAGCTCTCGTAGATTGCTTTGCAGACCTGAGACAATCAAAGTATACAAAGAAATGCATTAAATGTATGTTTGTTTCTTGGCAACTTGTAATATATATGTAATTGAAATTAATGAACAAGGATATTTACCTTTGGAACAAACAGCACAATGGTGTTGTGAGCCACACGAAAGCTAAACGCCAAGGACCGGTAACTGTTTCCAGTAGCCAGAAAGCGCAATGTAATGACCAGTTTTAATAAAAAAATTCATAATGAAATTGTAGAGGTTGCATACTTGTACAAATTTATAAGAAAATATAACAGCGAGATGTTTGTACCAGAAATGAATACGTACGTTTCACTTTTCGTAATGCGTGGGGCAACACGGTGCAACAAATCTGCAAAGGTGTTACGGTCCAGCCGGAGATACGCCATGTAGTCACCTTCCGACTCACGGTCAAGCTCAGCGAACAGGGTCTCGTACTGCCCGTACAGTTGCCTCCTCTGTATCCATGGTCGCACCCACCGGCGTCGCCTTATTCTCTGTAGATCCTCCTGTCTCTTTTGAACCAAAGCAGCTGCTACAACTGATCGATCTTCCTCCTCCTCCTCCTCTACCCTAATACTGCCATCGTGAAATATCAAACTTTCAACAATCATAGAATTTTCGACAATATACGGCAGCGCTTTTTTTTGCAACCCGACCAAATATACCAAAAAAAATCGTAGGATCTTCTTACGAATGACTTGTGAATGCCGTGAGTTACACGTACGACTACCTTGCGAGAACAAAACTCGTAAGATGGCCGTAAGTCTGAGGTAAGAAGAACTCAAGGCGTTCTGACGAAAAACGTACGAACTCTAGGGCCATTGTATAATCGAAAATCACTACGTTTCTCAAGAAGGTCTTAAGTTGTTCTTGCGAATTAAACGGCGTTCGTACGAACTCCGTAAGAAGGACGTAATAAACTATGCCCCGTCTACGAATCTCTACGAACTCTTAAATTCGTAGGAACAGGGAGATTCGTACGAACGCATCGTTCGTACGAACATTTGTGACCGTAGCATAAGATTGGTTGCAATCACTTTTTGTAGGTTTTCATTTTATTCCTAAACTGGAACATTTGAAGAAAAAAATTAAGAGTATGGTCGCAAAGAGACCTTATCCCCTTGGGCAAAATTGCCATTGTCAAATGGCCTCCTATAACTTTGTTTACATGAACTAGAATCCCTTTATTTACTCTTTTATACGGGACGGAAAGCCTGACAAAATTAACCGTAATACAATTATAGGAGATTATAGGAGGCTTAAAGATGTTACATATAGAGTCAAATTTTATGGGTTTAAAATTGCATGGATTAAAAGAGTGTTAGACAATGGCGACAAAGGTAAATGGATTTTTTTAACAATCTTTATATGAGTGGTCTTGGTGAAAAACCTTTGTTGGTCTTGTTATTAAAAAAAAAATTGCAAGTAAATAATTATTTTATAAAAGAAATCTTATCATCTTGGAGTGATTTTTTTTCTTCAGATAATCCTCCTGAAGAATTTATTCATAATCAAGTTGTATAGAATAACAAATGTATCAAGGTAAATGGTTTTATACTCTCGAATGATTGGATAAACAGAGGTATCATTATAATTCAGCATTTGCCTCAAGGGGGTGGTAATTTTCTCACATATTCTGAGTTTGTAAATAAATTCAATCTTCACTGTGATTTTCTAGACTTTTATTCAATTATATCGGCTATAACTTTCAAATGGAAGCATATTTGCAAAGACCCACCTTAGAAAAATATCAATTACCAAAAAGTCGAAGAAGAAATTATTTGCAGCATAAGAAAAGTAACTAAAGTATGTAAACTAGTTCATAAGTTGTGTGTCGACCAAATCTTTAAAGTTCCAATTTCCCAAAAGAAATGGGAAGGTATTTTTTTAGAATCAGTTGTTAATTGTAATAACATTTGCATCATTCTTTTTAAATATTCTTTGTCAACAAAATTAAGGTATTTACAGTTCAAAATTGATTACAACATTCTCGGTGTCAATAAGTATTTACAGACTGTTGGTATATCCCATTCCTTGTTATGTACGTTTTGTTCAGAAGACATTGAATCTATTAAACACTTATTTTGGGAATGGCCCTTAACTTGTCGATTCTTAGAAGATTTTGAAAAATCTACCCTAAAAAAAGGAAATTAAGTTAACATGTAATGACTTCATCTTTGGCATCTGTTATGGAAATAATTCCTCTTTTAATTTCGTTATTTTGTATGCAAAATATTATAAATTGTCAACTAGATGTTTGAAGGGGTATTGATAATTTCCATGTTTTCAAAAGAATTTGAAATATCATTATGATGTTGAACAAACAATCTCTGCGCATTTCTTGATAGATGGAGACACGTCCAACTCATCCAAATACTAGAATCTTGTTTTTCATTGTACTTTCTTCGTCAAATGTATGTATCCATCATTTTGTACATTTGCCTATATTGTTTTATGCTTTGAGAAAAATTGAATAAAGACTTTATTTGAAGAAATAAAAGGGTTTCATTCTTACGTAGTGCGTTAAAAACTGTATCAGTTACTGACGCAGTTCTGCGTCAGATGTGTGACGCCTATAGTGTGCAAAGGGTCTTCTTAGCTTACCTTTGAAATTGGAGCAACGAGCCATCGCTTTCTGCATGAATGCACACACGTCAAATCCTCCAAACCTTGCGTGCTGGCAATCCAAGATATTCGACTCATTCCCTAAGCAATGCACATCTTTCACTCCGTAGTGAAGCCATGTTACCTGATCGGCACCCACTGTCCCGCCAAAGCCAAGACTCTTGCGGACAACTTCGGTATCCTGGAGACTCCAATCTTGCCCATTTGCACGAACACAAACGGTGTCCCACGATCCGTTCACAAAAACGGTGACCATTCCTTCCAACGAACTTGTTTCGCTGTTTTCCTCGTTAACAAGACGTATTGTCCCCTCTGTTGTTAGAGCATGGTTAAAGTTGACGGAAACAATTAACAAAATGAGAGAGATAGAAAGATAGAGAGAGAGGAGGGAGGAGACTTATGAAGGAAGAGAAAGGTGGAGAGGGGTAGAGGGAGATGGGAGGAGACGTTGAGATGCACTGACCTATGTAAGAAATCTTCATATACAGGGGGTACGCTGTAACTGAATTAGGAATTTAGGAATAGAACAAAGCATATTGGACGATTGACGGTTATAGCAAATATGATGAAAAATTTCCTCACATGATAATACAAGCATAAATACTTCTTGGACCATGGAACGAATTTTTTTAATAGCAAAAAAAACAAAACATTTGGATGTTTCTAAGATGAAATATTCTTCAAAGCACAATTTTTTAACAAAAGCCATGATGGTGAACGAAATGCGTAATTCATAAACTTACCCGCGATCGGATCGCTATCAAACGAGGATTTTACCGTTGTCTGTCCAGAAATGACGAATACAGCCACCATGGTAATTACTAGGCAAGATATAAACGCCATAGTATGGTGTTACATGCCTTTTTGTTTAGTTGTATATCGCCCTAAATTACAGATTCTCTCACAACGATGCAAAAATCGTTCAATCTGTCATATAAATTTTAAAAATAGATACCATAGAATGCCACGAATTTATTATAATTCAGCCCCGAAAACCCCTCATACAACGATGCAACTTCTTTCAAAACGATGAATTGAAGTCACTAGTTGTAATGCCTGAGATTTATTCTGATTATTTCAATGTAAACACCAACTCTGTCGCATAGAAACTGATGGTATAGCCTGAAAATTATAATAACTTTTTGTTGTTCTGTAAACAGATATAATGAATAACTCAAGGGTCATTATCATGACTAATATTGTAAATTGTGTGAAGTTTTCTTAAATGCGTGCTTTGAGTTTGGATCTTACAATAAACCACCTATAAACTACTACCATAAATCAAACAAAATGAAAATGAAATGAAAATTAGCGATCTACTAATAGCCAAATTTAACAATTTCCTTTCTTAATTCATACATCGGTGTGTTATATGATTCTGTTAAAATAGCAGATTGCATTTTCGTGTAAAACACCGGGAAGGTTTGAAATAAAGCATATATCCTCTGTGACATGACAAGAAAATGGATCAAACCTGAATTTGTTTTTTTCTGATTTTTCAAGGGAAAAAACGAGATTAAAAAAGGGAAAATAATTAGACCTGACGACTTACCTTGTGATGAGCAGCTGATGCTAGTTTTATAATAGTAGCAGAACTCTATTCCCGATTCGGCCAAGGGGCAATCAAAACTGTTCGTTTCATCTCCGGTACACTGTGCCTTTGTCAAGTATTTGTTGCCGTAGACCAAGGAGTTTTAAGAGATGGAGTCATATCTAGCTCATTCCCTTTGTACCATCTTCGATGCCGCCAGGAGAAAATATGAGGTTCGGTAGGCCCAACGTGTTGTTCTCCAGGGCCGGGCGAAGACGTGAAGAGTTAAACACCCCGGCATCAGAGGCCGAACCAGTTCCCCCCGTGTTACACCAGATGAACTTGTAATCGGCGTCGACTAGAGCGAGTAAAATTAGGGAGAAGTAGCCTTTGTAGTTAAAGTAGTTGCTGCCGCTCTTATTTGGTTTCTTGATCTCAATGTGCTTTCCGTCTAAGGCGCCGCAGCAGTGGTGGAAGTTCCATCTCTGATTGAAATCGCTGGCGACCCTCTGCCACTGGTCTGGCGATGACGGAACGATGAAGAGTTCATCTTTGAAGCTCTCGTAGATTGCTTTGCAGACCTGAGACAATCAAAGTATACAAAGAAATGCATTAAATGTATGTTTGTTTCTTGGCAACTTGTAATATATATGTAATTGAAATTAATGAACAAGGATATTTACCTTTGGAACAAACAGCACAATGGTGTTGTGAGCCACACGAAAGCTAAACGCCAAGGACCGGTAACTGTTTCCAGTAGCCAGAAAGCGCAATGTAATGACCAGTTTTAATAAAAAAAAATTCATAATGAAATTGTAGAGGGTTGCATACTTGTACAAATTTATAAGAAAATATAACAGCGAGATGTTTGTACCAGAAATGAATACGTACGTTTCACTTTTCGTAATGCGTGGGGCAACACGGTGCAACAAATCTGCAAAGGTGTTACGGTCCAGCCGGAGATACGCCATGTAGTCACCTTCCGACTCACGGTCAAGCTCAGCGAACAGGGTCTCGTACTGCCCGTACAGTTGCCTCCTCTGTATCCATGGTCGCACCCACCGGCGTCGCCTTATTCTCTGTAGATCCTCCTGTCTCTTTTGAACCAAAGCAGCTGCTACAACTGATCGATCTTCCTCCTCCTCCTCCTCTACCCTAATACTGCCATCGTGAAATATCAAACTTTCAACAATCATAGAATTTTCGACAATATACGGCAGCGCTTTTTTTTGCAACCCGACCAAATATACCAAAAAATCGTAGGATCTTCTTACGAATGACTTGTGAATGCCGTGAGTTACACGTACGACTACCTTGCGAGAACAAAACTCGTAAGATGGCCGTAAGTCTGAGGTAAGAAGAACTCAAGGCGTTCTTACGAAAAACGTACGAACTCTAGGGCCATTGTATAATCGAAAATCACTACGTTTCTCAAGAAGGTCTTAAGTTGTTCTTGCGAATTAAACGGCGTTCGTACGAACTCCGTAAGAAGGACGTAATAAACTATGCCCCGTCTACGAATCTCTACGAACTCTTAAATTCGTAGGAACAGGGAGATTCGTACGAACGCATCGTTCGTACGAACATTTGTGACCGTAGCATAAGATTGGTTGCAATCACTTTTTGTAGGTTTTCATTTTATTCCTAAACTGGAACATTTGAAGAAAAAAATTAAGAGTATGGTCGCAAAGAGACCTTATCCCCTTGGGCAAAATTGCCATTGTCAAATGGCCTCCTATAACTTTGTTTACATGAACTAGAATCCCTTTATTTACTCTTTTATACGGGACGGAAAGCCTGACAAAATTAACCGTAATACAATTATAGGAGATTATAGGAGGCTTAAAGATGTTACATATAGAGTCAAATTTTATGGGTTTAAAATTGCATGGATTAAAAGAGTGTTAGACAATGGCGACAAAGGTAAATGGATTTTTTTTTAACAATCTTTATATGAGTGGTCTTGGTGAAAAACCTTTGTTGGTCTTGTTATTAAAAAAAAAATTGCAAGTAAATAATTATTTTATAAAAGAAATCTTATCATCTTGGAGTGATTTTTTTCTTCAGATAATCCTCCTGAAGAATTTATTCATAATCAAGTTGTATAGAATAACAAATGTATCAAGGTAAATGGTTTTATACTCTCGAATGATTGGATAAACAGAGGTATCATTATAATTCAGCATTTGCCTCAAGGGGGTGGTAATTTTCTCACATATTCTGAGTTTGTAAATAAATTCAATCTTCACTGTGATTTTCTAGACTTTTATTCAATTATATCGGCTATAACTTTCAAATGGAAGCATATTTGCAAAGACCCACCTTAGAAAAATATCAATTACCAAAAAGTCGAAGAAGAAATTATTTGCAGCATAAGAAAAGTAACTAAAGTATGTAAACTAGTTCATAAGTTGTGTGTCGACCAAATCTTTAAAGTTCCAATTTCCCAAAAGAAATGGGAAGGTATTTTTTTAGAATCAGTTGTTAATTGTAATAACATTTGCATCATTCTTTTTAAATATTCTTTGTCAACAAAATTAAGGTATTTACAGTTCAAAATTGATTACAACATTCTCGGTGTCAATAAGTATTTACAGACTGTTGGTATATCCCATTCCTTGTTATGTACGTTTTGTTCAGAAGACATTGAATCTATTAAACACTTATTTTGGGAATGGCCCTTAACTTGTCGATTCTTAGAAGATTTTGAAAAATCTACCCTAAAAAAAGGAAATTAAGTTAACATGTAATGACTTCATCTTTGGCATCTGTTATGGAAATAATTCCTCTTTTAATTTCGTTATTTTGTATGCAAAATATTATAAATTGTCAACTAGATGTTTGAAGGGGTATTGATAATTTCCATGTTTTCAAAAGAATTTGAAATATCATTATGATGTTGAACAAACAATCTCTGCGCATTTCTTGATAGATGGAGACACGTCCAACTCATCCAAATACTAGAATCTTGTTTTTCATTGTACTTTCTTCGTCAAATGTATGTATCCATCATTTTGTACATTTGCCTATATTGTTTTATGCTTTGAGAAAAATTGAATAAAGACTTTATTTGAAGAAATAAAAGGGTTTCATTCTTACGTAGTGCGTTAAAAACTGTATCAGTTACTGACGCAGTTCTGCGTCAGATGTGTGACGCCTATAGTGTGCAAAGGGTCTTCTTAGCTTACCTTTGAAATTGGAGCAACGAGCCATCGCTTTCTGCATGAATGCACACACGTCAAATCCTCCAAACCTTGCGTGCTGGCAATCCAAGATATTCGACTCATTCCCTAAGCAATGCACATCTTTCACTCCCCCTAGTGAAGCCATGTTACCTGATCGGCACCCACTGTCCCGCCAAAGCCAAGACTCTTGCGGACAACTTCGGTATCCTGGAGACTCCAATCTTGCCCATTTGCACGAACACAAACGGTGTCCCACGATCCGTTCACAAAAACGGTGACCATTCCTTCCAACGAACTTGTTTCGCTGTTTTCCTCGTTAACAAGACGTATTGTCCCCTCTGTTGTTAGAGCATGGTTAAAGTTGACGGAAACAATTAACAAAATGAGAGAGATAGAAAGATAGAGAGAGAGGAGGGAGGAGACTTATGAAGGAAGAGAAAGGTGGAGAGGGGTAGAGGGAGATGGGAGGAGACGTTGAGATGCACTGACCTATGTAAGAAATCTTCATATACAGGGGGTACGCTGTAACTGAATTAGGAATTTAGGAATAGAACAAAGCATATTGGACGATTGACGGTTATAGCAAATATGATGAAAAATTTCCTCACATGATAATACAAGCATAAATACTTCTTGGACCATGGAACGAATTTTTTTAATAGCAAAAAAAACAAAACATTTGGATGTTTCTAAGATGAAATATTCTTCAAAGCACAATTTTTAACAAAAGCCATGATGGTGAACGAAATGCGTAATTCATAAACTTACCCGCGATCGGATCGCTATCAAACGAGGATTTTACCGTTGTCTGTCCAGAAATGACGAATACAGCCACCATGGTAATTACTAGGCAAGATATAAACGCCATAGTATGGTGTTACATGCCTTTTTGTTTAGTTGTATATCGCCCTAAATTACAGATTCTCTCACAACGATGCAAAAATCGTTCAATCTGTCATATAAATTTTAAAAATAGATACCATAGAATGCCACGAATTTATTATAATTCAGCCCCGAAAACCCCTCATACAACGATGCAACTTCTTTCAAAACGATGAATTGAAGTCACTAGTTGTAATGCCTGAGATTTATTCTGATTATTTCAATGTAAACACCAACTCTGTCGCATAGAAACTGATGGTATAGCCTGAAAATTATAATAACTTTTTGTTGTTCTGTAAACAGATATAATGAATAACTCAAGGGTCATTATCATGACTAATATTGTAAATTGTGTGAAGTTTTCTTAAATGCGTGCTTTGAGTTTGGATCTTACAATAAACCACCTATAAACTACTACCATAAATCAAACAAAATGAAAATTTGAGCGTTATTTGTCACTCGATTTGAACGATCCACTTTCCCTCACTAATATTTAAATTAAAATGCGGAAGATATATCTCATTGGACTAAAAAGTAACAAAATTTAGATAAATATACTCCATTAATTTCAAGGAGGAGAACTTAGATTAAAAAAGGGAACTAGAGGATATGACCCCAAATTCAGATTGATTACATGGACGAGAGTGAGAATGAGAAAGGGAGAAGAAATAGAGAAAAAAGAGAGAAGATAGAGGATGAAGGCCACACAAAGGGAAGGCAAAACGAAGTTAATGCAACTAAATGGTTCAAGCACATGTATATCGCTGTTTCCTCGTTTTCCATATCCTATAATTTCGTTCTCCTCTCAACACTGCGCTTTTAAAAGCCGATATGATGCAAAAGTACTGTTACAAGCGAGGGGGGGGCGAGTAAGAGGATATTGTATTTGTAAACTATCCAAATAATTTTTAACTTTAGTGTTAGTGGATACAGATGGTTTTGAGGAAAAGGAAAATAACGATAAAATCAGATAGGTGAAAATTATCGTGTTTAAATTGTTTTGATAAAATATTGACTAGAGAGCGTGCGTTCGGATTGAAATAATTTATGAAAGGAAAAAAGTTGTAATCTATATCGTGTGTATCAAAGCTCTTGCATTTTAAAAGTGTTTCGGTATGAGACACATTTGATCTATCAAATTATCTCGACACGCACATATACAATACAGACATGGCCTATGTGAGTCTATATTAATGAGTTGTCTGGGGGAGGATGTGGACACTTTAATTTACGATCGTTTTGATAAAATGTTCACGGTACAAGTTCAACTTAACAGCAACATCGTAACATTCATAAATTGCATTTATTCTGACATAATGTTCAAGTAGGTATTGCAAATAATAGTGGTGGAACGATGGCCATGTGGTAGTGCAGTGGTCTTGTAACCAGAAGGCACCGGGTTCGAAACCAAGTCAATGCGACTTACTATTAGTGCTTTTTGGTAAGATATCAATCCGTATTACTGAATCCGTCAGAGAGGACTTAAAGCCTTCGGTCCCCAGACTGCTTACTTAGACACATACACATGCTTTTTAACAGTCAGGTAAAAACAAATCATCGAACGAACATAGTAACTTTTAAAAGAGATTAATGAGAACAAACCCACGTTCGCCTAAGTGATGAAGTTTGGTTAATACCTTTGACTGTTATGATTACAATAGTGGGAATCAAGTAAATACATTGGAGATACATTATTTATTTTATTTTGTATCAGAACTTTTCTATGTTACTATTGCTTATTTTTTATGTTTCCTACGTTGATATCTGGTAGTCAGACAAAACACCCAAACAACCACCAAACTACATGCACACACTAGACACACACACACACTCACATGTCTATCCCTTCCCACACATACTTTGTCCATAAGGACTAGGACATAGAGTAACAGGCGGACATAAAAGGCAAATTATGTTGTCACATGATATTACTCCGTATTTTAGGTGAACCTTAGAGATTTATGAGTATCGATGCCCTTTAAAGATAACATTTCGCAACAAAAACTCAAGAACAAGAAGAAAACCTTCAAGAAAACGCACCTTGCTATATTATTTCTTTATTAGTTACACAAATTAACGAAAGCTTCATTCTCTTATATCGACATCTGTTCTAGTGAGACTAAGACTATGCCTCACTCTGACCGCCTCTTCATGTGGATGGGGAAGGTTGACAAATGTCAGTTTGAATTCCCCATACCAGATTACGTCTGCATTATTACAAAGTAGCCATTAATGGACTGGCAACATATAGCAAACAAATCTAGCAGAGAACTACTATAATACATTTATTTATGGTGGCAATGCAGACATGAATATCAGTGATATCAAGATTTGATATTCTTTTTTGCTTTAAGTCTTTATATTTAATAGAAAATGGGTATCCATAGCACAGTGAGAATTTTAAAGAAAATGTTATGCGATATTACAGCAAACAAATGACGATGTTGATTATGTTAGATATGCCTCCATTCCTTCTGCAGATTAATACATATGCCATTCCAGGTACTTGAATTACATGGTTCTAGGACACCTACTCCCTGGACAACCACCCCCGGATAACAACCCCTAGGTTAACCGTCCTCTTGGACAACTACCCCCTAGGACAATTACCCCCTAGGACAACTACCCCGGGACAACTACCCCTGGACAACTATCCTAGGGAGTAGTTGTCTGGGGTAGTTGTCCTAGGGGGGAGTTGTCTGGGGGGAGTTGTCCGGGGGTAGTTGTCCTAGGGGGTAGTTGTCCTAGGGGGTAGTTGTCCAGGAGGTAGTTGTTCGGGGGTAGTTGTCCTTTCGGGGTGGTCGTCCTAGAGGGTGGTAGCCCTATAGGGGGTAGTTGTCCTAGGGGGTAGTTGTCCTAGAGGGTGGTTATCCTAGGAGTTTGTTATCCGGGGTTGGATGTCCAGGGGGTAGGTGTCCGGACACAGAATTACATATATCATTTGCCATGCTTATATACACACCTCAAACATTATACCGTGCCAGGATATGAAATTGATTTTCATTTTGTAGCTGTTTTTAACCCGTTCCTTCCGACATTATTCAGCCTGATAGCCGCCTCACAAACGAGAATAAAAATCAAAGACTCGACCAGTTCGCTGCCGTGCGTGCGTTCAGCGGGACGAACAATGTGTGTGCGTTCAAGCCTGGCCAGCTATACAGCTAAGTTACGTAAGAGGAACAATAGACGTGGCCGAGGGTAATGGTCGTTGTCATGGTTATAGACTCCAACAAGAGAAGAGCGGAAACAATGAACTGACATACAGCATTGATGATCCTTGTATACTGTACATTTATATAGGGTTCAAATAACCCTTTTTTTGGAGGGGGCGGGGGTCTTGCTGTTTTGCAGTTGTCGTTTACTGTTTTCAAAGAAGGTTTATGGGATCACGTTCCGAAGTACTCCTAAATAAAAAAATTGTTATTAAACAAATGACGTAGAACCAGATTTTACCCTATTTAAAATAATAATTCAAAGATATAACAATTATGCAAGATAAAGGAATATGAGCAAAAAGATGTGATGATGAAAAATGTCCCAACAGATGATTATGAGAAATTATTGTTTCTCTCTCTTTTCCTCTCTCTGTATGTTTCTCTCTCTCTCTCTTTCTCTCTCTCGCTCGCTTTCTCAGCGCCATTTTCCATCTTCATCTCTGGTACTGTTTTCCGTTCCGCTATTTGCTTTTATTCCGGAAGTATTCCTTTCGATCTTGAGATAAATTATTATACCATAACCTCGATATGGAGAAGAAAAACACGGAACGAGTGCCTTATGATATCGAAATAAGAAGAATATAACTGTACAATAATTATAAAGTAAAACTTTTGAATGTAAATCATGATGAAAAATGGAAACTAAAGAGAAATCCAGAGCGGGTGGGGTGGGGTTGATCGGAGAGATAAATAGCATAATAATAAATAACAATACGTACAATTCTCTCTCTGTCTCTCTCCCTCTCGTTTTCTAAATGTCATTTTCTATCTTCATCTCTCATAGTGTTTTCTGTTCCGCGATTTTTGATGAGATCGCGTTTCGACTTACTCCTAAATAAAATTAGCTGATCATTATTATAACGTAGAACCAAATTTGACTCTATCTGAAATATTCATTCAAATATATAACAATCATGGAAAGATAAAAGAATAATACAAATGTGATTTAGTAAAATGTCAGACGAAAAGATGACATGAGAAATGATTGTTTCTCTCTCTGTTTGTCTCTTTGTCTCTCACTCTTTATCGCTTTCTTTTTTTTTCTTTCTCTTTTTCTCTCTCTCTTTTTCTGTCTCTGTATTTCTCTTTCTTTCTTTCTCTCTCTCTCTCGCTCGCTTTTTCAGCTCCATTTGCCATCTTCATCTCTGGTACTGTTATCCGTTCCGCTATCATTGCTTTTAGTCCGAAAGTATTCCTTTCGATCTTGAGATAAACTATTATACCATTACCTCGATATGGAGAAGGAAAACACAGAACGAGCTCCTGATGATTTCAAAATGAGAAGAATATTACTGTACAATTATTATAAAAAGTAAAACTTTTGAATGTAAATCTGTGTTGCATCAAAATGATATGAAAAAAATGTTTATTATGCTATATTGACGCTACTTATATACGTTGGACATCATACTTTAGCGAAAAGATATAAACAACCAAAAAAGAAAGTAACCAAACCAAAAGAATCAGAGCTGGGGTGGGGGTGATCGGAGAGACAAATATCATAAAAATAAATACAGTATACAGACTACGTCCAACTTTCTATCTCTCCCACCCTCCCCTCTCACATATACCTGATATTTAGTATAGGAACGAAATAGAGAACGAGCGGCTGATAATGTCGAAATGAGAAGAATATTACTGTACAATACTTATAAAAGTAAAACTTTTGAATGTACATCTCTGTCGCATCAAAATGAAATGAAAAGTTTATACATGTTATTGACGGAAATGTTATACATCGGACATTATACTTTAGCACAAAAGAGTTATCTAGAAGAAGGTGGGCAATATGATAAGAGAAAGAATGAAACTTTCTCTTTTATTTACAAACAAATAAATAGCATAAAAACCCTACATAAACAGAAGGAATCGTGAAGAGGGAGACAAAAACAAATATGAAAAGTACACAACAAATAAATATAACAACGATAGGATTCTAGAGCGGAAGATAATAGGGGAAACAAAATAGTTTGTAAGTATTGGCAAAGTATATACAAATAAAAATGACACAGAAATATTTGCAAGTATTTGGGACCTATATAGAATATGCGAAAAGAGTTATGTCTTTGTCTTTGGCCCATGCACCTACAGCTAAGTTACGTAAGAGGAACAATGAACGTGGCCACGAGGGTAAAGGTCGTTGTCATGGTTATAAACTTCAACAATAGAAGAGCGGAAGGGTATAATTGATTCATTGTGTACGGTGTACGCGCGCGTGCCGTGTACAAAGGTATCCAGAGCGAGTGTGGAATTCGCTGCTTCTAAAATCATAATGTCCGGCTTACACTGTCCTAGCTATAGTAGACCCAGCGAATTCGAAAATCTATGAAAATAACGTAAACTGACTTACATGTGTTTCTATACGAATATCCTGAAAGAGGACTCATGCATTTGCATGCTTAACTTGTAATAAAACAAAAATTATGCAACTACAGTTGGTAAAAAATGAGATGCATGTAGCCAAGGGTTCAAGGTTTGTATACAGGTAATTTATATTGTATTTAGAAGGTGAATAGATGGACTTTTATGTAATAAAATTAGCCCTTGCTCGGACCCGAGAAATCTCGGTTTCCGTTTGTGACTAGGTACCTCGGGGCCCGAGAAATCTCGGTCCCCGAGTTGAACGGGTTAATATATCCCGGTAAATGTAGAAGTATTTTGGCCCATAACCCGACGATTGTACTAAATTGATTTCGCTTTATTCTAATATCCTCAATTTACAAAATATTTTGTAGGGCGCTGTTATCATCTATTGTTTTCTGTCTTGATCTCTATTTTATACCTCTGTGTTGCGAAGTATATCATACCATATCAAAGTTTTAATGCATAACTAATATATCGATGATATCTTTCAACCACTTTCTCCTCCCTTTTAAGTAAATTTCAATCACTTCAGATTTTACAATTAACTTCCCGTTACTGTCTTAATGGTCTTATTTTCATTCATCTTATGATCATCGCTGCCGACTTGCGTCAAGGAGGTGTTACTTATAGTTGCACTTCTTTCTTTCGTACCACCCCTTTCAGAGTTTAGTGTGTTTTTCTTGGGTCTCTTCCTGCCTTCCATGTAGTTAGCAAACGTGTATAATATGGGGTTGATGGAGGAATTGATTGGGATGATAAATATAACACTCCAAGCATAAAGGGATGTCGGTAGGACAACGAGACCCGATTGTGTGAGGATACCCATTACAATGATAGGCATCCAACATGCGAAGTCTGTCCCTACTATCAGCGCCATTTTTCTGGCCACTTTGATTTCTCGATTACGAATTGTAGCATTTCCCACGCTCTGGGTTGATTTCTTGACCTCTATAAACATAACGACATAGCATACCAGAATAAAAATGAATAAAACCATGTTAATACCGATAAATGTTACTATAGCGTAGAGCCAGGATGGACGAACTGTTCTGGTGGTTACGATGTATTCGGCTGAAAATTCGTTATTTCCTGATGTGGTGTCTACAAAATGAAGCAACCCCGTCTCCTTTGATTCAGCGTGTAATGGCAACCCAATACAAACATCTGACAGTCCGTAGAACCCGGGCAGATCGGCTGGGACTACAAGTGGTATCAAACTGAGGGTGCATATGAGTAGCCATAATACTGTCATAACGGTCGCTGTGGCTTTAATATCGAGACGGTATCTACCGAAAGGAAACTTGATACATATGAGTCTATCAACCGTCATGAGAGCCAAAGTGAAAACAGAACTTTCGCTGGATAGAAATGCGAGGAAACTGGAAACTTTGCATAGATGCGATTTACGCCAGATAGGTGCACTCAAGAAATAACTATTACCGAAATGGAAATCTGCGGATGTTATGATAATCATGTAGATACCCATAATACAATCTGCAACAGCTAGATTGAGTATCAGGAGAGTTTGAACACTTAGCTTCGTTTCATGACGACATCGGAGAACTAGGACAACGATGTTGCCGATTAGAGAACAAAGTCCTATGATCCAACCAGCAATTCGTAGCACGACACTCGGAAACAGCCTTCCACAGGTATCTAGAGGACTTGTGGAAGTTGTCCTAGCGCAAGTTACGTTCTCTCTTTGATTTAGAAGACAACACAGTCGGTTGTCAGAAGTAGACCTGAAACAGAATGCAAAAAACAAAATTCTGATAGAATACGAACCTGTCTGTAGTTCTTCGAATTATGATACAAAAGTATCATTATTCATGTTACAAACCAATTAATTGATTCTTCTGTTGCTCTAAAAACTTTGTAAAAATAAATTGAAAGAAGAAAATTAATTCTATTTAGTTAAATCGAGGGACAATCAATTTATTTTACACATAATTTCAAAACAACATTTTCTAATGGTGCGTCAGTGCCTTTCAACCCCGATGCGCACTTCGTGTTCTTACATTCCGATGTTACCGTTTCTTGTGCATTTGGCCCATCAAATCTTCAGCACACTGCAAACGGTAAATAACATTAAGTTTATTATCTACTTACATGGCTTTCAACGAAGTTAGGCCAGTAAGTACGTCCTTGTGGATGGACTGTAGATCGATGTCCAGTAGTAAACTTCAGTTGTTGTATAAATGACATAAATTTACGTAGTTAATACATACAAATCTCAATTATCCAGTTGTTTAAGAAATTGTTACCTTCATGTAGATTAGCACGGAAAATAACCGCCCGATGACAACCACCCCCCGAGGACAATTATCCCTGTGGACAATTACCCTCCCGAGGACAATTACCCCAGAAAAAAATTTGCTTTTATTAAAACCAACTTATTATCAGGGTGGACTTCCCCTTTAATGAAACAGGGGGGTAATTTTCGGGGGGGGGGGTAATTGTCCTCGTGGGGTAAGTTTTAGGGCTGGGGTTGTAATTGTCACACGACATATATACCACAACAAATCGTGGAGCAAAAAAGGTGCATGTCCAACTTTCCCTCACGACGGCATGTCGATGCCACGATGCTCAACATTTCGTAGGACTGGCTAGCGACGACCCCCGAAGATCCACGATTTGCCCAAATTTCTGTCGTGTCGTGGCACAAATGCGTCGTGGGTTCGTTGTGACCAGGCCTTTAGTTACATTTCATGATCAGGTTTCAAATACATCTTAAAGCTAAAGTTGAGTTCTGGTCATGCGATTGCATTGTGAAAGAAACGTTGTGGAATTGATCAGAAAAGGTTGATCATCTAGCATGAAAGTATTGGTCAGTACTGCAAGATTCTGTGATCATCAAAATTATAAAAAATTTGGCCCAGTCTTTGTAAAGTTACAAGCAATGTACACAGAAAGATGTATATGGGACTACACGAACATGTGGCATAAAAATCCGTCCCGATTTTTATGATGTTACATGCGATATTTAGAATATTAAGTCATTTGAAGAGCCATGCTTTTCAGGGAACATTTGTTTTCTGATGTTCTTCCACACTTGCATTATACAATGATAACGCTCACAAATTATTTTTCACCTCTTCCCAGAACTCAACCTTCTCTTTAAGGGTCGTATATTTAATACAAACGAACTTGTCATTTCATTATCCCCTCGCCGACGAAGTCGGAGGGGATATAGAAACGCTGCTGTCCGTCCTTCCGTCCTTCCTTCCGTCCGTCCGTCCGTTCGTAACAAATTTGGTTTCCGATCGATAACTTCAGTAATGTTTTCCGGATTTTAATGAAGTTTGATATGAAGGTACATGGTATCAAAATACAGGCTAAGTTCGATTTCGGAGTATGTAGGTCAAAGGTCAAAGGTCATAGCTCATTAAATATGCGAAAAAATACACATCTGGTTTCTGATCGATAACTTTAGTAATGTTTGACGGATTTTAATGAAATTTGATATGAAGGTACATGGTATCAAAATACAGGCTAAGTTCGATTTCGGAGTATGTAGGTCAAAGGTCAAAGGTCATAGCTCATTAAATATGCGAAAAAATACACATCTGGTTTCTGATCGATAACTTTAGTAATGTTTGACGGATTTTAATGAATTTTTATATGAAGGTACATGGTATCAAAACACAGCCTAAGATCGATTTCGGAGTATGTAGGTCAAAGGTCATAGCTCATTTGATATGCGTAAAAATACACATCTGGTTTTCGATCGATAACTCTAATAATGTTTGACGGATTTTAATCAAATTTGATATGAAGGTACATAGTATCAAAACACACCCAAAGTTTGATTTCGGAGTATGTAGGTCAAAGGTCATAGCTCATTAAATATGCGAATCTGGTTTCTGATCGATAACTTTAGTAATGTTTGACGGATTTTAATGAAATTCGATATCAAGGTACATGGTTTCAAAACACAGCCTAAGTTCAATTTCGAGTATGTAAGTCAAAGATGAAAGGTCATAGCTCATTAAATATGCAAAAACCCTAATTATATATGTGAAAATGTGGTTAATTTCCTTGCCTAGTAATATAATAGTATAGTCTAATGGAGATAACTTGTTCTGACGTATATAGGCCATTTGTACCCTGCGAGGGCATGCTACGCTTTGCGTTGACTTTCTAGTTACTTATATATAGCGTGGTTGTACTCCAAGTTCATGTAAAATGAACAATGGGTAATATACATTTGCAGTGATATGATATCAAAATAACATCTGTCTAATTTTGTCTGACCGTGTGTGATAAAAGTATGCCTTCATCATAAACCTTAAAAGGATCGACGGTGCTACTTACATGTATTCCAGACTGATCGCATAATCGAATACATCAGGATCGATGTGAGTTATTGGATTGTTGCTCAAATCGCTGTGGATGACATGAAACAAAACAAAATCGTTTAGTCTTGATACAATTTACAATACCGCGAATCCGATAGAGTAGAGACACAAAGCAACTACAATGTTTTCACAATTCAGATATTCAGAACTTTAACTACATGGATATTGATCAATTTCTATAACTCATTAAGTTTATAAATATAGTTCTGAAAAGGTGTAAACTTTACCTATCAAAATTTAATCATAATGGTACAATCAATTCATAAAAATAATGTACGATAACATTTTTCAAATTTTGAGGGCAACAGTGGATTTCAGTGAGGTGTAATTGGTGAGTTATTGTGATTTCTGCATCAGTAATTGGTCCAGTATTTTGTAAAGAGTCACGGTGTGTTGGACAAGTTAACTGAAGTGCTATTTTAAGCTTATGGTCATGTGATATTTCAAAAGCGCCTAAATAGTATCAAGACAAGATGATTCAATTATCACAGAACTATATCAGCCTCTCTCCATTCCTATGACTGTTAGTTATTTATTCCTGAAAGCAGAAATGATACATAAAAATACATAGACGAAACAGCAACATTTCAAATATAGACAACCTACAGAATTATCAGGCTAATAGGGTAATTGACACCAGTTATGATGGTTCTCGTGACTTTTGGTTATTTATGCACTTAGTTATGAAAGCAGATAAATAAGAATACAAAAAGACGACGAAGCGAAATATCAAATACAGGTAACTTACAGAAATAACAGGCTAGTCTGGTCTTTGAAGTCTTCGTTTCCAATGTGTTTGATATTATTATGGGACAGGTTTCTGCCAGGAGGAGTAAACATTTTTTTTTTTTGCAGTAATGATCATGATGTCCTTGGAAAGTACTATTGTCAGAAGGTCAATTCCATGCGTTACGGAATGACATTTCCATATAATTTTCAATTTGGAAAAAGGAATATCATAGACGTGTTTAATAAACATCTGCAAATTATATTGATATGATCTGGAATTGTCATTCCGTAGCCCTTGGAAATGACCAGAACAAGACTTTCTTTTCACGCATATAGCCCATGTAATATCTACAATAAAAGAACAAAACCAGAGGCATCGCGTATTCGGACAGTTTACACCTTGCACAATAATTTCAATTTTATCAAATTACCATGCGGAGAACTATCTTGACTATTATAAATATTTGCTGCGTTAATCTAAGTGGAAACATGCCTGACAGGTCACAATAGGATCATTTCTCTCCACAGGTTGATGTATTTGTTTTTCATTTCAAATTGAGCAACGATCTATTTCGCACCTAATGTCCTTTTGAACATTTCCATTGAGACTTTTCTCGGAGAATTAAATATAAAATATAATTTGTTGCTAGATCTCTTCGCTCGCTCGCTAAAACTAGATACTCTGAAGTTGATATACGGGGGAAATTGTTTCCATACGTCTATATTTACAGCAATGATGAAAACGGATAAACAACGGAAAACTCAATATTCATTATTATTCAGTTTGCTATTGTTCCCATCATAGGCCAGCATTTTTTACAGTGGATACTAATAATAATATTTCTGCTTATATAGCGCTTAATACATCGGCAATTTCCGAGTTTCTAAGTGCTTTACAGATAAGTCATTACCCCGCATTCTGGCTTGCCCGCATACAATGTATGCACTTTCTCCACTCCTGGGGAGCATTCCAGCAAGAGCTACTAGGCTCATACTGCTATGCATACTACATTGGCTTTCGCATCCTACCGGGTGGATGCATTTTGATATCATATGTGTGGCCCACGACACGAGTTAGAATTTGGGCCGGGTACCCCCCCCCCCCTCCCCACACACATACTGACAAGCTGACTTAGCCATGGGCAATACATTTATGATAACGTTATTACCCCCTTACAGTTTCACAAGTTCAGGTAATCCATGTAGCAATCCGTTGATGGTAACGAGATTGTTGTTTTCAAGAGTTCTGTATAACAAATGACGACACGAATAACAGAGAAAAGTAAAGGGGAAAATGCTAAGACGTGAGTCTCTGACACTGAAGTGAAGATGTCATAAACTTTAGAATCAGTTACTCAAAGTCAGTACCCCATATATACTTCGCTCCACTTCAGACACAAGGGGTTTCAAGTGCCTAGAGTAACTTCAAATATAGGAGAACGTAGTTTTCTTTCCAGTTGTTAGTTAATAGGTTTTTTGAGTGAATGACATTCTCGTACCTCTGTTGAATCATTTAAGAAGTATCTTAAAACGTATGTAACTGTTTTATATTTCATGAATTGAATAATCTGTTCTGTACCACACAGGTTTTTTATCAGTTTTGAGTTTGGTATAGCGATATAGAATAAACAATCGTTATAATTCTTATTATCATTATTATTATTATTATTATTATTATTATTATTATTATTATTATTATTATTATTATTACTAATATCATTACTATTATTACTGTAAGTATTAATACTTGTATTGTTATTACCATTATTATATTGTTATTACTATAATAATAATTATAATTATTATACATATTATTATTATTATTATTATTATTATTAATATTATTATTTAGGGGAGAGGCATCAGTCCCTTGAACTTACATGCGTTGGATTTGAAGTCCATCAAATGATCCGTTGTCTATCTTTTGTATGTGGTTGTTCTCCAGGTATCTAGATGAAATAAAAGTCAATCATTCTCTGTTATTTACCAACCGGGTTAAGAATACAGTGGGTTTTGTTTTTACTTTTTTTCTTAACAGGTTGGAGAAAACATTCATAGGGATCATTAATACATAGGGGATTACAGTTCAGTGAAATGCCTTTGAATTCATTTCATTTGAGATGTTATTTATGATTTTAGTGTTATTCGGACTGCGGTAGGTATTGATTTATTACTCCTATTGAACAAATATGTAGGCGTACATTCTGTCCATAGGTAGGATAAGGAACATTTTTCGTAAGGTTTAAGACATGATTTTGTTCTCCGTTCATATTATTCTTATGAAAACGTCTGTTTCTTTCCTAAAAACATATCAATTATTTTCTCAAGCTTTCAGAGATACATATATTTCCATTCATAGAAACAAAACACCAACCCTCAGAAGAGGGATGTTTTTCATATTAAAGCTGCTTGATGAAGACATTCGAATAACAGAAATAGAAGCTATAATTACTGGTGGAGTTGAGCCATGTTAAACCATGCAAAGTTTCATTCGTAAACTTACAAGCGTCTAATGCTAGACAATCCTCTCATAGCTCCGTAATGCAGTTCGCGAAGGTTATTGTTATCAATCCATCTGTAGGACAGACACAGCAAACACAGGTAAAGGGATTAATAATACTGATGTCTTTTATAGGACCGATATCCGCTAGCTCAGGCTTCAAAATATGACACCAATATTTTTGAGGTCCGCATGACCGCTGATCTTGGTATGTATAATTAGAACAATATTAAATGATTCAAGAAATATTAATTTATAGTATTCAATCAATAACCACTTTACACCGAACGGCTATAGTATATTAAATTGAAGAGATGCTTCTTAATTAGCGCTTTAATGTTGAAGGAGTCCATGTTTAAAGTTGCTTGGATAAAGCACGGAGGGCCATTCCATACCGCTCTGGCAGCCACTAGATATGAATGTTCTCCCCAGAAAGTATGGGCTCGATGTAGTACAACAAGTCCAAGGTATTTGGTCATTTTGTGTTTCCAACCTAATACCAAATATCGTGGAACCAATGAAAAAATTGTCATTAAAGGTATCATTTCCCTCCATATAAAGTATGATCCAACCATGATACCGGGTATCATTACGGCTATCGACTTAGTGCAATTATAAAATGATTTAGCAAATGATAAAGTTAAGATATTTGATTCTTTCTTTTTTCTGTCCTTATTTCATAATTCACTTATTCGAAAGATATTTACATGCAGATGAATATACATGTAGATAGTTACAGATCATGAAATATCCTTTAATCTTGAATACTTGTCTGGTATAATAACAATACATGCAATTACGTACATACATCTAACTTTTTAAGGATTGCTTTTGCCTCTCACGGAGTTTTTTTTTGTAATTAAGCAAAAAATTTCCATACTCACAAGACAAATAAATTACCGGAGAACACGTCATCTGGTATTTCTGTAATGTTGTTGTGGTGGAGATACCTGGTTCAAATAATTAAGAAAGAAGGATGACGGATGCGGAAGCAAAACTTTATAAAAAAGATCAATTATTATGAAGGTCAGGACATCAGACATATGCATCATATACTGCTAGGTTAAGTTTAATATGCCCAACTTTAAAAAAAATACAAATCAATTATTGTGAGGTCATGACATCAGACATATGCATCATATATTGTTAAGTTCTTAATGTTCAATTATTTTTAGTAGGATTTACGTAATAGTGACAGGATGAATCTGAATCAGAATCTTTATTTCGCTTTGTAGAATATAAAGTAGGGCTACCTTGTAACTCACACTAGAGATCTTTCTCCAACTAATTGCCTTACATGGAAGAATATAACTTGAAAAAGGAGCACATGCAGTACTTTCCAAAATGTCAACTCTATCGATTTCTTTATTTTACAAATTGTAAGTTTCGTAATATTCTCGATAATATGATTATTTTTTATGAATTTCATTTTTTTTCTTCAAATATTTATTTGTAGATATTTAAATTTTGTCTATATTAATTTTTCAGTGATATTGTGTTCCTGTTGCTTGTTTTTGTTTAACAATGTTCGAGGACTCGCTGTAAATCAGTTTTTGTTTTTTGTTTTGTACTGATCGTGAGTTTTACCGTGAATAAACAAATACAATACAATACAATACAATTAATCACATTCTTGATTCATTTTCTGTCATTTAACTCACAGGTTTTCCAGTGATGGTAATCCATGAAATGCTCCACTATGAACACGTATGATATTGTTGTTCCCAATGTCCCTGCATATCATAAATACACAGAATCAACGTACATACCAATACCACACTCTCCCAAACACACCCTCACACATATAAACCCACACAAACGCCTACACAGACAAACAAAAGTAGCACGGCAAAAGAAATAACGTTGAAGAAATTTGCACCAAATATCAATATTTATAAAGGATTTACGTTTGTTACACGAAAATGACCGTTTTGCAATCAAAACATACACTGACTACAACAGTACGACAACATTCTTCATTCTTGTGTTCAAATCATTACCTGCTTTGTGAGGTTATTGACTTTGGTAACTTATTTTTTGTAAACGACCTTTCTCGCAGTTGCACACCGGGACTATGATGCATTGTATGTAAGGGAAGATTCGTGTTATCATGAAAAAAGTATGTTACGAATATTATGAATATTCTCATTAAACAAGGTGTGAATGTTTGCGTCTACAGCTGAGGCAGAGTCTGATCTGGAGTTCGGCAAATAAAATAGCCAGGGTACATTACTTTATATTTTTAGTAATATGTCATTTCTTGAGCATTCGACACTTGAGAAAATAGTCATTCAACCATGTCAAACATGATACTTTCAATTTGGGCAATTTTTATCATCATTGCCATGATTCTTAAATTAGTTGGGGAGTTCTTATACATATTGGATAGTCTACAATTACTCGTCTTAATACAGACCTACGTACTCACAAAGTTTTCAGTCTCGGCATATTGGTAAGAATCTTTGGAGGAATCGACTGAATACGATTGAATGACAAATCCCTGTAATTCAATGATTAATATTTTGAAGAAGGAATAAGAATTAGATAATTTCATTAGATATATCACCAGGTGGGGTAATATCCTGGAAGGAATTGATTCCATAAAAACACTCGAGCGCTGTAATGGCAGCCGTGCTAGAGCCAATAACGGAGCGCCAGAGAGGACTTAAATCCGTCGGTCCCCTGGTTGATTATGCCTGGATTACATTTGCCCCGGGCGCCGTACGATAAATACGTCTACGATTTTTTGCGTGATTTGGGGGGGGGGCCTCGTAGGAGGCAACGGGCTACGATGTTTGTGTTTACATTATCTACGAGCATCGTGCCATTTCTTGTATTGGCCCTCCGGTGGCAGGCCGGGGCAAATTACTACAGAGGCTGATCGGACATTGTACGGAAATCGTGCAATTCCAATGCAGTAGCCGTGCAGTCTCCGCAGCCTCCGCACGGAAATCGTACGGAGCCCGTGCAGCTTCCGTGCAAAGGTTGCGCGGAGAAGGCGCGGTGACCTCGCAGCCACCGTGCCGTTTTTAAGCGTTTTTGTGCCTCCATGCACACCGAAAAATCGTGCGTTTGCTGCACGATCAGCGCGAGTCATCCGCGCGATGCCCGTGCGGGGATTGTGCAATGACACCTACGACATGTCTACGGACTACGGGCTTACGATTTTTCAAATTTGGTTAACTTTCTGCGAAACAAAATCGTAGAGGCCGCGAAGCCCGTGAATCCGTACGGAAATCTCACGGCCGCCTCCTGCCGCCGACGGAGGCCGCACGGAAAGGGGGATACGGGCAGAATACGGGCTCCGTAGACCAATCGCAGGCCAAATGTAATCCAGGCATAAAGCTATTTTTTTATCTTTAGTCCTGTGTTTGTCCTTTGAAGGCAGCGTAGGGTATTGGTAAAATTCAAAGGTAACTAATGCCTGGATTACATTTGGCCTGCGATTAGTCTACGGAGCCCGTATCCTGCCCGTATCCCCTTTTCCTTGCGGCCTCCGTGCGGAGGCAGGAGGCGGCCGTGATATTTTCCACGGCCTCTACGATTTTGTTTCGCGAGAAGTTATACAAATTTGAAAAATCGTAAGCCCGTAGTCCGCAACAAACGCACGATTTTTCGGTGAAAATGGGGGCTAAACGCTCAAAATCGGCACGGCGGCTGCACGGTCATCGCGCCTTATCCGCGCAACCTCTACACGGAAGCTGCACAATTTCCGTGCGGAGACTACAATCTCCGAGCAGCCTCTGTACGGATTTGCCCCGGCCTGCCCCCGAGGGCCAATACAATAAATTGCACGATGCTCGTAGATGATGTAAACACAAACATCGTAGCCAGTAGCCTCCTACGATGCCCCCAAAATAGCCCGAAATATCGTAGACCAATTTATCGTACGGCGCCCGGGGCAAATGTAATCCAGGCATTAGTGGTGAACTTAACAAGAATAGAATCATTTTAGCAGTTACGATTCCCAGATAGACCCCTATTAAAGTAATCCTCACCCTAACAAATAACTTATTTATTCTGAGAAATTTATTGTATTCTTGCACATTAATCTCCAAGATTCCACACGGAAGTGCAATGAGAGAGGTATACAGCAAGATATTCTTAGCATGATTTACAGTTTCTCAGAACGATATGGGCATCTCCATTTCCTGGATAAGGTGACGTACTATGCGAAGTCGTTTATCAAGTTAACGCAATCAAATTTATTGATGCTTCCTTCCCAGGTGAGTGTGGTAATGAATTATTTCATGCACCTGCTATTTTCTTTTGTACTACCATTGTCAGAACGAAAATGTGATTAAAAAGTTCGTGCTATTCCGAGGTGAACGTTTCGAATAAATAAGATACTCAATCGCTTTATTTTAGTATTTCAAAATAAATGAGGTACAATTGTTATATATTATAACACAAAATATAATTTTTACCTTCTCAGCTATGAATTCCCCTTATTGAAAAGCAAAGGCTTTGTTGTTTTGAATAGTTTTTTTTAACTAAAGCTTGGTGCATCATACCTGGTACGTCACATTATCAAGAAAATAGCTGTGCCCATGTCATACTAAAAGGCATTACATCATGCCAAGAATATCTTTATTTATATACAATGTATCTCTTGTACACTTCGTAGGGAATATTGTACATCAAAAGGGAGGAATCCATCTCATCTGTCAGCATACCTGCGATTATTCATTGGGGTGAGGTTTCGTTTAAGGCTCTTGACGTAAGTCGATAAATTACAAAATAAAGAATATTGGGGTTCAAATGGAGGACATTCTTCAAGTCGAACAAATTCATCTCCTACCGGGTCAGCAATGGCCTACTTTTCATTCTTAACATACTTACAAAAATGCAAGATTCTGTAGCCCATCGAAGGCTCCCTCTGGGATGTGATCAATCGTGTTGTTAGCAAGTAACCTGGTAAAATAGTAATCACATTAAACAACGCATTGGATACGTGAGATAATTTTAAATGTACCAATCACAGAAAACTATGTTATTGTATATATCAGGGGTTCAATATCTT
Source organism: Mesocentrotus franciscanus (assembly GCA_037976565.1). Taxonomy (NCBI): domain Eukaryota; kingdom Metazoa; phylum Echinodermata; class Echinoidea; order Camarodonta; family Strongylocentrotidae; genus Mesocentrotus; species Mesocentrotus franciscanus. Next base: position 24,713,164 of record CP137672.1, read on the forward strand.
TATACTAAATCCAAAATATGAACTTCAAATATTACTTATGTAATGAGATACTGCAAATTCAAATATACTGTCAATGAACGTAAACACTTCTTGTTGTACCGTCAACCAATACAATATCGGGTAAAGTATTTAAACTTCAAACAAAGAATAAATAAAAACGAAAAAACAAAAACATAATAAAACAAAGCATTGTTACAAATTTAAAACGTTCGCATGCAACTTACAAGACTCTCAAGCTTTCCATTCCAGAGAAGGCTTGCTGTTCTAATGACGAGATGCTATGACTCGCGAGATATCTGTATCAATATTAATATAAGGTGCATTTTATTTTTATATCACTCCACTACAAATAAAATCAAATTTATATTTTTGTTCATTATTTATGTCCGATTTCTACAAAAATAAGTCATGATATATATCCGAATGATGTAAACCTAATTATAAGGGAAATATAAATTTCAAGAATAATTTAAATAAGACTGTTAAGCCTCGTTTAGATATGCCTTTGTAAAACGTGGCGATTTTTTTTTGGAAAAACAAATAACTAAGTGTAATGCGCTGTTTCGTGTATAAACGAAGCACAGTTGATACGCGTTGGAGGTTAGACGAGGGCACAGTTATTCATTTCCCTTCTCCAAAGCCAACTGCACGATCGTCCGGCGATCCGAATTTCGAAGAAATTGGAATTTAATTGGACAGGGAATCTTAAGAAATGTCATCTTCCTGATGTAGATTCTAGATAATGAGAAGAATACTAATGACCGGGATTTAGGGGCATTGAACTCTTCCGGTCAGATTCTGGTCAAATTCGTAGACAATTGCACTTCTGGTATGACATCACCACGATTCTGAGACGATTTAGCTTTACCTCTTCCAGGGAAGCATGAAATGCCTCGATATTTTTATCTTATTTAAATCCTCGATCTTTAAGATTTTACATTTTTGTATGTTTGTATCAAATGCTTTTTTTTTTCCAAAATCGGATCGTAGTCAGGTCGTATAGTATGCGGTGGGCTTTAGGCAGAAATGTATGCCCAGAGAGAAATTAAGCTCTCTTAGACTCATTTTGAGTACCGTCGAATAAGAACATCAATACATTGCATACTAAACTCACATGTTTTTTAGTTCCTTCTGGCATTGTAATATTTGTCCAAAGAGAACACCAAATGATTCAAGCTCTGTTGAGGTCCTTACGAAGAAAAACAAGAACTAGAAGTTGCTTTGCGAGTGTTTTAAAAGCTAATACATGTATATCATGTAAAGATAAATGAATGAATATAGAATTACTGTGATAAATCTATTGGATGAGAGAAATTATTTGTCTCAGCCATCTGGAAACCATAGCAGTCAGTGCATCCAAGGAATAAATCCTACAGGCATGTATATATATCAACCAGGTATACCTCTTTCAAATCTTTTCCTCAAAATAGGAGGTCTCACCGTTCCGTATACTGACTTCGGCATAGTGTTTATTTTTCATACGTTTCACATCGACTTCAATTTATGAGGCAGCCCCAAAATGTTATTTGACTGCACCTGAATGAATAGCAGCATTAATGACATGACTATTCGTGATGCGTTTATAACTTACGATTACTGGAGTACTGATGGGGAGGGGGCTTGGGGTTGACCCCCGAAATAAAATTCACACGTGGTTTATTTCTAATTCGATCACAGTGATTTACAAATGTTGCTGAAATGGAATGATTTTTCCTTGAGCTTTAAGGGGCTCTGCCCCGCGGCCCCTCCAAGGGCCCTAAGGCGAGCCCCGAGTTGCTCATCTGACCGTAATTAAATTCCTAAACCCCCTGAGCTTCCGGGGCTTCGCCCCTAGAGCCCACAAGGGCCCTAAGGCGGGCCCCTGGATGCTCGTCCGACCGCAATTACATGCCTAATTTCCTTTGGATTCCGGGAGGCTCTACCCCCTGGACCCCACCAGGGCCCTAAGGCGGGACCCTGGATGCTTATCTGATCGTAATTTAATGCCTAAAATCCCTGAGCTTCTGCGGACTCTGCCCCCTAAACCCCACCCCAATTAGTGACCTGCCAGTGTCACAGATAAGGTATCAATATATGCTCATCTGACTGTAATTAAATATGCCTAAAACCCCTGAGCTGCCGGGGGCTCCGCCCCCTGGACCCCATCAGGGGACCTAAGGCGAGCCCCTGAATGTTCATTTGACCGTAATTGAATGCCTAAAACCCCGAGCTTCATGGGGCTCCGCCCCTTGACCCCCGCAGGGGCTATGCCCTGGACTCCACGCTAATAAATTTACGCTCCATGTGCTTCGCTCCACCTGATCCTAAATACTTTAGCCCCCCACTTTCAAAAGTGGTGGTGATGCGGATGTGTTTTCTCCCCCAAAAAAAAAATAAATAAATAAATAAATAAATAACTAAATAACAAATAAAAAAATAATCCCCCCCCCTCCCCCCCAAAAAATAATAACGTTTTTGCTCATTACGCCAATGGTTACGATTCTACTTACAGACATTTCAAGGCCGATAATGTAGGCATGGGATCCTCTACCTCATACTGAGCACATGTACCTAATTACAAATCGAACACAGATGCAAGGTATAAGAATTTTATATTGAAATGAACGAAGCTTACCATGCTTTAAAATCTAATCTTGCCCAGGAGAGAATTTATAATATTTCAATAATGATATATAAGATTATTACAAACCAAGTACCGTCTTATATAAGTGACAAATTTTCACAACGAAAACGTGCATATGATAAACGACAAAGTAATCTTTGTGTTAATATTAGCCGTCCAAAAACTGAGTCTGGGAAACGAACATTTGTGTATAGAGGTGCACATATATGGAATTCACTCTGACAGTGAGGACACTCAGAGGGCTCCGACTATTGGCATTTTTAAATTAAAGCTGGTTGCCGCAAATAATGCTAAGACTTTAAAGTAGAATTACAGCGTTTGTAACATGATATACATTTAAAAAATATCATTATACAAACTGAAAGGATGGAATTTTGAGTAGGCTATGTCAAATAATGCAGAGTTCTAATATTTAAGAGCATTAACAATTTATTGTCTTTTATTTTTGTACACATTATGGTCATGGAATGGCAAGGTATACTAATTTTAAGTTCTAAGTATTTGAGATTATTCTTCTAATTGCCATTTTTACTCTGTTTATTAAAGTAATTTCCAATTTTATTTCATCATCTGATCACAGTTGATTATATTCAATATAATGTTTGTTTGGTTGATTGATTATTTATGTGTGTTAGTTTTTTACCCGAATTTTATTTATTAAGTAATGTACATATATAGCGTAAACTTGTATAATTTTATATTTCTTTACCTATGAATTTCTTTTAATATTTGTACAGTGTATGTATATTTTAGCATTTGTTGTAAACTGTTGTTACATGTATTGTACGGCCCCATTGTAAACCAGCCAAGTAGCTGAACTGGGCTTTTTTTACGTTCTTAAATAAATGAATCAAATCAAATCAAATTATTTTTCATTCCCGAAAATGTCTATGTGATATCATAAATGTCTGTTATGTATAGTTGCTTTATTATATAATGATATTAAGGAGTTGTAGCACAGTGCAGCATGTATTTTCTTGCCCTTATAAATACCATTATTTCACATAAAAATCAAGAACAAAGAAAAAGTAAAAAAACAATTTAAGTGTTCTTACCTGAATCCGAGTCGTTAGTCCTCTGTATGAGAGAGTGGCAGTCACCTTCTTGAAAAACAAATACAGGTGGAAAAGGGGTTTGTTTCAACTTAATTATTTCACAAAAAAGGGTTTTGTTATTTCGTCATGAAATCAACATTTTAACTTATAAGGTCATTTATTTTCGACTTTTATTGAAAAGATACATACAAATTCAAATCAATACTAAAACAGTATTTTTTTTTCGGTTAAGAACTTTTACAAATTGTTTGTTGTATTTAATTCTAAGATATTTGGAACTTCATCTATTAAATAAATACGGAAACGTCGAAAGTGTTAAATTTTTCCCATACCTTGCGAATTCATTCGAAAGTTACACCAACTCGTTAAACAAACGTTTCCTGCAACGAAGGATACAAAGTTAGTACTTTGGTCAGTAATTGTTGATTGTGACGAAATGAGGGTGATGGCATTGTGGTCTTTCATTTTGCGCATCATTAAGGGCTGCACTTTTGTTCAAGTCTTTTGTGATTTACGTGCCCCTTACTTTTCAAAGGTTTCTTTCTATAATGTTATACATGCATACCTATATTTTCAAAGCAATAAGTCTTTTACACTCTCATGTATGTGAGCTAAGATAAGTATAAAAGGCTAGCTGCGGGTGGACTCTTCACTTTCACTAGCGGGGTAGAGTCATGCAGGGATGGACATATTTTATACATACCTCCTGAGCAAATCACTCTGGCATCTCGAGAGTCATTGCAGTTACCTTCAGATGCAATACCAACTCCAGGACAATCAAAGAACGAGGACTCATTGCCAGAGCAATGTACACAATCAAGAGTAACGTCATCCCGATTGCCATCCGATATGTCAGAGTTAGGAATCATTACCGCATGTCCCAGCTCAAGACTTCTGCAGACAACGTGAGCGTCGGCCATATCCCAGGAGTCACGGCAGACAGATCTCTGTTGGCCGTTGAAGTAGTACATGACTACACCATCCAAGAAGCTGGTTCCATCAGTCAGATAGATGTTTTTGTCTGTAAGTTAAATTATGAAAGAAAAGCATTGATGGAAAAGATGTTACTTTATAAAAATAGTCAACCTTTCAATGCACACGTTCTTATGGAAAAGGAATTTTCTTAGACATATAATAAAAGAATCAACTTTAACATCATTTAAACCCATTTAGGTCTGGACTGAATATGCAAAGAGATACCGCTTAATGAGGCAAATCGACGAAACATGAAGCAAAATAGTGAGGCGGTGTCACGAACTAGCGGCTTCGGCGGCAAACCGTTTCTTCCTAGACTTCAAATTTATAAACCTTTCAATGCACACGTTCCAGTGGAAAATATTGTTGTTAGACGTATTGTAAAAGAAGCAACTTTGATATCATTTAAACCTATGTACGTCTTGAATAAATATACACGAAACTTAGGTGTAATTTACCAGGTAACTGTTCTCGACTTCTTTTCAACCATATTAGAACTGAGATTACCTCTTCGACCATGGTATTGCGTGTAGCCAACCAAAATGGAGGGAGAATGGGAGCAAATTCCAGGGTCGGATGGCAAGGCATACTCTGTCCAGAATGTGTTCCAGACTCTAAATTTGTTGGGGGCAGGGGTTCTAAGAGTCGGTAATCCGAATTCAAGTCCTTAACGAAGGAGAATAGATGTTTACATCTATTTTCGAGAGCTTGTAACGAACTTATGACTATTTTTCCTATCATTATTAAGTCGAACAATAATTTCATGAAATTAGGATCAGCTAATTACCTTCAGAAGAGCACAAAACACCGGCACCGTCGAAATTGCAGAAGTCTTTACTCCAAACTGTGCATTTGGACAGTTAAGGATATTCGTTTCCCTCCCAGTGCAACGGGCATCCTCAATATATACATTGCCTGAACCCCAGCCGAATTCTTGCTCAGTAAAAGCTTTTAGTGCACCGGCGAACCCTAAACTCTTGCATACGACATGCGCATCATTCAAGGTCCAAGATACGGCACAAACAGTACCCCAGGTTGATTTAGAAAAAATTCCACTCTTCCTTCACTACTATTTCTGCCGCCGACCAGACGAACTAGGATGAGAAAAAGAAATTTGAAACAAACTTCTGAAGTTTTCTTTATTTGTAATAGTACAGTGGTCAACGAAATGGAGCTGTTTCCGACATTTAAAAACATACATGTTTTATATTTATGTGCTTTTGAATTTGAAGCGAATAAAGAACATGAAATTAAAATTACAATGGAAATAAAAAGTACTTAAAAAGTATTTATATTGATGACAATCAAAATAAGGAAAAATTTGTAATTCGAAAGACTTGAGAAAGACCGGGCCACCATATAAATAACTCCCACTGGTATAGTGCGTGTATTCTTTTTTGTGAGGAAGAAAAAAAATGATCCTACAGGGGACCAGATTAACCAGAACGAAACTAATAACATCTTCAATGACTGCGCCCAACGCTGCCAGTTTACAATATTTAGTGCCTTTTTGAAAGAAAATAGTGATACGTGAATAATGATTTTACTATATTTCCTTTGCATTGCTTTACAAGTCACTTGGTGGGTTGCATTTGTAACATACTATACCTATGTCACACCGCCAAACCGACAACCGGCTCCAAACTGACAGATTTTTTCTTTTCAGTGTAATGGGGATTTTTTCTTCCCCGGTCTGTTTAGGGCCTCTTCGTTGTGACAAACTGGTATAAAGCATAATGTTAGACAGCTCTTACAGACAAAACGATGTGATTGGTTCACAGCTCATCACGAGACAACGATTGCGAGGATGGTAATTAGCATATTTTACCTCCGATGGTTATTATTATATTGACTATTAAAGTCATCAAGGGAGTACATTTTTGGGCCTAGCGTATCGAATCAACCGTGCGCATACTCATTGTTCGCATTGTCTTGGCTATATTCTAACTTATGAAAGTATAACTCCTTTCGGCGGACCAAAGAGTGTTAAATTTACACTCCCTACCAATGTATGTATAACATTCTTTGTCAATACGACAGCCAAAGAACTTCAACTCACCTCCATCTGAGCATCGAACTCTGGCACTGCCGAGAGTTACATTTGCCAATGCGGAAAGTGGATCCTGGACAGTCCAATATCTTAGATTCATTTCCATGACATCTAACATCATTCAAAATATAATCTCCCATTTCCTCTGAAGAAATGAAATCATGGTCTACGTCTAGTGCTGTACCAAGTCCGAGTTCTCTGCAAGCAACATGTCCATCGCTGACATCCCAATTGTCACTGCAAACTGGTCTCCAAAATCCTAGGTAAAACACCTCTACCCTGCCTCCACCGGGAAAGTGGGCTCCTGTCAGGCGAACTTTAAAACAAATATGAATCATTGTCGGGAAAGATTTAAACAGCCTGAATACAAATTTCATTTTTCAGAGACCAAAAATCTTGTATGCAATTACGATTGGTTATGCCCTAGTCATACCGCAAAACCCACTTTAAATCTATTAATATGATTAGGAGCGATGTAATTTTTGCACGAGCAATTATTGGTTTGGTATAAGTCTCTTCTGTATGACTGGGGCATTTAGTATGGAAGCTTAACAGTGTCGACAAGATGACGGATAATTTAGGACAAGAAGGCGAGAAGACGAGCTGTTTGAACTCGGCAAGTCGACTTGTTTAGCACAAGAAGACAAGACGAGTTGTTGTAAACCGGAAGTCGACTTGTTTAAGACGAGAACAACAGTAGCAGTTCAGATTTTTCTAAAAGATATAGATGAAGCAGCGTTTCGACCTTAAATTTGCAAAATATGATTTGTATGCTGAAATATTACTCATTGCAGATGTAGTATCGAAAATAATATCGCTAGTGATATTCGTTTGTCTCGCAATGTATGGTCAACAAGGGATCTAAAAGATCACGGCGTTTCGTGCGCCGCTGCAACACTTCGTCAGGTGATAAAATCGAATGTAAGCAAGCGCGTTTTATACTCCTATAGGCATTGTCCGTTATTGTTCCAATTATTGATCGAATTACTTGACCGTTGGATCCGCCAGTAGAGTATAAAACACGCTTTTTACATTCGATGTTATCACTTGACGAAGTTTTGCAGCGGCGCACGAAACGTCGTGATCTTTTAGATCCATTGTTGACCATACATCGCGAGATAAACGAATATCACTAGCGATATAATTTTCCATATAATTTGTATTTTCCAATTTTTCAAAGTTTAAGAAATGAAACAGTATGTAAGAGAATTGAAAAAGATCAACGAGAGAATGCCAATTGATATACACAAATATTGATCAATTTTCGATTAAATCGCTATTGTTCATCAACGATACAAATGTACTGCGGTAGAAATGGACTCGATGAGCACTTTCAGCTCATTTACAAATTGTAATATAGAGCATTCTGGATAAAAAAAAATATATAGAAAACGTTACTAAAAGATGATACTCAACTGCTATGAGAAGAGTTAACAACTCGTCTTCTCGTCCCAAACAAATCGACTTTTAATCTTCCGTAATTTACCATCTTTATTAGCACCGGGATCTCCAGCTGGAATGAAATTAGTGAGCTGTGTCAATTTCTATTCCAAGTGGGCTATGATTTTTCTATTGCGCACCCCTTGATCCGTGATATGATGACATTGATAATTACCACGAAACAATTGGATCTTCTTGAGGAAGATGTAGTCTTATAACGAATCACTAAATTTATCTCATGAATATCCTTCTGCAATTATTCTTATCTCTTTCATGACGGAGGAGCGGCTTCAGAGTTAAACTGATCGTAAACGGCGTAAAGATCATGCAACATAGGTTTTAAAAAGTGTCTTACTTGTATAATTTGTGCAAAAAGCGTAGGCTTTCGCTGGAGCCCAACAGTCTCCCCCTTCATCGACATCACTGCTCGGACAATCTAAAATAGTTGTCTCGTTCCCAACACATCGTACATCATAGAGAATAGTGTCAGGGTGCGGTTTATAGCTGTAGTAGTCGATAAGCACTGCTCCACTGAACCCAAGTTCGAAGCACGTGACCTCAGAGTCTGCTCGACTCCAGGCCACGTTACAGATGGTTCCCCAGGTTCCATTGATGTAGACAAGAACGAATCCTTCAGACCACCGGTTATTGTCGTAACGGTCAACAAGACGGACATTCGTTTCTGCAGCAGAAAATGACAAGAGAATGATGAAACAAGCCAAGAAAGTAGTCATCGATAAGTTTCCATGTATATTTAGTACCAAATAATGAGGATCATGAACTTTCATTTATTACTTTAAAATGTAGGCCAACACCTTCAGTTAAAATTCGGAGATAAAAACTTACCAACAGTCCCATTTCCATTAGATAAAAACGCCTTTACTCTGTGTCTACAAAGACAAAGCAGTATTGTTGCGCAAAGGAATGAACATGAGATAGTCTTACGAAGATTCATGGTCATTTTCAACTTCCAAACTGTCTTAGAAGAGAACGAATGAAGCTAGTTTATATGCAATTTTGACTGTGGAATCGTGACTGTACACCAAGTGGGACGTTTTTTCTACCTTTTACGCTTTTTCATAACAAAATTAAGTCACCCGTCAAATTAAAGTTTTGACTTGAGCACTGAAGAAGCATAGTATGTGGGCTGATAAACATGTTTACTTAATCCGTTAAAAAGCTGTGCTAAAGCGTATTCAAGATAAGAGTTGGCGGAAAGAACGGAGTCGTCGAGATGTTGAAGCTATTCATCCACGTCAATTACGTAGCCTAGTTATTCCGATTTGATAGATGCACATCTGTCAAATCCCATTGACACCCACCCCGCACACCCCCCCCCCACATACACACACAAATGGACACACGCACACGCTGGACTCTGAGAAGATAAAACATGAAGAGACGAAATTATTATGAGGAATTGGAAAATGCATAACAGACCAAAAGAAAATAGAGATGAATGAAGAGACGAAATTGTTATGAGGAATTGAAGAATGCCAAACCGACTACAAGAAAGAGAGAGAGAGAGAAAGACAGAATCATATCAAGAGAAGAAATAAGAGGAAAAACAAATAAATGAAAACAGAACAACGGCTATGGTAGATACAATGGGAAGAGGAGAGTGAAAGCGACAGAAAAAAGACCGGAGGTTGTATGTCACTAACTCACTGGCGAATGTCATATTCTGTTTGGTTTGTTACTATCGCACATGATTAGATAAACCCGCTGTATTTTAACGGATTATGCAATTAACATAATTCAAGATTCAAGATTCAAGATTATTTTATTGGTCCATGCATGCAAACGTTACATAGAAATTGTGCTTCCAATGGCTTTTTTGACAGTGAAAATACAAATGAAAGAAAATGCAATATAACATTTAACAATAAAAAACGATATACATAAATATGGATAATTATTTAAAATGTGCATGTGCCCCTCAATTTCATATTATCTACATTTACCATGCGTCATAAATTACCATGTCTCATAATATATCCCGTCACTCCCCCGTCTGCCTTGGCCCGATCCACAGTCTCCAGTTATCCGTTATCCGTTTAATTGCACTTCAATAGAAATCGAAAACAACAATACAAATTTCAAATTCAGTAGTAAATATACGATTATAAAGATCGATAGATAGCCGTAGTAAAATTAGGTGGAGAGGGCTCCACCTTGCTGGTCGATGGACATATAATGTTCACAGAATTGTGTGTGTATTTATACTCGTTGAATGTTTTTCGATTCGATGGACATGATTGGATTTTTTAATATATCTAATGTATGTCTTTCGAGTGTTGTAACTGCGAGTGTGTGTAGTGCATTTTATTTGTGTGTTGAGAATGTGTGTTATGTAATGGGGAATGTGGTAAGTGGTTGGGTGAATGTGTATGGGTGGATGTGTACGTGTTTAAGTAGGAATGTAAATGGAAGCGTGTATCTCCGGTCCTCAGATGTTCAAATACAATTAATAATTATTCAATGGTTTTTCGTCCTTTTACTAAAGAATGTAATTATCCTGCTATCCCTTTTAACATGGGATGATAATGATGAATATGTGTACTACAGCCATGGATTTTAAAAAGCTGACCCTTTCAGCCAATTTTATCTCCTTAAATGTAAAAGGAATAAGAGATAAAGAAAAAAGAACGAACATTTTCAGATGGTGTAAAGATAAATATCCAGATGTTGTTTTTTTACAAGAAACTTTTAGTACGCCAGATGTTGAAGATAAATGGAAAGAGATGTGGGATGGAACCTGTTATTTTAGCCATGGTACAGCACATAGTAAAGGCGTTGTGGTACTAATAAACAGAAACTTAGATTTAACGGTGTTAACGGCTGTTTATGATCAATATGGTAGATATGTTATGCTAAAATGTGTTTTACAGGGCATAGAAATTGTGATTATTAATGTATACTTTCCCGTCAGAGGAAATGATATAGAGAGAATTGATTTTTTGGTAAACTTTGAAAAAGATCTAAACGCGATTAAAAGTAAGGGGAACTTTGTGATAATAGGAGGAGACTTTAACCTTATAAGAAATTATGAATTAGATTACAATGGGACAGCAACAAAGAAACTTCGTACTAATTTTGATAAGCACTTTGTTGACTTTTAGACAAACATAAATTGATTGATATTTGGAGGAATTCAATGGTATGAAAAGACAGTTTACGTACCGACGATTAACTCCATTCATGCAAAGCAGGCTTGATTATTGGATTATTTCGGCTGAATTACAAGAAATAGTAGTGAAATGTAGTATAGTACCTTCCATAGCTCCAGACCATTCGGCAATCTATTTACATTTATATAATAAGCCAGTTTGTGATAATTTTGCAAAAATTAATACCTCATATTGGAAATTTAATAACAGCCTATGTACAGATAGAGAATATGTTAGGTTGATGAAGGAAGAAATATTTAAGTTAAAGGAAGAACTTAAATCAGACATTAAAGATAAGAGAGTCTTGTGGGATTTTATAAAGATGAAAATCTGTAATTTTACAAAGAAATATTCAAGAAAATTAGCAAAGAAACGGAAAGAAAAAATTGACACTTTAGAACAAATAATTAATTCGCTCGAAAGTGATCTTTCAGAAAAAGAAGATAATGATAAAATTAAAGCTTTAGAAGATAGTAGGAAAGAGTTAAAAAATATTACGACTATATTAATGAGGGAATTAAAATTCGGTCAAGGGCGTCATGGTATGAAGCTGGGAGAGAGATTCTAGATACTTCACACAGTTAATGGAATCAAATAAAAAGAAAACCGTTATTCGAAAGTTAATTGTAAATGGAGATATTACTGGCGATTTATCGGAAATAATCAAAGAAATAAGATTATTTTACAGTAACTTATATGCAGACAATGTAACTAATAACTCGGTCAATTATAATACGCTGTTTTTTCAATATTTACCTAAATTAAGTAAAGACTCCTGTCAATCATGTGAAGGAAAAATCTCGAAAAATGAATGTGAATCTGTTTTAAAAGAAATGAAATTGAATAAATCCCCTGGAAATGACGGCTTGAGCGGAGAATTTTATGTAACCTTTGGCCTGTTATAGGCGATTTAGTTGTAAATGCTTTCAATGAAGCTTTTGAAAAAGTGAATTATCTGCATCTCAAAAACAGGGAATAATCACCTTGATACATAAAACAGGAAAGACCCTTTACAAATAAAAACTATAGGCCAATTTCCTTCTTAATACCGATTACAAAATACTGACAAAAATATTGGCTAAAAGAATAAAAGCGTATTGCATGAAATAATCCATGCAGATCAAGTAGGCTATATGGAAGGAAGAAATATAGGTGAAGCTATTAGGCTCATCGATGATATGATTTTCCACACAAGTCATTTTAAAATACCTGCTTTTTATTGGCTGTGGACTTCGAAAAAGCATTTGATTCAGTAAATCACGAGTTCATACAAAAGTTCTAGCCAAATTTGGATTTGGACCAATGATCCAGAAGTGGGTCAAGATTTTGTATACTAATGCAAATAGTTGTGTTTTTAATGGTGGCAGTTCTACCGGATATTTTCCAATACAAAAAGGAGTAAGACAAGGTGATCCGTTATCACCATATATTTTCATTATGTGTATGGAAATTTTAGCCCATTCAATACGCAATAATTCTGAGATTCATGGATTAACATATGGGAATACTGAAGTAAAACAAATAATGTATGCCGATGATGTAACCTCTTTATCAAAGATACAGTATCTTTAATGGAAGTTAATAGATTATTCGATGCATTTTTAGACGTATCTGGTTTAAAGGTTAATAAGGACAAGACATATACACTTTTGTTAGGGCCCCCTAGGAACGAAACTCAAATTTCTTTGGGGACAGTCGTGCCAATTGTTAAAATTCTAGGAATATTTTTTTCACTAGATCCCGATGTTAAAGAAGTAATGAATTACAAAGAAATCCTTAGTAAAATAAAGAAACTACTAATATGGTGGAAGCAACGTGATTTAACCCTTATGGGAAAAATCCAGTTGATAAAGGTGTTTGTTTTATCCAAGTTGATTTATATTTCATCACTGATGTCAGTTCCGGAATGGATTTTTAAAGAGCTAGAAGATTTAATCTTTCCCTTTCTTTGGAAAGGCAATGATAAAATAAGAAGGAATATATTGTATTTAGACTATGGACAAGGGGGGCTTAAGCTCACTGACTTTAGGTTATTCGTTAATGCCCAAAGGTTAATGTGGATGAAAAGACTTATTTTAGGTTATCAAAGTATGAAATGGAAACAGTACTTCAAATTTCTAACTAGATCAACAGGTGGATTACTTATATTTTACAGTGACACAATACTAGGTTTATTAAACTTAGAATTACCAAATTTCTATATGAATATGTTACAAGTTTGGATTGATGCAAAAATTGTTTACTCAAATCAGAGAACTCCAAAAGGAACGAAGTTTTATTTAATAACAAATTTTTACGAATAAATGGGAGAACATTCTTTGATGAAAAATTGTTTCTAAAGGCATTTATAGATTACACCACATAGTGGATACAAAAGGTCAGCTTAAAACAAGGAGTTCCTTTTATAAAATGGGTTTAAGTGAATTTGAAATAGATAGAATATATCAAATTTTTAATGTATTGCCAATAGCTTGGAAACATTTACTAGGAAAAAATCAAGGTGTTGAAGATACAAAACTGGAAATACATTTTTGTTTAAACTGCAGAGAGTGTAAATTAAATGATATATCTTCAAGAGCTATATATTCGGCATTGATGATGAAGAAAATGAAAAATTAGTAAATCACAACAATTCATTGCAACCCTATACCTTGTCAGAAAAGGAAATTGCATTGACATATCTCCGATCTAGGAAGTCCACTTTGGATAGTAGACTACGTGAATTCCAATATAAGATGTTGTATAATTTGATTTACACAAGGAAGCATTTATACCAATTTGGAATCGTAGACGATAAATCTTGTTTACTTTGTAATAATTACGATGAATCTTACGAGCATTTATTTTATAGTTGTATACAGATTAAACAACTTTGGAAAAGTTGTGGTGATGTGTTTCATCTACCTTTGCTGTGCAATTTAGATTGGCAAGACATTCATATTGGGATCAAAATAACAAATTTTGGAGAAAACAATTAGTAAATCATTTAATTTTGTTGATAAAATATATGGTATTCAAATATTCCAGGGAAAAGAACAGGGTACCTTCGGTAGTAGAGATAAAAGAGACAATGTTAGAAAGTAAGGAAGAAGAAAGGAAAATAGCGTCGGAGCGTGGAACCTTAAGTTTACATTTTAGAAAATGGGATAGTTTTAAATAACGTCAGCATGTTTTGTAGTTGTTTATATGACTTAAACATTAAAAAAAAAAAAATTGTTTTCTTCTTTTTATGAGCCGGAGATAAAGGATGTACACATGGAGGGTTGTGTGAATGGATGTGAGGCTGTGTGTGCGTGCGTGTGTGTGTGTGTGTGCGTGTGGGTGTGTGAGTGTTTTTTTTTTTTTTGTTTTTTTGTTTTTTTTGTTTTGTTGTTTGTTTTTTTTTGTTGTTGTTTTTTTTTGTTGGGTGGTTGTTAGGTGAATGAGAGTGTGGAATGTTAAGCGATCGTTGACGAGGGGCGGGTTGGGGCGGGAGTGGAAGGGGGGGAGGGTGGTGAGGTTAAAGGTTAAACGATAATATTCATTCAATATATAATTAATTTGATTGTACTTTGTTTTTTGTATTTTGTTTTATTATGTTATGTATTCCAATTCAAAATGAAGTTTGTATGATTTACATATGTATTGAATGAAAACAATAAAGAATACTATAAAACAAAAAAATGTATATAATTATCGCGTCACAGTTGAATTATACACATGTATGGAATTGGGGAGGTTAGAGTGTGTAAAGGCTTTTTAGAAACGAGTGAAGTACGGGATATTTGGATAAAAATTGATCGGAGATTGTCAAAAAATTGGTTGGTTGGAGTGTGTAAAGGCTTTTTAGAAACGAGTGAAGTACGGGATATTTGGATAAAAATTGATCGGAGATTGTCAAAAAATTACAAGACATATGATTTATTATTATAGCAACATTTCTAGGATATGATAAATGCATCTATTAAATGAGCACTAAATGGTATAAACCTTATACCAATGTACAGGGCACTAAATGGTATAAATGTTATAGCAACCTACAGGGCACTATATGGTATAAATTTAGTGCCCTGTAGGTTGCTATAACGTTTATGCCATTTAGTGCCCTGTAGGTTGGTATAATGTTTATATGTTTCATTAGTACTTGAGGACAAATATTGGCAATAGAAATAAAGGAATTTTAGTTTTTCTCTTGTAAGCATTCAACTCAACTGTATTTTTTCATTAATAATACTTGTTAAACAGATTTGAATTGAAATCATTACTATGATGATATTGATTATTTATTGCTACAGATGACAAATAAACTTTGGAATATTTAATTTTAGGTAACGTATATATGTGATAAATTGTTTCGCCCTGAAGCTGAACTGATATATTTTATTCGGCTCAAGTTCTTATCTAAGGCTAAATTTATGAAATTCTAAATAATACTCTGTAGATACTTTGTAGATAAATAACACGTTGGCTTTAAAACAATGATTTTTTTTTACTATGTAATGGAGAGAATTTACAATATTTTTATTGTTTCAAGCATTCTACATAACACCTGATAGCCTGTTGGTTAGTATGACGCTTATACCATTTAGTGCCCTGTAGGTTGGTATAACGCTTATACCGTTTAGTGCCCTGAAGGTTGGTATAACGTTTACACCATTTAGTGCCCTGTAGGTTGGTATAACGTTTATACCATTTAGTGCCCTGTAGGTTTGTATAACATTTATACCATTTAGTGCCATGTACATTGGTATAACGTTAATACCATTTAGTGCCCTGTAGGTTGGTATAACGTTTATACCATTTAGTGCCATGTACATTGGTATAACGCTTATACCATTTAGTGCCCTGTAGGTTGGTATATTAAACGTTTATACCATTTAGTGCCCTGTAGGTTGGTATAACGTTTATACATTTAGTGCCATGTACATTGGTATAACGTTTATACCATTTAGTGCCCTGTAGGTTGGTATATTAAACGTTAATACCATTTAGTGCCCTGTAGGTTGGTATAACGTTTATACCATTTATTGCCCTGTAGGTTGGTATGACATTTATACCATTTAGTGCCTTGTACATTGGTATAACGTTTATACCGCTCAGTGCCCTGTAGGTTGGTATAACGTTTATACTATTTAATGCCCCGTAGGTTGGTATAACGTTAATACCATTAGTGCTCTGTAGGTTGGTATAACGCTTATACCATTTAGTGCCCTGTAGGTTGGTATAACGTTAATACCATTTAGTGCCCTGTAGGTTGGTATAACGTTTATACCATTTAGTGCCATGTACATTGGTATAACGTTAATACCATTTAGTGCCCTGTAGGTTGGTATAACGTTTATACCATTTAGTGCCATGTACATTGGTATAACGCTTATACCATTTAGTGCCCTGTAGGTTGGTATATTAAACGTTTATACCATTTAGTGCCCTGTAGGTTGGTATAACGTTTATACATTTAATGCCCTGTACATTGGTATAACGCATATACCATTTAGTGCCCTGTAGGTTGGTATAACATTTATACCATTTAGTGCCTTGTACATTGGTATAACGTTTATACCGCTCAGTGCCCTGTAGGTTGGTATAACGTTTATACTATTTAATGCCCCGTAGGTTGGTATAACGTTAATACCATTAGTGCTCTGTAGGTTGGTATAACGCTTATACCATTTAGTGCCCTGTAGGTTGGTATAACGTTTATACCATTTAGTGCCCCGTAGGTTGGTATAACGTTTAAACCGCCTAGTGCCCTGTAGGTTGGTATAACATTTATACCATTTAGTGCCCTGTACAATGGTATAACGTTTATACCATTTAGTGCCCTGTACATTGGCATAACGTTTATACCATTTAGTGTCCTGTAGGTTGGAATAACGTTTATACCATTTAGTGTCCTGTACAATGGTATAACATTTATACCATTTGGTGCCCTGTAGGTTGGTATATACCATATAGTGCCTTGTGGGTTGGTATAACGCTTATACCATTTAGGGCTCTGTAGGTTGGTATAACGCTTATACTAATTAGTGCTCTGTAGGTTGGTATAATGTTTATACTATTTAGTGCCCTGTACATTGTTATAACGTTTATACCATTTAGTGCCCTGTAGGTTGGAATAACGTTTATACCATTTAGTGTCCTGTACATTGGTATAACATTTATACCATTTGGTGCCCTGTAGGTTGGTATAACGTTTATACCATATAGTGCCTTGTGGGTTGGTATAACGCTTATACCATTTAGGGCTCTGTAGGTTGGTATAACGCTTATACCATTTAGTGCTCTGTAGGTTGGTATACTGTTTATACCGCTCAATGCCCTGAAGGTTGGTATAACGTTTATACTATTTAGTGCCCCGTAGGTTAGTATAACGTTTATACCATTTAGTGTCCTGTACATTGTTATAACGTTTATACCATTTAGTGCCCTGTAGGTTGGTATAACGTTTATACCATTTAGTGTCC
Organism: Mesocentrotus franciscanus; assembly: GCA_037976565.1. NCBI lineage: Eukaryota > Metazoa > Echinodermata > Echinoidea > Camarodonta > Strongylocentrotidae > Mesocentrotus > Mesocentrotus franciscanus. The sequence continues at coordinate 24,730,923 of CP137672.1, forward strand.
GTACATTGGTATATTAAACGTTTAATACCATTTAGTGCCCTGTAGGTTGGTATAACGTTTATACCATTTAATGCCCCGTACATTGGTATAACGTTTATACCATTTTAGTGCCCTGTAGGTTGGTAAAACGTTTATACCATTTAGTGCCCCGTACATTGGTATAATGTTTAAACCATTTAGTGCCCTGTAGGTTGGTATAACGTTTTTACCATTTAGTGCCCTGTAGGTTGGTAAAACGTTTATACAATTTAGTGCCCCGTACATTGGTATAACGTTTATACCATTTAGTGCCCTGTAGGTTGGTATAACGTTTGAAGAAAGTAATTGCAGTAAAAGAACCTGGAATATTATTAACAACATGTTGAATAGGGGAATCAAAAGAAAGAACCAAGACTGTTTTCGTGATGAAAATAATAAGAAACTTACAGATCCTGTTGATATTGCAAACAATTTCAATGAATATTTTATAAGCATTGGGACAACGTTTACAGATACAAGTAATATTGACATGCTGAAGTGTAGGTCTTATATGAATGGTCAATATCAACAGTCAATGTTTCTGAAACCAATAGAAGGTCATGAAATTATAGATATAGTGAAGGCATTGAAAATAGGTAAGAGTCCTGGTCATGATAATATAACTGTTTCTGTCATTAAAGAATCAATCTATTTCATTCTTGCTCCAATTGTACATATTTTTAACCTTTCCTCTCCACTGGTAAATTCCCTCACAGTATGAAGCTGGCGAGGGTGACTCCGATCTATAAGAAAGGCTCTCTCGATCAGTTTTGTAATTATAGACCGGTGTCCCTTTTGCCCGTTTTCTCCAAAATCTTGGAAAAATTATTTTACTCTCGATTATTGTCTTACATTGAGAAACGAGGATTTTGTCAAATTTTCAATATGGCTTCAGATCTGGTCATTCAACTATATTGGCCTTGACATATTTTTTGGACCAAATACTTACTTCCCTTGATGATGGCAAACATTCACTCTGTTTGTCATTGGATATCTCAAAAGCTTTTGACTCAATTAATCATCAAGCCTTATTATCCAAATTGGAGTAGTATGGTGTGAGGGGTTTGCCATTACAGTGGATAAAGGATTATTTAAAGGAAAGAAAACAATATGTTGTTTATGATAATGCAAATTCATTTGAAAAAGAACTTATATGCGGAGTGCCCCAAGGGTCAATAATTGGGCCACTGTTGTTTATTCTATATATAAACGATTTGCCAAATGTTTCCTCAACTTTGTCATACATTATTTTTGCAGACGATACCAATGTCTCTTTAAGCGAGAAGAAACTAGATACTCTTGTCCATAATATGAATAAAGAAATACAAAAGGTTAATATTTGGTACAAAGTGAATGGGTTAAGGATAAACATTGAGAAAACAAATTTTATGCATTTTGCACCATTGAATAAACAATATGATAAGAACTTACTTACTCTTAAGTTTGTTGATTCACTAGAGCCCTTAAAGCAAGTACATAGTGCCCGCTTCTTGGGAGTTAATATTGATGACAAGTTATCATGGTCTTTACATATTAATGATATTGCATTGAAGATCTAGAGAATTACTGGAGTTATGTCAAAACTGAAATTTGTATTACCGTCAAAGGTACTGCTTTTACTATACAATTCATTAATTCTACCTCATTTACAATATGGGAATATGCTATGGATAAATGCATCAAATACATTGTTAAATCGTTTACATCTGTTGCAAAAACGTGTAATACGCATAGTTGCCAAGTCCCATTATTTGGCCCATACCAACAATATCTTTAAACAATTAAGGGTTTTGACTGTATATGAATTAGGTAGGTTACAACTGGGAGAATTTATGTACAGGTCTGAAAAGGACTATTACCAAACTCACTTCAAAACTGGTTTAGATGCAACAGTGATGTACATTGTTATAACACCCGAAACTCCAAGAATTTGCATAGCATTTATTACAGAACTGCTACTGGCCAAAGAAGTGTTAAGTATCAGGGTTACCTTACATGGTCTGCTTTAGATGACAGTCTCAAACAATCTGCATCATTGCGAGAATTTAAGTTGAAATATAAAAATATCTTTGCAATTCTAAATAGTCATTATCAATTAAAATAAATTATTATTATTATGTTTCAAATCGCAATTATGTTTTCATCGGGTCAATTTAATATAATTATAAAACCAGACATTTGAAGGGAGAGTCCACCCTGAGGATGGGTTTACTCCGCCTTTACTTGGCCACACACATTCTCAGGGTGGACTTCCCCTTCATTGCTACCGGGGCTAGACTCGATAAGCTTCGCTTTTCTAGCCCCATCTACATTACTTACCTTTTTATGTTTTAATGTTGATGTTTGTTTAACTGATGTAGATTTTCATTGTTCTTTTATGCTTATGTTTCTATTTTTCATTTGCTCTATGTGTCAAATGTGTACAATGTATTCTCTTACCTTGTATATTTTTCTGGTTTTTAATGTAGAAAATAAATGAAATGAAATGAAATGAAATACCATTAAGTGCCCTGTAGGTCGGTATAATGTTTATACCATTCAGTTCTATTGTGTATACAATGTATGGTATATGTATTTCAATTATCTATTTTATTTATTATTATTTTGATGACTTTTGAATACTGTCCAAATGAATAAATATGACATTTGTAAGTATGTTAACTGTCAAATGGTGATTTTAACAATAAAATAAAATAAAATGTACCACATGGTGCATAATGAATGCAATATTCTGATTTCTTTTATTCGCTTTGTGTTTTAAGACGAGGTACATGGAAAGAGAGTGAATGCATGGTCATAAAGAGAGGTTGAGAGAAATATCATTTTGTTATTGCAAAAGATAAGAAATATAAAGGAAACGATTACTTTTGTTTGTACTAATTAATAACAGAGATTTGTGACTTTTTTGTTAAAAAATACCCAGTAAATAAGAATTAAATAACATTTTATGTATTTTTTACCAAATAATAACAGAGATTTGTGACTTTTCTGTTAAAAAAGACTCAATAAATAAAGGATTAAATAACATTTTATGTATTTTTTACAGTCCATAATCGAAAAAATAGTCCATAATGGACAAATTTCTTGTTTCAGTTCAAATAGTATATGAATGATTAAATTCACTCAGTGTATAATTTGACTAATTATTACATTGATATAAAAAATCAGTCATATTTCGTTGAATAAACTCACTCGCTCTATTTTAACAAATCATGCGATTAAAATTAAAAGACAGATTGTGTCGTCCCTTATTTGAATTAACTAGAGAGGATAATATTTGAATTAGAGCAAAAAGAGAATCGTGATGTTACATTTAGTTTTACCAAAATTGTAAAAGAATAAGTAAACTTAGTCGCTGTATACTGAGAGAATATTATATTGACATTAACAATTGGGATCGGTAGGGTAAACACGTGTTGCATGCAACACATAAAGCAAAGGATATATTGAAACAGCGAGATGGAAACAGCGAGGTCGGAGATTGACATGTTCTAAAACTCACTCGTTGTGAATTGGTACATTGCATTTAATGCCCAATGGCTATACTACATTATTGTTTAAAGAAGTTAAAGCAAAGAAAACTTTAATCAAAGGCAGAAAGGGGAAGTAGAACCAGTGGGAGTGCATGAATAGGACCGTGCTTAATTGGGATTGAAGACATTTTAACGAAACGTTAACCCAAATTCGTGAATCCGGATCGTGAGAAATCAACAGAAATTACGCTTATATTAGGACAGTTTATTTGCATTTTGTCATGCTAAATTGTTTTTTCTGCTACACGAAACACACCCATTAATCAATATATATAATGGACTTTTTGACGCCTGCTTATCAAAGTGCAAATTTGTTCATATTTGATTCTCGATGTCTAAAAACATCGTTTTTCTGTCGGCTGAAGTTAAACAAAAATAGCAAAAGTAATCGACAAACGTACACATATAATTAGAGTACGCGCACAAGGGTAACAACAAATTAGGTGCAACTTGGTACAAGGAAGAGGTAAAGAGATACAGTTTATATTAATGTTTGAAATTCATACAACGAAGAAAAAGAAAATTCAAGTCGCCGATAGAAAATCTAAGTATTCCGGCTATGTGTTTGACTTTTTCCGGCATATATATGTATATATGTATATATATATATATATATATATATATTGAGAGAGAGAGAGAGAGAGAGAAAGAAAGAAAGAGGGGGAAGGGGGAGGGAAATGTCATCTTAAAAAATTGGGTCAAAAAGACAATTTAGATTATTCGGGCATTTTCTCATCTATCAGTCTATTAGACTATTCCCAGTCAAAATAAAGATTTTTCACATTATTGTATACGTTTCTGGTATTCAATAACACTATCTCAAGTCGTTTCCAAGGCCAAATAAACCAAGCCCCCCATAAAAAGCCTCCATTTCCCCCAAATAATCTCGGTTGTCTTTTTCAACTAATCTACTTTCATGATAAAAGTAAAGACTGTATAGTTTGAGAGGTTTTTTTTCCTCTGAACCAAATTTATACTTGGGGATTTCAGCATGTGATATCGCGCGCAATGCTTCGGTTAAAATTTCCCTATATAAAACTCTCGGTGCTGTCTCTCTCTGCACATACCAATATTTACATGCTTGTCTCCTTCAGATCAAGATGTGTCAGTTTACACTTCTATCTGTTTGCCTATCTGCAATTTTGTGTTCCGCCACACGCAAGTAGAAGCCGAAGGTCCATTTTACAGGGGAAATGTAATTTTCTCAAACAGTCAAATTTAAGCCATTGCTTGCGGAGCATCATTTTCATAGGTCTTGTAGGGAATGATATTTACAAGAGCAAAACAAAAAAAGGGGGGGGGGGTTCAGAGCCTTCAAACGTAAAAAATAAACAATTTCCGTGTGGATGAATTGGTATGTTTGGGTGAAAAAGGCAGTCCTATTTCTGTATCTTCCTCTCTATTCTCTCTTTCTCTCCTTCTTACCTTCTCTCTTCCTTTTTTAATGTAACTGACGTTCTTACTTTCATCCCTCGCTCTGACACACACACACAAGCGCGCGCGCGCACCCACTTTCTCAATGTTGACATATCACATGGTTTTGATAGTGTATATGTACTGACGGAATACAGTTATATATATATATATATATATATATACATATATGTATAACCCTACATGGCACATTAAGTGGACATCTTAAAAAACCTAACCCTAACCCTAAACCTAACCCTAACCTAACCTAACCTAACCTAACCCTAAACCTAACCTAACCCTAACCTAACCCTAAACCTAACCCTAAACCTAATGATAATGTCTATTTAATGACTCATTTTTCACTCCAATGTCCCAATGACGCCTTTAGTAACATTACAAATATAGAGAGATATATAAAAAATATGCCTTCTATGAGAAATAAAACGTAAAAAACGTTAAGAGGACACCAAATTGTCCTCCTAATGACAATGTCTACTTAATGACTCACTTTTTCACTCCAAATGTCCCTCCAATGACGCCTTTAGTAAAATATATATACATATATATATATATATATAGGTTTGAAGTATTCATTAGCTCTGAAAATCTGAACGAGTTGTACTTTTTAATTTTATTATCACTCAGTCTTGTGAATGGAACATTACTATTTTGGTTTACCATTGATGTACTGTATGGGTAACGTTTGAAATATGATCTTCTCTTCAACTGCCCTTAAACCATAGCAATTTAGTATCACATTTTTAATGACATAACCAAAAATATCTTTTGATCCTGGATTCTAGGAATTATACACTGTACATAAACAAAAGGAGCAACAAATCACAGACAAATTTAGACCATTTCTAATGCATTAAATTGTGCCGTTCAGGAATAAGAACGATTTAATTACGTGATCATTACAGTCTCTACATTGGCAGTGCGTTGTGATATTTATAATCACTATTTTCGTGTGCAATTTGCAATGTTAGGTTAAATTTAGTGATTTAAATTCACAGCAGTTTCAAATACATTTTCATTTTTTAACCATGTACGATTGGTTCATAACAATAACTTGAACAAATTTGAGGATGAAAAATTCATTTATTTAGACCATTAGACCATTTTGCAGCCAACATCAAATTCTGTAGAACTTTGGAGGAATTATAAATATGTTATGTATGTCCTATCTGTGAAATTTTAAAATGAGCAGTGTCCTAGTATTCAAATTATGCAAGGAAACCCGTTTACCTTTTAGACTTCACTGGCAGAAACGATTGAGTGACTGACTGACATCTTTTATCTTTGGTAATAACATACATAGAATGAGCTGTAACAGGTACATGAGTATTTGTCTACATCAATAACCCACTACTTGTAATGGCCAAAATTAAACTGATTGAATCTTTGTGCAGCACAAAACGTAAGACCATTCGATAAAAGGGTCAGAAAATCAGACTATTGCTTAGGTGATTGCAATCACTTAACCATCGGGGGCCTGCAAATGGGACATAGTACCTTTAAAATAATGTGAACTGCTATGAATTAATATAGTTTTCCCCAGGAGTGATCGCAGTGTTACTTGCTCAGACTGCTAGTTTTGTAAATGAAAAACGCTTACAAAACTAACTGACTTTTAAAGATTAGATATATTTACTTGTTTATTCCAATTAACACCAAATGATTATCATTAAAGGAACAGAAAGAACGCAATGGAAAATAACTCAGTTGCATTTCTTATTTTTGATGTACATTATTTTTCACAATGCCACAAATAATTTTTTTACAATAAATAGTAAAGCAATTGAAAGTACGCTCAATTAACAAAAATAAGTGTTGTTACAAAAACATATATTATACTTTCGACATTGAAGAATTAATTTCAAAAGCGTACCGTTTTCCGTTTGTTTCTTTGTACACCAGTTTGTTAGATTGTACATTAACTTAATACAGGTGGTTTGGAATATTCAGGGATTTAAAGCTTTCATAATAATCATTAAAGATGTATAATCATTCATATACGGCGCATTCCAAAATATACAAATAAAAAACAGGGTATCACTTTCCCTCTCATTTATAGAACCATAAAATGCATATCATAGTGTACAATAGTAATTGTCCGTGGATAATATTTGATTAGAAGTCTAAATAGATTTATTCGGTATCAAGAAATATAACAGCACGATAATCGGAAATGCGCTTCTATCCTCATTCAACAATTGCTGATGCTAACAATAATTTAACAAAGTGATACAAGAACAACAAAAACAAAAAAATGTGTTAATTAAAATGACTTCAATCTGGTAGGTAGGAATAGGACAAGTATTTTGTATCTCTTGTTTATCATTATTGTGTTTTTTATCCTTAGCTGAATCAAGTTTTGTATGTATTGACTTTTTGAAACATTCCATAATGTCCATTACGATAATGGCCACTGGAAATCAAATATATTTACATAGATATATCCTGACTTCATTTTAAAGATGACCACCATTGTTGAGTTCGGTCAAGGAGGTGATATTGACAGTCGCTCTGTTTGCTGTCATACCGTCCACCTTCGATTTTGTTATAGCTTGTTCAGATTTTTTCTTGTTTTCGATATAATTCACGAACGTGTACAGTACAGGATTAATTGATGAGTTGATTGGGATGATAAATATCACACTCCAAGCATAGAGGGATGTCGGTAGCACAACCAGACCGGATTGAGTGAGAATACCCATAACTATGATGGGCATCCAGCAGGCGAAATCGGTTCCCACGATAAACGCCATTTTTCTAGCAACTTTGATTTCTCGATTACGTAAAGCAGCATTTGCTACAGATTGGGTTGATCTCCTAACCTGTATAAACATCAGTATATAGCATATTAAGATAATAATGAATAGAATCATGTTAACACCGATAAATGTTGCAATGGCGTAGAGCCAGGATGGACGAAAAGTGCTCTCGACAACTACATACTTAATAAGGAAGTCATTATTTCCTCTATCCTCTGTAAACTCAAGCCTACCTATCTCTTCAGACTCGGCGTGTAGTGGCAAACCAACACAAACATCGGATAGTCCGTAAAACCCGGGCAAATCCGATGGAACCAAATTGGGTATAACACTGAGTATGCACATTACTAACCATAATAACATCATGATAATTCTGGCTGATTTCACAGTGAAACGGTACCCACTGAAAGGAAATATAATACAGACGAATCGATCTACCGTCATTAATGCCAATGTGAAAACAGAACATTCGCTGGATAGAAAAGCTAGGAAACTCGAAAATTTGCACAAATGCGATTCACGCCAAATTGGTGCACTCAAGAAATAGATACTGCCGAAATAGATATCTGCTGATGTGATGATTATCATATATATACCCATGAGACAGTCTGCCACGGCTAAGTTCATGATTAAGAGAGTTTGGACGGTGAGCTGCTGCTCCTGGCGAAGGCGTAGTACCAAGACAGTCAGGTTGCCGATGAGAGATGTAAGTCCTATGACCCAGCCGGCGATCGTTAAGACAACGTTCGGATAGAGCCTGCCACATGTCTCCAGAGGACTTGTAGGAGACGTCCTAGCGCAAGTGACGTTTTCTTTTTGATCAAGAAGACAGCACAGCCTGTTATCAGAAGTGGATCTGAACGAGAAGCGAAGATGTTTTTTTTTATAGAAGCTATTTCCTTTTAAATGTGTCAAATATCTAATTCCTTTGTTAATTATCTGAATTAAATCAGCTATTTATTCTAAAAGGTCTACATAGCAAACGTCTAAGAGAACCTGACGTCTCACTAGGCATTATTAAATGTTTGGTTTCGACCAAAATGAGCTACTCAAGCTAATCAGCAAATTGGTGATGGGGTACATCTAGGAATAAAAAATATACTTACATGGCTTTCAGAGATGTTAGGCCAGCCAGTACGTTTCCTCGGATCGATTGTAGTTGTAAATCCAGAAGGAAACTGTTCACGATTAGGCAAATTAATTCACAGTGTCAAGCTTCGATTGTTAACAAGTTAAAACTAATTTGAAATTCAATTCAGTATTTGATTTTTTTTCATCACAAGTCATGCTGTTTAAATATATACATAGATATATATATCTATGAACGTTTGACCCCATCGAAAGAGTAAAATATCAACAAACTTATATTTTATTTCGAGGAAGAGTTTCAATGATGCGAGTACATACATAATCAAATATAATGTGTATATATATATATATATATATTAAATGGGGTTAAATACACTTATAAAGCACTTTATGTAATATTTATTGCGTAAACTCGAATCACCTATATTGTTACCATAATTCCTGTAACGTTAGAAAATTACCTTACGTCATAGAACAGAAAGCTATCATTATTCTTGTACTTACATATACTCCAGACTTATGGTGTTAATGAATACACCAGGATCGATGCGAGTGATTGGATTGCTGCTCAAATCACTGTGGATGAAATAAATATTCATTGAAATATGATTTTAAGAGTTTTTATATCTCCAAAGATTATATGATTACTTTTGATACCAATGATCAAAATAAAATATTGGTATACTACAATATTTTTATTTCAACGGTAAATACAACAATTCGATTCAGTGTTCAAAGCATTAGCATTTAGCATACACCAAAAGGTATACGAGGTATTTTGAGATTGTAGATATTTACCTCAGTTGTCTAGTAATAATGTAATCGGGTTATTAAAGAAAACTTATTTTAATTTTAATTAAACCAAACAATAGTCTTCCCATTAACTAATTAATTTTTATCAATTATTTGCTAAACAGTAATTAAGAGAACTTGCTTGTCCATGAACGCTGCACGTTTTCGTCTAAAATCTACCCACTGCATGGTATCTCATCATTGAAAGTTCATTAAATTGTTAAACAAAAAGGCATAACATGGGGAAAAGGTGCTGAAATGTAAACGTTAAAAGTGCACAACTTACAGAATTAAGAGGGTAATTTGGTCTCGGAAGTCACCTTTAGCTATGTGTTTGATATCATTGCTGGAGAGGTTCCTAAAATATGAATGAGACCAGTCTGTTACCATTGTTTGTTGTTATTAATCGGCAACCAGTCTGTTATTATTGAGTACTCTCTCAATACCTTCAAAAAATATCTCAAACCTCAACTCTTCTGTTAAAATAATTGTTAAGCGCATCTGGACATGTAATAAGAAAAATGCGCTGTAGAATACATTTGTATTATTATCATTATCATTATAATTATCAGTATTATTAAACAGTCGGTGGCGTGTCAGGGTTAATTGTTGTATGGATCATTTTCCAAAATAAGAAGACAACGACAAAGGGCCTTAACACAGTTTATAATTACTGCTGAGGTAAAAGAGGAAGGACCAGTATTATAATCACCTGTATTAGAAGTAGTAGTAGTAGTAGTATTAGTAGTAGTGAAAGTAGTAGTAGTAGTAGTAGTAGTAGTAGTAGTAGTAGTACTAGTATTAGTAATAGTAGTAGTAGTAGTAGTAGTAGTAGTAGTAGTAGTAGAATGAATAACATTAGCCATTATTTGCTTTTGTATATTGTTTATCATATTCTTGAATGGTTACCAGTTTAGTGTTCAGTTTTTTTTTCTGGCCAATAATTTAAACAGCAATCTTTTACAATAACAAATATAACTTCATAACTTCATAATCACAGCTAATAGCGAAGTTTTTTTTTGTATAGATTATCGCGACAACTAATAGGTGGCGTAATAGAGAATTGTACAATTCGTGAAAGTAATCAATTGATGACTGTAGCTTCTTACAATCTTTCCAGTTCAGGTAGTCCATGAAATATTCCACTTAATGTAACGAGGTTGTTGGTCTGAAGTCGCCTGTGTTAAGAAAATAAGTATGGGAAATAAAACCTTTCGCTTGAAAAGCATTGGTATTCTCCGATGATAGACGCATCGTTATAATTAGTCGATATAACTTTCATTTTTATTTCTTATTTCACAATATGAACATTTTACTACACACACTACTCCGTTTATCGGTTTACGATCACCATTAGAACAAGGATCTAGTTGATATTCTATATTAAGTTTGTTATTATGATACAAGACAGACACAAGAACCCTTTTCTCGAATACTTACAATCGATGGATGTCCATACCGTAAAGGGACCTGTTCTCGATCATATGTATCCGATTATTCTCTATGTGTCTATAAAAGCAATAAAAAAATGTGGAAATACACAGCTGAATGACTATAGCGTAAGCTTCTATATTATTTTCCACCATAATTTCCATTCCTTTGTTCAAGAAAAACAAATAGCATTGGCAAAAGTAGTAATAAATTGACAATCTCTGTAAAATGCACGTTTAATTGAAAAGATAATGATAATAAAGATTTATTGGTGTGATAATATTTTGTTGCTCTATTTTATTTGCAGATATTGCTAGTTGAGCAGTATATGATAATTTCTGAAGTTTAATATACATGTATAATTATGTGAGCAGATAATCACTATCGAGCTAATGTACTCAATACAAACTGGATGGTTTATCTCTGTCTAAACTGGCATTCAATTAGTTACTATGCAACAATAAAGGTATAATTCGTGAATTAAGATATGTAATGATAGACAAACTTACAAGACATCCACAGTGCCAGAGAATACATCTTCTGTTATTATGGTGATATTGTTGTCGTTCAGATAACTTATATAAAGAAAAATACATAGAACAGATTATCAAGCATTATCTTAAATTGATAATTAATAAGCGATAACGGATAATTGATTTCTATATTATTTTTTCGAATAAACATATTCATGTGAATTTAACAGACATAATTTGAATAAATAGTTCTTAACTTTACGGGTCCCGTGATAGGTTCTTTAGTTGGTTGCAAACATACACACTACAAAAGAAAGATTTTATAATTTGATATTATAAATATGAAAGTTCGTTAAATATTTCTTTAGATTTCTCTCCATTGGACGTGACATATTTAATTGTGTTGTTTAATTTTCCATAGATTATTGACAGAGAAGTTATTATCCAAACCCAGGATCTTTACTTGAATTCGAAAGCCTTTTACTTTGTGTAGTTGATTGCTAATTATAATACTCAATTTTTTTCCCCTGATATTTGTTTTATGCCATGATGTTTCCTTTCAGTAAATTTCTCTGTTATGAGTTACTATAGAGTGGTGAAGTGTGACGTCATAAAAATCTATTTTGGGAATTTCTCAATTTTTTCTTCATTTTCCGAAAGAGCACCAAAAATAATGTCCAAATGTCGAAAACCAATTGAATATGTTAAGTATTGGCTGAGATATGACCATCTGAATAAAATATTGCCTATGGGAGCTCAGTGTTATATTGCTCTGGCTCCTAATGTTATGAGCCAGAGCAATATAACACTGAGTTCCCATAGGCAATCTTTTTAATCAGATGGTCATATCTCGGCAAATACTTAACATATTCAATTGGTTTTCGAAATTTGGACATTATTTTTGGTGCTCTTTCGGAAAATGAAAAAAAAATTGAGAAATTCCCAAAATAGATTTTTATGACGTCACAGCTTCGGTACACTATGTTATGAATGAAATAATTTCGTTATAAGTATAAGGCAAATTTATGTTTGAAACATATGGTCAATAAATTCCAAAGTCTATTTCTGAGTCAACTTACAATTTTAATGAGTCACTAACTTTTAATTCTGATAATACTCACAGGTTCTCCAGTGATGGCAGTCCATGAAATGCTCCGTTATAAATGTCTACTATATTGTTATACTCCAGGCTCCTAAAAAATTAAACAATAATCTCTAGGTAATGCCTTCGGTAACACCATGTGGCAGCCTTACTGAAAAGGCTGTTGATATATTTTTTCGTCAAAAGAACCCGCTTATGGGGCATTAGAGGAATTGTGGAATAATTATAAGGGAAATCAAGGGAAAGGGTGATAATGGATTGAAGTTTTATTAAACACTTACACGAGGCTGGTTTGGGTTATGATTTTTGGTGTTATGTACACCAATAAAATGAACTGAAATGGAAGGAGGAAAGGCAAGGGAAAGAAATCTGAGAATGCTTCCACGAGCTTACTTACACATCTTCATCCCCCACACCTCACGCACAAAATAGACGCCCACATACATATAAACTCGGAAATGGAACTAGCTATAGATAACAGTGTACTTAATATTGTCAATGTAATGATTATCAATTCAATTCGACGCACACATTGCATTTCCAAGTGATGTGCGAAAAAATGTTCTATATTATTTACAATACATTATATATTGTGAACATAGGGCATATAATTAGCGCAACCGAATGCAGAGTACACTCCTCCCCTCTCCCGAAAGAGAATGGCATATTTGACATTTAACATTCTTTCATGAAAAACGAATTTGGCAAGGTTTGTGTTTATTGTTTTTACTCAATATCGCCCCCCCCCCTCCTCCTAAAATAAAATCCAATACAATTGGCTGAAATTCATGAAAATAAAGATTTAAATATGAACATGTAAATGACAGAAGTATCTTTAACATAAGTATTTAACAATTCTTGTTGCTTTTGAGATCCACATTATATTTGCTCAAATCTCGAAAAAAATATGCATAAAATTGCCATAATTCCCGTCATTTTAAGAATCTCATATCACCTCCATGCTTGTATATATGTATATACTTACAACGTAAGAAGTTTTGGCAAGTTGGAAAACAGCTTCGCAGAAATCGACGTGATTTGATTGTATGATATGTCACTGAGTGAAAGATAAGAGGAAGGGTTAGGGTTGATGTATTCAATGATTATAAATCAATATTCATGAACAGATTAAATAGTTTCCAACAAATTTCCAGCACTTACATAAAACACGATTTCTGATATTAAAGAAATAGCATTCATTCAGAATATTATAATCATAATTTTGTCTAAAGATCATACATATTAATCTACTCATTATAGTTGATAAAATTCGGACGAGTAATTATTTATTTATTATTTCTTTACATCGATGACAAGGTATATTTTTAGCTTTTTCTTGTGCTCAATGTAATACGTCATTAGATTCTATCCTGAAAAAAAGTTAAGAACTACATCTCCACAACAATTATCCAACGTTAATAGTCTAATTTGTCTTAATGATGTCACATGGATTTGGTTGATTATTAGTCGAAACAAAAACGGCTGTGTCTATTTGCTATCTCAAATTTAATTTTTTTATCTTTGAAGTAATTTCCCTATTGGTTTCGATAGATGAGCCCTGACGATAAAATGAAATAAAAGAACAGAATTTGTTTAACTTACATAAATTCCAGATTCTCAAGTCCTTCAAAGATACCATCGGGAACACTTACAATCATGTTGGAATCAAGGATCCTAAGATAGATGATTCAAGTAAAACATTTAGAATAGCGTATCGGATGCGCCGGAATAAATATAAAAAAGTATCCACATCCCATGCTTTAGAAAAGTATTATATCTTCTTTAGATCATAAAAATCTTGGCTTTGTTTAATCAATTTGTAATAATAATGATGATAACAAGAATATTAATAATAGTAACATAACAAAAAGAATGATAATAGTTTTTTATTAATACTAGTAGATGTAGTATCATTAATAATATTGTTATAATGATAATAATAATAATAATAATAATAATAATAATAATAGTAATAATAATAATACTATTAATGATTATACTACTATTACTACTTCTACTATTACTACAACTATACTACGAACTATATATTTGTAATTATTTTTTATTTCTAAATAATGTTTTTTTTTCATTAATTAACAACTTCTTAGAAATATCTAATGTCAGTAGAAGTATTCAAATCTGTTATAAATACGGAATCTGCTTTTGTTTTTTCGTCCACATCAGAAATTAATTTCATAATGATATGGGTTTTGCCTTACAAGGTCAATTATGAATAATATATTTTTGAGCTTTTCCCTGAAATGTTTCTGTCTAAATGACAATCGAAACACAAATTTGATTTCAGTCGGTTTTGTTATTACTTGATTTAAGTAGAGAAAATAAAAACTCACAAATATACTAGGTTCTTCATTTCAGAGAAAGCCGCCTGTGCCAATAAAGTGATGTTACTCCTTCTGAGAATACTGCTTATGACAAAAATACTAGTTTAACGAATTTACTGAATATGCACAAGAAATAAGAAGAAAAGAGCTAGTGCAAATAACCTGATATCAAACTTAGGTTTATTAATTGTAACTTCCATTGGTTTATTATATTTCATAAATGGAAATTGTCTCTCAAAAATCATTCATACCGAATGGCAGTTATAAAAAAATAATGATGGCCTCATATTGATCAAAAGTATTGCAAAGATGCCTATAATATAACATTCTTATTCTAGCATTTAGTAACCAACTTTCTGCATTAAGAGGATTACAAGACTTGATTAATAAGTCTTTTGGTTTACATCATGTTTTTTCTTCAAATGAATAACAGTCCTGGAAAGGGCTGGTGAGATTCGCTAGGAGCTCTTGTTTCCTGAGGTTTCGATCAATATCTCCCCATCGTCTTCAGGAGGATGACTAGAACATTGCCAAATCATGCCAGTGGATGCTTTTTATTGCCTACGAAGTAATCCATTGCTCATTTCTGATTGACGCCCTACGAAAATTCCTGTGAATTTTAATCGCGAATTGATCCCTCCATCCAAGTAGATTAAGTCATGAGTGGTAAAATATATTAAAAACAATATATTGCCAAAGGACCAGTACCTTGTGATCCACGATCCATTGCCATATAGAACAAAATACCACACTTCCCCCTTCTCACCCTACCCGGACACCCACTGGACGATAACCTTCTAGGACACCAAACCCCTAGGATAATCACCTACCATAATTCTACCAAATGATTCTTAATTAAGATTAGGAAATTAACAGGACTTAAGCAGAAATAGAAAGACTACTGAACTTACATGATTTTTATTTCCCTCTGACACTCCAGGATTTGTCCAAATGAGAAATTAGATGATCCCTCCTCTACTGATGATCTTAAGAAGAAGAGAACAATTATTTATGATTTGGTTAATAAAGAGACGGTTGATTTCTTTTTAAAGTGAGTTTGAGTTTGAGTTTGAAGTTTTATTATCCAAACAAAAAGTACATCAATATTATAATCAAATTTGAATGTTCAACATTTGAAGGATAAATGGGACCAGAAAATAGCATTAAATGCTAATCATGTCTGGTACCACTAACACACAAAAGTATCACAACAATGAATGAGAATGTAATGAATAAATATGAATAACTATTGAATACACACGCTACAATCTATTCTAAATCTGGTCTAAAATATGCTCTGTGATTAAATACAAAGCTTTGGTATTTCACACTAAATAAAAAGATAAAGAATTATATAACATAATATTTACAAATAGGAAAGAAACTTCGGTTCAAAGTTCAAAACAATTATTCTATTAACATTTGTGATGTTAGAGTTCTATGAAAGCAAGACACGGATGCTTTCTCCCGTACAGATAGGGGTAGATCATTCCAAAAGCATGTGCCTCTGAATGACATTGAAAATTTACCCTGCGTTGTCCTTACTTTAGGCACACTCAACTTCTTACTTTCTCTTTGTCTAGACTCATATTTGTGCTCTTTGAAACAGAAATACTGAATTAGGGACTGCGGCAATTTATCATTCAATGATTGATACATAAAAACACAAATAGATAGTTTATGGAGTTGATACACATTCAATGATTTTAGCTCCCTAAATATCAGTTGTGAATGAGTCCTAATTGGACTAAACGTTATAACTCTTATTGCCTTTTTTTGGCTTATAATGAACACCTCATGCTTATTTCATAATTACTTCCCCAAACCAAAGTGTATAGTAGCGTGTGTGCTTTCTCGTTATTTGAACGTCAGCTGGAATAATATCATAGTAGAAATGTTCCCCGAAAAAAATTGCTCTGCAAAAATGCCCACATATTCTAAATATGATGAGTACTATTTTGGACCAAACATTTACGCCACACGCGTGTAGTACCATATACTCACTTCTGTGTGTAGCGCATATGGTTTTCAACAAATTTGAGCCTATTTTATTTTCATATTGTTAATTCCAAGACATCACAGAACACAAAACAGATGCTTTGTACTACATTTTAAACTAATACCCAATTGCTTCCAGATAATCCGTTCACAGTGCAAACGTATTCCCCGAACTTCATCTTTAATCTATAATGTATTCACCTTACATAATTATAAATTTTAAATTTCAAAATGTTGAATTGTTCTTGAATGCTATCGGTTTATAATAACACAGGTAGGTGCGAGATAGTATATGATAAAGCTACACATTGGTAAAATTACCCCAAGTTTTATATCTCTACACCGTAAGAGCAGTCTATCTCACGATTTTATGAGACCATAATATGTTGATTATACTCACAGACATTGTAAGCCGAAAGCTCCAAGTCCACTGTTCTTGTTTTCATAATGAGCACATTGATCTACATGCAAAATAAGCACAATGAACTGTTTGACAATTGTGTTTTAGTCTACAAGATGATATGGTGAATTGGAATATCACTTTCCTTAAGCATCGTTAAAGACGGTTGTATTATTTTACGGCAGGCAGGAGTTTTAGACTGTTATTATAGATGAATGTTTTGTTACTCCGGAATACCAATGTAAGAAGTCGATAACCGTACAATGAAACATTTCAATTACATCTGGGCATGGGATTTACTGAATAGCAAAGTTAAATGATGTCCATATCAGTAAATACGGAATTAAGGTAGAAGACTTTTGTGCTATAAAAAAGAATTTAAAGCAATGATATCTTTATCTAGACTTCATTTAGCAAATTAAACATTTGTATCATTCCTCTTACCTGTTCCTCTTGCCGAAATCAATTCTATGTAGGTACATACGTTTTCTATTTGATAAAAGAAAATATGGCAGCATTACCTCATCATCTGATCATTAGATAATGTTAATCACAACTGCTTTCACTCCAGTAAAATTTATATCCATTAACCCACTCAACGTCATATTGATTAACAATAGAACAATGATAATTCTTTTGTATTCTGCTGCCGTCCATATCTGTCACACACTGTCTATATATGTCTCTTCCGTTGCTCCTGTTATATCTTTATCTTTTTATGATTGAATATATGTCCAGTCTTTGTATATAGATGATTACTACATTTACTGCTAGGTGCCATATTTATTTTGTTATTCTTATAATTACATTTTTTGGTATTAGCATTTTGATTACGATACCATAGACGCACTTAATAATAAAACAATTATTATCATTATCATTATTATTATTGTTAGTAGTAGTAGCTGTAGTAGTAGTAGTATTACCATTATAAATTTGTAGTTATCGTTATTATCATTATCGAAACCATAACAAATTCAATACTCTCATACCTCGGGAATCCATTCCAAGAGGACACAAACCTAAAACACACGCGTTTCCTGCAATCAAAGATATAATCCACGATTGTTACTCACAAATTTTCCCCAACATTTGCCATGTTTCTTAAATAAATGAATTACGTGATCAATAGTGCAAATTGTTAATGCGTAAATATCGGAAAACGTGTTGTAAATGAATAAGAAATTATAAAGAGACTCATACCATACCCTGGTCTTAAACGTGGTGATAAAAAAATCAGTGACGATACTTCTCCTAAATCAATCAACGCTCTCAAATAAAATGATAACATCACAGCGATAATGAGCGATATACCTATAAGTTTGAAGTTAGTTGCGGTTTTGATCGCAGAATACGCAACCACGGTTCCATACAATGTATACGGATACCGTAAGGCTAGGGTCCTGATCATGCAAGGTCAGGATTATGTTTAAAGGGATCGTTTAACAGTGTTAAATCTGAGATACACGGCCCTACATGTTATTAGTGTGTGTGATATGGTGTAATAATGAAGCCCTAAAAAAATTGCGCTTCAAAATGATCAAGAAGTGCCTCAAAAAAGTAAAAATCTTTGATTGACCGGTTTTACCATACTCGTTTTCCCTAATAGACTATAGTGTTATGAAAACCATCAGGCGAACGGTTTTCAAAATTTGTAATTCCAATCATAAATATCTTGATAATCAGACAGGCGATCAGCTTGTAAAAGTCATGGGGTTCCTGACTGACCTAAAGGTTTATGATTATCATTGCATCATGAGCTAAATCCAGAATTTTGTTTCAGAATCTGAGACAAAGTTACCGGATCCCTTTAAGGTTAGGGTTACGATTAGGGTGGCTGTGGTTAGGGTCGGGATTGTGGATATGGTTATTGTCTGGGATATATAGGCCATACCGTTAGCGTCATGGTTAGGGTTACGGTGGTATTCTGCAGTTGTTCCTCAAATGCATATGCTACTATTTTTAGTGTTGGCGGATGAGCTCGTAAATCGTGTACATACCTCCGGAACATGTAACTCGAGACACCTCGGACGCATTGCAGTTCTCATGAGATTCAACTCCTACCCCAGGACAGTCGAACAATTTTGATTCATTCCCCGTGCACTCTACACGGTCGAGTGTGACCTCAACATGGCTGCCATCTGAAATATGAGATGTAGTAATGCTTCGCGCGCGTCCCAATCCCAGACTACTGCAGGCAACATCAGCGTCTTTCTTGTCCCAAGAGTCACTACATACAGATCTTTGTTGGCCGTTGTAGTAATACACGACTACACCATCCAAGATGCTGGTTCCATCAGTCAGATAGATGACTTCGTCTTAGGGTGGAAATGAAGGAGACAAATACGACACATGGTATATTACTACATGTCATGCCGTGTAATAATGGATGATATAGTAATTCAGTAATAGATTTTAGTAATAAATGGCGTAGTAAATACGGCCGTCGTATGAATGATATACTACACAGCCTACCAGTCAATATCTGTATAATATTAGATAGCTTAGACAGATACCGAGATGTGATTGGTCCAGAGCTCGTCACGTGATATCAATTGCAAGGATCGTAATTGTTATATTTTCCTGGCCGGTCACTTTCCAGTGTTATATTCACCAGCTGGTGAAATGAATATAATTTTAATCAATGCATGTCGCCCTCTTGAGGACTGTATGTCACCAATTACACACATTATACCAATAATCGAGGTCATTCTTTTGTTATCATTTTTTTTTTCTCGAATTTTTTTTTTCCATTGAAATTATTTTTTTCCACATTTGTTTTTTCCCCAAAAATGCATATTTTTTCAAAAGAATATTTTTTTTTTTCGATTTTTTTTTTTTTTTCCCTTGAAATTAAATTTTCCCAAATGTTTTTTTTCCCAAAAAATTTTTGTTAAAATAATTTTTTGGGGTAAGAAATTAAAGGTAATTGGTAAGGTTTTTTTCTAAAATTTTGTTTGTCCTAAAAAAAAATTGAAAAAATTTCGGGCAAAAAAATGGACCCCCCTAAATTTTCAAACCAAGGCTATCTAATATAACAGATATTGACTAGCAGGGGGTATATAACATTCTTCGGACCTGAAGGGAGTTACATTTTCCCTCATGACCATATTTTCCCTCAGTGCTGCGCGCTTCGGGAAAATATAACCACTTGGGAAAATATAAGTCCCTTCAGCGGTCCGAAAAATGTTATATTACACCCCCTGCCAGTCAATATCTGTATAATATTTACCTTCTTGTGAACACTGAACGCCAGCACCATCGTGGAAGCAGAAGTCCATCGTTTCGAATTTTGCATCTAGGCAGTCGAAGATGTTGTTTTCTCTCCCCGTGCAATGTGCATCCGATAAATGTATGTGATTTATACCATATCCGAATTCAGGTTTATCAAATGCCTTCAATGCACCAGCGAATCCTAAACTTTTGCAAATGACGTGTGCATTGTTAAGGGTCCAGCCTTTCCCACAGGTTGTTCCCCAGGTTGACTTTGCGAAAACCTCTACTCTCCCTTCACTGCTATTCCTTCCCCCGACCAGACGAACTACGATGGAAAGTATGAAGCAGTAATTATGCTAAATGTTAACACCTTGTATAATTCTCAAATTTTATAGTTGCATTGTATTTTCGATACACATTAGACGATACTCCGAATTAGGAAGAACGCCTATCAACATGACTTTGTGCAGAGTTGGAAAGTTCAAACTATGAATGAAATCAAAAGGCCAAACATCTTGGACTTGCCTGTAAATGTAAACTACAATATCTAAAATAAATGATACGTATGCCACAAGAATGAATGACAACAACTTACTCCCAGTTGAACATCGGACCATGGCGATACGGGTCAAACTGCACTGGTGATTACGGAACCTAGACCACGAACATTCAAGTATACTGGATTCACTGCCATTGCAACTTATGCCATTTAAGGGGGCTCCCTTTGAGGTGGTAGCAGCGTCGATATTTTGGTGGGTATCCAGAGCTGTACCCATCCCCAGGTATCTGCAGACAACATGTCCGCTGTTGATGTCCCAGCGATTATCACATACTGATCTCCAAGAGCCATGGTAGAACACCTCTACGATACCCTCCCAAGGATAATTGCTTCCAGTCAGACGAACTATAGAGTATATTTTAAATGGTTATATCAATGTTCACTGCAGTCCATACTATACAACAAATTATTGATGGATAAGTTTATGAGTTCTGCGAACTTTCTTGATCAATCTAAAGTCATAGAGTCATAGAGATTGATCAATACATTTCTGAGAAGATATACATTTTACCTATGAAGAATAGACACTACTGCCACAATCATTTCATGATATATTGGAAAGGGCCTACAGCAAGAGAGATTCATACATCAGTCACATCGCCAAGCCAACTTAAAACCAACTACATACCCATTGATTCTTAGCCATCGAGGATGGAGGGGGGGATGGGGTGCTCCTTCATATTGCAATTATCCTTTCTATCCAGGAAGGCACATAAGGCTATTGTTTGCGGTGGTTAGTAGAAGGTATAATTCGTCTGATGGAAAACTAAAGGGGAAAATTGCATTCTTGAGATGGTTAATGAAAGTATAATAGTGCTTGGAAGATCTCTTACAAGCACCAGTAAGGTATATACATGTATGTGTACCAAGATTCTTTCTCTTTTATTCAAAACAACTTCAAAACAAACCCACTTCTAAATAAACAAACCAGTTTCTGTTAATAAAGAGTACATACTGAACATGATTAATGAAAGTGATGCAACACTTCTTACTTGTTGAATTTGTACATGTAGCTGTCGCCCCAAAAGGAAAGATGCACTCATTGAATTCGTCAGCGAAACTGTGCGGACATTCCTCAAAAGAGGACTCGTTCCCCGAACATCGGACATCAAATAGAACGTGTGTTACTGTTGACTTGAAGTTGTCAACATTGCTCGGCAGAAATGAGCCGCTGAAGCCAAGACTGCGGCAAGCTACCTCAGTATCACGGAGATCCCATTTGTAATAGCAGATACTTCCCCAGGATCCGTTAAGAAAGACCTGTACTCTTCCTTCAATTGGCAACACATTGTCTTTACGGTCGACAAGTCGCACTGCCCATTCTGTAGTAGAATATCGAAGCAGAAAAAACTCGGTGATCCGACATTTGCTCCGGCGACCATTGCTCTGGGCTCTAATTTGTCAGAAGTATAGGCTTAGGGAAGCAATAGGGTTTTATCTTAGGTTTGGAATTAGGATAAGGGTTATATTAACGTTGGTTAGGACTGAAGTTAGGAATTCGGTTAGTGTTGGAAATTAAGGCGGAGCAATTTTTCGCGGAGCATGTCTCGTACACAAAGTTCAATGTTAAACATTGAGATCTAAAACCAAATGGCACTAAGGATTAAACACGGGCATAGGTGTGGGAGATAACCCAACCTCCGTTCCCCCGCCCCATATTGATCTAGGATTATTTTGCCAGCAGAAAATAACTGTAAAATGACCCCCAAAAAGACGAGAAAATAGGTGACTCAAAGACAGAAATGATGATAGGAAAACAAATTATATCATATATGAACAAATACCTAGATTGATAAACTGGACACCAGATCTCCAGTCTGAAGAAAAATGCAATGTAATTCATTTCAATCTGTCGGTCAAATTAGTTGAGATATTGTTCTAGTTTGCTTGATTTCCAAAGAATAAACATAACTGCTGAAATTGGTGAACAGAGCAACAGCAGCAACATCATATTTATTTTACTTGTTCATATAACAAATATTTAGGATGATCTGTTGTTAAAAGGCATCTGTCTCAGTAGCTAACCCCCCCCCCTTTCCAGTATGTGTTGGGGTTGCCGCAATTTACCCACCGTAATTAGGTTTAGGTTACATAATAATGGTATTTATTCAATAATCATCATCGCAGCTCGAGAACTGAATTACAAATGATTTCACATTAAAAGTGCATGAACTTAATTAATTACAAATGGCGTAAAACATAAACAAAATATTTCCACATAATGATAATAGGAATACTACATTAGAACAGGAAAAATGTATCTATCCCAAATTAAGCCTGATAAGGGAAGTAGAAAAGGAGAAGCTGAGTTCTTAAATAATTAAAAAAATTCTTGTCCTCTTACCGAGGTGTTTTATTTCACATATTTCACATTTCATATATATTTACATCAATTTACATTTTAACATAATACAAAAAGCCAAAAAAGTAATTAAATAAATAGTTATAACCTTAACATTTTTTGAAAATGTTCTTTGTGTTTCGTCAATAAAAAACTTTGTTTATTTGCTATATAATATCGTAGTTTTAATTTGAAATTAATGAACAGACTATTACTATTGTATTCTTTACCATCACACCGAAGTTGGATATACATTATGTATATCATGTATTGTCCTAAAATTAACATGAAGTTTATCACAAAGTTTTCCTTCTTTTCAATAAAATAACCTATAACTAATGCTTTTTCATTAATATTTATTTGTTCATGAAAGTAGTTATAATATAAGTTTTCAATAATTTTCCAAAAAAAATCTAACCTTGTTACATTTTAACAAGACATGACAAGTAGTTTCTGTTTCTTTACATGTATCACACTGGTCATTTTCCATTATACGCCATCTGCATAAATTATGTTTTGATAGAAATATATTATGCAATACTTTAAAATCAAATTGCTTTATCCTATTATTTCCTATTTGTTGGAATTTAAAATTGAATACCTTCTGCCAATTAAAAGAAAAAGGTAAATTCAAGTAATATCCCCAGTAACGTGTAACAATTGTTTTTTAAAGTTTTTGTTTCAGGAGGGATAAATAATAATGTTTCGTCTTGAAACTAGATATATCAACGAAATCACCTGTAGCTACTTCTATCAAATTTGAATTGTTTTGTTTACTACTTAAGTGAACATTCTTTCGAACGCATAATTTATTTAACCAATAGCATGGGAAACATTTTTTCAATTTTGCGTATTCGAACTCAAATAATAATTGATGAATACCAACTTTACTATTTAACAGAATCGAGTCTTTCCAACTACCGTTTGCAATCACGTGCTTTAGTATACAAATTCCAGCTACGTACCACTTTGAAAACAATAATGTAGAATTTTTTAATCTAATATGACTGTTTTTCCATAACATCTCCTCTTCTATTTCTGTTACCTCAACTAAACTTCGATATTTAAATTCTGACCATGCAACAAGAAGATTTTGATAAAACTCTGGCAGTCCTTTTTGTATACACAGCATTTTCATATCTTTCTTATTCAAATTATATCGTAAGATATCTGGAAAAATTCCAATCCTGTCAATCCAATGTCTGAATAATGATTTCTATCTACAAGTTTGTTCATCCAATAATTTGCTTATCCAAGATAAATACAAAGAATTTATTTTCGATTCCTTGTCTACCATATCAAGACCACCATCCAACTGTTTATTTATACAGACATTTCTTTTCACTATTTCTCTTTTTGAACTCTAATGAAAATCATATATACTTTTATTCAATGATTTAATAACAAAATTAGGAGCAGGTATTACAGTTGCCGTATAAACAATTTGTGAAACGATTAAGGCTTTGATAACAACCACTTTACCATGAAACGTTAATATTCTCTGTTTCCAGTTTTTCAATATATTTTGAATTTTGGGGATTTTTCATCCCAAATTAAACGTTCATTTTCCCTTTTATTTTTCCCAATATATATTCCCAAATATTTAATTGGTTGTTCAGTACTTTCCCCACATTCTTCATTCATATAGTCTGTATTGATCTTCATTACTTTAGTCTTATCCCAATTTACTCGAGGACCTGCCACTGCTCCAAAAATTCTGACCTCTTCCATAACCTTAATCAATGATTCTGAACTATTTACAAACAATGTTGTGTCATCTGCAAATTGAGACACTTTTAATTCAGACAGTGCAGAACTATATCAATTCCTTTTATATCTTCGTTTTGTCGGATCTTACATTGCTAGAAATTCCGCTACAATAACGAAAAGTAAAGAAGACAATGGGCATCCCTGTCTTACCCCTTGCTCAATAGAGAAGGACTTGGACATCCACCCGTAATTCATTACCTTTCCCTTTGTATTACTATACAAAGTTTGAACCCATTTAATAAAACCTTCTTTAAAATGAAATTTCTTTAAAGCGCGTAGTAAAAATGAGTGGCTAACATCATCGCATGCTTTTTTGAAGTCTAGAAACTTAATAATACAAGGCAACTTCTTATCTAAACAATAATCAATAACATCCTGAGTCAGTCTGACATTTTCTGTTGCTGACCTATTTTTAATAAAACCAGTTTGATCCGTGGAAATGATACCACCTATAACATTTTGTAATCATTTTGATAAAACTTGTGCACATAATTTATAATCTACGTTTAAGAGGGATATAGGTCTCCAATTATCTAGAATTCTTTTATTTCCTTTTTTATACAACAATGTTAAAACAGCTTGCCTTAAATAATAAATAAGTATATGTAATCAAGGTCAATGTTGTAGATTAAAAAAATAGTTCGAGGAAGTAACATATTGTATTGAAAGTGTGAAGGTAACAAACGCGTGTAATCATGATACTGTATACGCATTCATCTACATTATTAGAAGATGATGAATACATGATACTGGTAATAATGTAAATGATTAATAATGATTTGGACTTTAAAGAGAAGGTTCATTGAAATTTGAAAAATATGCAAATTATATCTCTACAGATTGCTGAGAACATTAACAAATGAGTAAAGTACTTTCTAAGCCCTCACTATTGTGATGAATAATTTAAATGCAATTTTGATACCCTTTCCAGAACCCACTCACAAAGTGAAATGACGGCGTTATTTACATGCAATAAGGTGACTTCACAATATGAACAACCTACATCACACCTTCGGGACAATGTTGGATACCCATTGCAATTTTTAGATATGGGTTAACGTTGTTTATATATTTACCGCCAGTGGTGATATTACTTTCTACAAATGTTTGTTTGATTTTTATGTTATTTTCCGTCACATTTGAGCATAAAAATCGGAAAAATAATCACAACGTGTATGTGTCTGATCTGGGAGTGCATAGGACATTTTGCATGCTGACCTAACGACTCTTCTGGAGCAAAATAGGCGACAAATCTATATAAACGCGTAATGCACAGACAGGCCTACGGGGGCCTACGGTATACTTGAACGTTACATCTACTTTATATTCACTCGCTATTTGAAAGTTTTCTACCAAATCTCCATTGTTGTTGTCGATGTCCGAGGTACTTCCTTCTTCTATCTCCTCAAAACTCAAATCAAGTATGTTCTCGTCCATATCGATATTTCAAGGGGATTTTGATGAAGGTAAACAACGTTGGGTATGAAAGGGTACGGTACTCAAGAGTCAATGCAATACATGTGAGTTGCACCCAGACTGCATCGCGCACCGTCGTCAATCATTTCAGCTGAGCGGCCCATCGTTCATTTTATGACGTCACTGAAAAATCAGCTGAATTACGATGTTTTCGGGGTCTTGGGTGGGTTGGTTTTTCGTCAAGGTTAATCAACGTTTATAATTTTCGCTCGAATTTACAAGTTACACAAATGTAATAATTTTACTCAGTGTAATTTTTCGATTGCAATGATACCAAATTCAATCAAGTTAAAATCAATGAACCTTCTCTTTAACAAAAATGTAGCTGAAATAGAGACCCTATGTTACTTTAAGATAAGAACAGTTAAGATATTGGAACTTATGAACTGATAATACATCGAACATAGTAACGAAACTATATTGATATTTCAGTGTGTAACTATGGTAATCTCAACCTTTTGTTCATTGGTCGTTTCCTTGTTAATAAAGTGTATATACCATTATGTTTTCATTTGTGAACCTCGTATGAAGAGATAACGTAATATTAAACAAAAATTCTGTACATCCGACTTCATAGGAAATAAAATACGTGTAGGACAAAACTTACCAGCAGTGGTATTTCGATCAGATGGAAAGGCAGCCGTTGGTTCTCCAAAAGTTAAAAATACAATAACTGTATGAATCAAGCAAACTGAGTCAATTTTGCGGAAATCCATTGCCATTGCGTATTTTATCAATATCTGGAGCTCAAGCTAATAGAGAAATCTTGACGAGCCCAAATTCAGTATGATCTTTAAAGGAAACCAAGTACGATGTGCATGTATATATAGATGCTACACCACAACAACCAAACTTATTTGCAACGGCAAAGTCGAAGAAGATATTCGCTCCAATTTACAGGATCTAAATTGTCAATTATATTCTTAATGTAGACATAAATACACAATTAAATATAATTATAATGCTCAAAGAAATATGGCTACACTTTTTCTGCTTCCCCCTTTCTGTACGTCAGTCTATATTTAATTGATCTTACTAGATGGCAATGTGATTTGACCTCCATACAAAACTTCTGACAAATCACCACAACTGTACTTGGTACATATGTTGATACCAGGTTCAATTTCGTTTATTGTTCTCCAAGTGATGACGATAGGTACCTGTAAAGCTGTAAACCAACTATAGCTTTTTAAAGTCAACTCAGGATCGTTAAATTTTCTAGAAATATTGCTTTTCTGAAGTATCCACGCGGACACGAATACCTTTTAGAGTCTTTAAATATTTCAGGAAGATATATTGCTCGAAAGGACGACCTTCACTTTGGAACAAATATTATATCTATACATATGAAATAGAGCGATGGGGAAGAAGATATGACATATCAGATTTCAGTTAAGATTCTGAGATTGTGAGATTGTGTATGTGTGTGAGACAGAGAGAGAGAGAGAGAGAAAGAGAGATAGATATAGAGAAATGCCCGAACTTTAGATATTGAGAAAGATAAGGGTAGAGTGCATTACAAATAAAGAAGAGACGACCGTTCTGGCACTTGTGATTTCTCTTCAGTTTGCTATCGCTGAAATCCATCGCGTGATAACTACCAATCTTCATACCCATGGCCGTAAAAAAACCATTAAGGATTCGGGAAAACATTCGTTTTGAAGCAAGAAGCGAAACGAATCAAAAAATGAATAAAGGATATCGTAATGAAACTGGAAAGGGGGACGACGTAAACGGCGAAGGTACTCTAGAAAGCTGTTCTTTAAATAAAGGTTGTTTCAGTTGGAAAAGAAACATCGTTGAATAGAGTGATGGGGAAGAAGATGTGACAAACGAAATTCCAGTCAAGATTCTGAGAGACATTATTGTGTGAAAGAGCGAGAGAGAGAGAGAGAGAGAGAGCTAGACAAATGCCCGAATTTTAGATAGCGAGAAAGATAAGGGTTGAGTGCTTTACAAATAAAGAAGAGACGACATTTCTGGCATTTGTCATTTCCATTCAGTTTGCTATTGTATCAATCCATCGCGTGATAGCTACCAATCTTCATACCCATGGCAGAAAAACCATTAAGGATTCGGGAAAACACTCGTTTTGAAGCAAGAAGCGAAACGAAACAAAAAATGAATAAAGGATGTCGTAATGAAATGCGAAAAAGGGACGACGTAAACGGCGACGGTACTCAAGAAAGCTATGTGCTAAATTCGGGTTGTTTCAGGTGGAAGAGAAACATCGTTGATCGATGATTGACCCGATTTCGTGAGCAAGGAAATGGATGCATGTTTTTCAATTAGATCTCTCAACGAAAATGAATTTGAACTTATACTGCGTCCATTTGCTGATGTCTTTTCGCGGTCTTGAGTCTCAATCGATAAAAAAGAGTTATTGTGTGATACTTCATCTTACAGTATTGTTAACGAGTGATATCAACCCACCAGTTACTCATGCGCTTAGAAAGTCAATCATGTGTCCATCCGCACACTCCTCAATCACCCACCTACCCACCCACTCACTCATTTCACTCCATTAATCAATAAATCAATATGTTTTCGCAATTATTTTCTTCACATTATCTTAGTCAAACTCTTGTAGGAACTCATACCAGTTCTTCAATATTAATAATATTGTAATGAAATGACTTTGTAGCTTTTGTTTGATATCTGCCTGACTTGCATACCTGGTTGACTGACATAGCACATAGGCATGCAGTCAAGTAGTAGATTTCTTTACCTATTATTTATGTGATGCAAATGTTTTATACATTAAGCTTAAGTACACCAGGCCAAACTAGCGAAAATCGTGTAACAATTCATTACAAAAATGCATGTATATTACATCGTTCGACTCGACTCTTCGCATACTGTATATCGTCGTGAGAAAACGAAAGAGAAGGAAATACTTTGAAAGAAAAATATATTATCACCACTTCTTGCCTTTCCCTCTTAACAAACAGGAAATTAGTGTACACATAATATATCACGCTTTCATGTAAAGAAACATCGTCAATTGTGGGTGCTTTTAAAAAGCACTTTAGATTTGTATGTATTTCAATATATGATTTTAAATGCCAGCGACAGGAAATTGTCTCTAAACACTCAAATACAATTTTCTGTATGCTTTGCTTGTATGCATCATAATGTACATACTTCACTCCATTAAAGTTGTCCTTGAATTTGTTTGGTTAAGAAGAGTACTGGATTTTATCATGGACCTACTACAATATATGCATACAAATCGGAAGAGATGATTCGAGAACAAAGGTAATGGAAGATTGGGCGATTCGGGGATATTTGGTGGGAAGTAGCAATAAACAAAACTGCTGAGGGCGCGCGAATTGGACATGTGAAAGTTAATATAAATCACGCGAAAGGGCAATCTTCTTGACCACTTGGAGACCTTAATATTGTACAAGATCGTGAGAAAGCAGAATTATTTCTTTCTTTCAATATCCTTGTAGACAAATAGTTTGCATTGCTGGGTTTCAAAGAGCAACAAATAATTTTTCAAGTGATAAATTATATCAGATTTAATTTTATCACGATTGAATAATTTTGTAATTTATACATGTAATTTTCTCTTTGGCAGTATCCTGGCATAGTAGCAATTTGGCTTGCGGTTTGTGAAATGATCGATAAAAAAGGAAACTTGAAAGATGATGTAAAACACAGAAGGAGAAGGGGGTTAACATTAGAATAGTCTAGCAAAAGGGATATTGGTAAAGTAAATGAATGAATGTTTTTGGAATAGAAAGGGAGATAGGGGCATGTGTGTGCATTGTATGAATTGTCTATGCGTGCCTGTATTAAAAGAAATAGTACACAAAGGGATGAAGAAAATGAATCTACCATATACAAGCAGGATATAACAAAAGGGTGAAAATGGCGAGGTTAAGAAGAGCTCACGGACACAAAATACGTCTATTGAAATACAGCTTGGAGGGGAAGATATGTTTTAGATGTTGATAGGTGTCCACTATAAAAGGTGCTGGTGAAAATGTCTAACATGAAAGTAATTATGTGTCCAATAGATTCTTAGGCAATTATAGACCCATCTATGGTGATGTTGCTTAATATGATTAAAATGTGATCGTGACTGGGCACATAGCATTTTTCAAAAGCAGAACGGATACAAAATTACCCTTGTGCTGTGACATTTTCACCCAACCTTTTTACAGTATATTAAAATGATTTTATAAGATCAATTGAAGATTTTCATATGCAAAGTATAGATATTTCATTCCCCTTACAATATGACGTCAAGATAGATCTACCGACATGCCAATAACATTTTGACAACTTGTTCCATTTTATTATTATTTAGGGACGTTTATTACGTAATGGTATCTATTTACATCCAGGCTTTGTTCAAACTTACAGCTTTGCTTATCTTGAAACAAAGTTTCTAATTTCCAACTGCGGAAGCAAATCATTCCTCCTTGACTTTCATCAAACAAGTGATTTGATATCATATATTTTTAAAGAATAGTTGAAACCATGCTTATTGTTTTTTTTTCTATTAAACATAATTACAATGCTTTTAACATACATAGATAACAGGAAGAAATTTTCAATATTACAAATCATACATATTACATAGATACATACATTAGGGGTTATGGTCTTCAAATCAATCTCATACAAACTAGATTTTCTGAACGTAACGGTACGTGATGAAAACTTAAATTTTCATCCAGTTCTCACTAATCTCCGTTTATTTGTATATCGTTGCTGGAAAGAGTGGGAAATAATATGATAAAAAAGTGTCCTCAAAGTTTAAAGCATTAAGTTATTTCACTTATCATGTTGATATGAAAAGTATATGAAATGGAAAGAGTGGGAAATAATATGATAAAAAAGTGTCCTCAAAGTTTAAAGGTAATACAAAGTTTTGGGAATATTTCAATTTTTGTGGATCATGAAATTTGAAATTTTCATTATCATTGTGAAGCCTAGTGTTAGAACACTCAACTCTAACAAAATTGGGCTCTAAAACACTTTTGATTTGGAGAAAAAAATTTTAATAAAAAAAATTTACCGGTGCTCCCGGTAAATTTGGTATAGCTCCCTCTCAGTTCGAAAATGTACATGTCATCTGAAGAGCATAACACATATATAACACTATTGTCAAAGTGTAATAATTAACATGTTTTGACACCAAATCATATTACCAGACTAATCAAATATATATAATCATGAAGATATATTTTTAAAGTCAAGTTGCCTTAGTGTATGATTTTTATACTGTCTCGTTAATTTAAAAAAATACTTGTCTGTACACTGTAATCGTAATATATAATTTTATAATCGATCAGGACGCCATCTTTACTGCAATTACTGTACTTAATTCAGTACGTTAATCTATGCATTTCCTGCTCGGTCCTGCCGGAATATTCAGTGCTGTTCTCTTTAACTTATTTTTCCATTTCCATCTCTTAATCGTTTCTGTGTTTTCAAATAGAAATGCATTTGTTATGTCTCGGCTATGCTGTTTCGCCAGCTCTGTGAACGAACGGGCCGTGTCTGTATGTTGTGGGAGTGATTGTGCATTGACACGCTGGCATTGATCCCAGGCCCAGTGCAGTGTAGTATAGTATGTGCGTTGGCTTGGCCCGGCCGAAGACGCATCCCAGGCTTGCATTTTCTGAGCACATGTATTTTGGGGATAATCTCAAAATACCCGCAAGGCGCAAAGTCGTTGTACAGGGACAGTTTTGGGTAATCATTTATAGACAGAACGTAACATTATTTATTTTTATTTCTTTATTTTAAAAGAAGAAGATACGTTTAATCATACAAACAAAGATTTAATAATCAATAATTAGGTCGACTTGACGTTTTCCCCAACAGTCAATCATGTACTGCACATTCTTATTTTGAGATCATCCCTTATTGAGGAATGTTGTTCTGGCTAGAGGTCAGAGAGGTCAGTGATTCGTGAATTGCTACACGTGTTTTGGACTAATACAGTACACGCCGAAAATCTCCGCAACACGATTACACGATATATTTTTTGGATTACACGGTTTACACGATTCACCTGAATCGTGTAACCGTGTAATCGTGTAGATTTACACGATTGAAGACTGTCGCTCTGAATCGTGTAATCGTGTAAATAGTTAAGTGCATTGGTGGCATGATTCGACCAGATGCAACAAACGTGTAACTGTGTAATCGTGTAAATTTACACGATTGAAGACTGCCGCTCTGAATCGTGTAATCGTGTAAATAGTTATAATGGTTATGAGGGCATTGGTATGATGATTCGGCCAGCTGCAACAATCATTTAATCGTGTCTTGCGAACACCACTTGCTTAAACCACGTAATTGTTTTATACACCACTTGCTTACATCAAGTAATTACTGTACTTTATATTTATGAATAAACCTTATCACTTTCTACTAACCTGTATCGTATATTAATCCGCGAGACAAGGTAGGAAAACGTCAGAAAGAGGAATAGAAGACACGATAGATGAGATAGTAAAGGAAAAAGATAGCTACGAGGAGAAGGGAACATATCAAAGGAAAATGATGTTTGAAAGGGCATGATAAAGATAAGAAAAAACTATGCAAGAGAGAAAAAGGAAAGCGAAAAAAAGAGTTGACCGGAAGAAAAGAGAGAGTGAAATAGAGTGATAGGAATAAAGACGGGCGAAACATAATGAAAAGATAGAAATGAGAAGTAGAAAGGCTATGAAACAGAGAGGAAAAGAGAAAAATAAATAAGGTAAGAGTGGAACACAATGAAAGAAAGAGGGGCGAGAAAGATAAAGGGTGGCAGTGGAAAGATATTGAAAGAAAGAGAGAGAGAGAGAGAGAGGAAGGGATGAAAAAAGCATTAGTTGAAAGAAAATGGGCACCGATCAGATTTTAATAGGGGCATTTATCGGAGTTGATGGGGGCATTTATCAAAAGTGAAGAGGGGCACTTCTAGTACCTAAAGAGGGTTACTTACTAGAGATTAAAAAGGACACTTATGAGAATGGAAAATGGACACTTATTGCAAAGGAAAATAGGAACTCGTCGAAGGAAAAGGGACGCGTGTCAAAATAAAAGGGGCACTTATCAGAGTTGAAAAGGGGAAGGGGCACTTTTACAAATTAAAAGGGGCAATTGTCAGAGAAAAATAGGGACTTTTTCTACGTACAAAGGGGCACTTTTGGGGTAGTTGAAAAAGTTGGGGCGGGCACTGCTAAACGTAACGCAAAGACAGTTGGCCATTCACTTATTCTATATCATTCTCGGCTTGCTCCCTGTGCTCTGTTGCCAGTGGCTTAGATCCTTACGTAATACCTATTGTTCAGGGATCCTATGTTCAAGGGGGGATCCCCCCTGAACAATGCCTGTAGCTAGGGTCAATGGCAGGCCACATTCAGAGTAAGCTTCTTTTGTATGTGACAGGAAGTGTGCTATTAAGTCTTGACCGTAGCTCTCATACATGTAGCTGAATGCAATGTTGTAAAGGGTAATTTACGAAAAGAGGAAAGCCAAAAAATGGAAAGCCAAAATAATGATGATCATGACATAAAAAGGGAAGGGGCACTTTTACAAATTAATAGGGGCACTCGTCAAAGTAAAAGGAAACTTTTCCTATGTACAAAGGGGCACTTCTTACAAAGTTGAAAGGGCACTTGTTCTATGTAAAAAGAAGCACTTTTGGGGTACTTGAAAAATTGTGGGGAGGGGGCACTGTACCGCTAGCTAAACATAACACAAGACAGTTTTCCACTCACTTATTCTATTCTTTCTCGGCTTGCTACTGTTCTGTGTAGCAGTGGCGGATCCAGGGGGGGCTTGGGCCCCACCCCTGGCAAAATTAATCATAAAAAGATGGTAACGAAAAAATCTCTAAAAATAAAGGCGGGCCCCACCCCTGGGAAAAAAAGTTTCAAAAAAGATGGTAACAACAATTTTACCCTTTTCTTTTTTTTTGCTAAAGGGGTTGTTGTTGAGTAAAACAAAAATAGTGCTCACTTCCCCCTCCCACCCGCTTATGCGCCGCCAAATATTTTCTCATGAATTGGGGTCCCTCCCTCGCCACCGGCTGGATCCGCCCCTGCCGTGTATAAAATGTTTACAAATGTGAATAAATAATTATGTGAATAAAATGTTTACAAAAGTAATTAAATAGAA
The DNA here is from genome assembly GCA_037976565.1 of Mesocentrotus franciscanus. Taxonomy (NCBI): domain Eukaryota; kingdom Metazoa; phylum Echinodermata; class Echinoidea; order Camarodonta; family Strongylocentrotidae; genus Mesocentrotus; species Mesocentrotus franciscanus. The sequence continues at coordinate 24,765,786 of CP137672.1, forward strand.
AATCATGTACAATTATATAATACAATAAACATGTACGAAACATACAAATAAGATGAGAAATATATAGTAAATATTTTTCAATAAATTAGAGAGGTAATTTAGAACGCAGGAGACCACCATCGTGAGCGGTTGGGCTGGAGATGGATGGCGGCCTCATACAAAAAAAAGAATTGGCGACATAACTCTCTTGGGAAAACTGAGTGATCATGTGGGTGCAGTGCAAGTGCAGGTGCAGAAAGCAGTTGCATGATAAAGAATAAAATAAGTCACGGTTGTATTATACTAACTTAAAGAGTGAGGAGCGTATGATTGTATTATTTGTCGTTTAAGTGTAGCTTTTAAGGAGTAGATGGTTGAACAAGACTTTATGTTGTCGGGAAAATTATTTCAAATGTCGGACCAGAATGTCTAACAGATTTGTGTGTTATTGATAATTTGGGATTTGTAGGATGGAAGTTTCCAGATATGCGAGTAGGGTATGAATGAACAGAAGTATTAAACCTAAACATGTTATCAAAGGATGGTGGAAGTTGATTATAAATATATTTAAACATAATGACTGCTACCTGAATAGTGTTCAAATCGATTTTTGTTTTTGTTTTGTTGTTTTAGGTTTATAGAATAAAGGATCATGCAGTGTGAGCTAAGGAATGCGAACCTGTACAAATACGTATGGCTTTCTTTTGCAGTTTAAAAATAGAATTAATTTTTGTCGAACCACAATTTGCCCATACACTATTACAATATGTTATATACGGGAAAACTAGCGTATTATATATTAGGAATAAGGTGGCATGGGGTAGAAGGTTGTACCTACAAATCATATATCCCTCAGAAAGATTTTATTTTTTTATTAAAGATTACGCGCTGGACAGATTTTCATCAATTAAACAGTATTTTATAGAACCCCAATAAAACAATTTTTAATATAAACTATGTCTATGACATATGCTTGACTCATCTACATTATATTTTTTCCAGTTACGTGGGGAAATTTATACTAGTTATAACGTTGTTACGTTTGCCCCCTAGGAGGGCGGCCATATTTTTTTTATTTTTTGTATCCTAGCATTAAATTTCGTCCTTGAAATTTCGCCTAATGCAGGCCTAAAATCTTATTTGTTGACCATTTAAAAATGACAGTGATACAACAAGCACATATTTGTCCAGAATTCTTGTTTAGGTAATTTAAGATTTTACTCCCGTGCCCCAAAACCGATGTTTTGGCTGTAAAAGTTCCTCGATGTACTGACCTGCCTACCCTCAGGGCAGCATGTCGGGCAATGAAATGCGCATGCTCTGTGCAGGGCGTATACGTACAGCGCGTTTCTACTAGGGGTGGGAGCCGCTGTTACATTTGCCCTGTGTTACTTTTATCCCCTTGAACATAGGATCCCCCTGAACAATAGGTATTATGTAATGATCTACAACACTGCCTGTAGCTAGGGCAACGACCTTTGTCCCCGGCGAGGGTCAATGGCAGGCTACATTCAGAGTAAGCTTCTTTGTATGTGACAGGAAGTGTGCCATTAAGCCTTGACCGTAGCTCTTCATACATGTAGCTGAATGCAATGTTGTAAAAGGTAATTTACGAAAATGAGGAAAGCCAAAAAGCAATAAGTAATCAAAGTATAATTGTTTGTGACCCTTTTCAAGCTGTCAATGACGTAAAACATATCAGCCAAGGCCCGGAACTCTCGTGGGAAAAAATGACGCCCCTCGCCCTCTCATATGGATAATGACGGAATAAAATACATAATAATTTATATCGATATATATATTATAGTAACGAATGAGCTGGTGAACATAATTCTAATTGGTACTGCCTTGTATTGTAAAAGTATCACAACATACTCAGTTATGTTAGCCCTCCTTTAAGTTTTGTAATAATTTTTGTTTATTTACAATTTAGGAATAAAAAATTCCCCCTTCCTTCGATCGTCGTTCATCGCTTTTTTCTTTTTTTCTCACCGAGGATTAAATCCGAGAGTAATTTTCGGGCAGTGGACTGATTTTTTTATTTTTACAGTCTAAAAATAAAACTAGATACACACACCGCAATTAAAAATATGTAAGAGAGACAGAAAGAGTAATCTCCCCTCGTCCCCGTTGTCCTCGTTCAACCCTCCCTCCCTTCTCAGCTCTTGGCTATTCCTGCTTCTACTGAACAAGACTTCCTAACCTGCTCACCATCACCACTGAAAATAAATTGTAACACAATTCCAGCGAGCAATCGAATCGTGTAAATTTTGAATCGTGTAATCGTGTTGCGGAGATTTTCGGCGTGCAAATTACACGATTACACGATTCGACCTGAATTGAGGAATCGTGTAATTTTACACGATTACACGTTTACACGATTCAAATTTCGCTTAAGTGGCAAAAGACGAATCGTGTAAAAATAAATGGTTACACGATTCCAGCGAGCAATCGAATCGTGTAAATTTTGAATCGTGTAATCGTGTTGCGGAGATTTTCGGCGTGTACTGTATCTCCCTTTCCGTATATAATATATACTATACGGCTATAGAAAGAGAGTCTCTCTTTCTATAGCCGTGGACCTATGTTACTCTCACTTGATATTCTCTCTCTCTCTCTCTCTCTTTTCCTTCTATATCCCTCTCATCTCCCCCCTCCTCTCTCTCTCTCTTTCTCTCTTCGATATCCCTTCTCTCCTCTCTCTTCTCTATCCCTTCTCTCCTCTCTTCTCTAGCCCTTCTCATCTCCTCTCTCTCTCTCTCTCTCTCTCTTTCTTATCCCTTTTCTCTCTCTCTCTCTCTCTCTCTTTATATCTTCCACTTTCTATCCCTCTCCCTCTCTCTTTATTTCTCTACCCCATACCATTCTACTCTTTCTCTATTTATTTCTCTTTCGATGTATATTTCTGTCTCGATCTCTCTCTCTCATCGCTTCTCTCTTTAATTTATCACTCATCCCCTTCCTCTTTCTTTCTCTCCGGCTATTTCTCTCTCTCTTCTTTCTGTACCCCTTTCACCTTTTCCCTCTCGAATTCGATCTCCACATGCTTGCACTCTCTCTCTCTCTCTCTCTCTTCTGTATCCCTTTTCTCTCTCTCTCTCCTGAAGTATCCCTTCTCTCTCTCTCTCTCTCTCTCTCTCTCTATTGATCCCTCACTATCCTGTTACTCTCTCTCCCTCTCTCTCTCTCTCTCTCATCCCCTCTCTTACCCCGTCTCTCTTTCCCTCTCTCTCTCTCTTTCCCCTCGCTCTCTCTCTCTCTCTCTACCTATCTCTCTCAATTATTACTCATTCATCTTTCTTTATCTCCAACTTTCTTTCTCTCTCTTTCTGGAATTGAGAAGTTGGGCCTAAGCCCTAAGTGAATTGGATGCACACAAATACAATAAAAAATAAAAACAACAACTGCATATTATTGTGAAGCTCGAAATAATCTAACTTTCAAATTTGATAGGCCTATTATTATGCAGCCTGGTGAGTAGAACAATTCACACTATTTTTTAATGCCATTATGGTATGCCCACTAAACGCATATTGAAAAGCATTTGTTTTGCTGTCCAGACTGATAATCTTCAAGTTGACATTGGACCTTCTTACCCATTTCTCAAACTGAGAGAATGGCACTGTCCACTGTCAAGTGAAAGATAAAGTAATGTAGATGTATTCAGGGCGGATCCAGCCGGCGGCAAGGGAGGGGGCCTAAAAAGGGGCCCACTTCGTGCGAAAAATTTGAAAATCGTGCCGGTCGATTTTTCGCTCGGGGGGGGGGGGTGGGGTGGGGTTGTGAGCGCAACTTTTTTGGCACCCGAAAAAGTTTTCCATCCGGAAGAGTTATTTTTCCACCGCCACCACCCCCTTGGGCGCCAGGGTAGTGAGCACAATTTTTTTGGGGGGCATCCCCCAAAAAAATAATAAATAATAATAATCACAAAAACGATAGAAGATCTCATTCGCGTGAAAGGGCCGTATTTTTTTATTGGGGGGCATGTAGATGAGGATGATATCACAAGGATAATAATAATCACAAAAACGATAGAAGTTCTCATTCGCATGATAGGACCGTATTTTGGGGTTTGGGACGTTTCGTTAAATTATTAGAGAAAGAAGACGATTCGTTGTACCGTTCTCGACTCTTAATCCTTGTCTGAATTGAGTTTCCCCCCTCTCGCGCGAAGCGCGGAGCTTTGACGTTTCATTAAATTATTAGAGAAGAAGACGATTCGTTGTACCGTTCTCGATTCACTTCCCCGGAAGCTTTGACGTTTCATTAAATTAGAGAAAGAAGACGATTCGTTGTACCGTTCTCGACTCTTAATCCTTGTCTGAATTAAATTTCCCCCTCCCGCGCGAAGCGCAGAAGCTTTGACGTTTCATTAAATTATTAGAGAAAGGAACGATTCGTTGTACCGTTCTCGACTCTTAATCCTTGTCCGAATTCAGTTTTCCCCTCCCGCGCGAAGCGCGGAAGCTTTGAGGTTTCATTAAAATATTAGAGAAGAGGACGATTCGTTGTACCGTTCTCGACTCTTATTCCTTGTCTAGTCGCTGGAAATTAGGGGCGTTTAATAATGAGAGGAAAAGGGGACACTTACCAAAAGGGATAAGACACTTATTAGAATAGAAAAGCAGCACGTGTCAAAGTACAAAGGCTAATTACCAGAGGTGAAAATGGAGCACTTCTTACACCTAAACAAAGAGGCACTTATGAGAATGGAAAATGGGCATTTGTCGACGGAAAAGAGGCACCCATTAGATTTTGATAGGGGCTTTTGTAAGAAGTGAAAAGGGGCATTTATGAAAAAGGGATAGGTTCCTTATTAGAAAGAAAAAGGGGCACGTATTATTGTTAAACTGGTAATTACCAGAGGTGAAAAGGAGCACTTATCGCATCTGAAAAGGGGCACTGACCATATATGAAAAGAGGCACTTATGAGAATAAAAATGGGCACTAATAATAAAGGGAAATGTGCATTTGTTGAAAAAGGGGCACCGATCAGATTTTAATAGGTGCATTTATCGGAGGTGAAAGGGGGCTTTTATTAGAAGGGAAGTGGCTCTTATTAAAAGAAAAAGAGGCACATGCTAAAATAAACGGGGCACTTATCAGAGATGAAAAGAGGTAATCATGAGAAGGAAGGGGCACTTATAAGAAGGAAAAAGAGCTTTTATTAGGAAGGAAAAGGGGACGTGTCAAAATAAAAGTGGCATTTATTAGAGATGAAAAGAGCACTTATCAGGTGGGAAGGTGCACTTGTCAAATTAAAACAGTATCTCTCAGAATTGAAAATAGGGTCATTTACAAGAGATGAAAAGGGAACTTATTATGAGAATGAAAAGGAACTATTTTCATAGGTAAAAAGGGGCATTTATGAGAAGGGGCTCTTTTTTAATGGGGCACTTATCATAAGGAAAGAGGCACTTATTAGAAAGGAAAGGGGGCACATGTGAAAAGATAAGGTGCGTTTATCCGAGTTAAAAAGGGGTAGTTATTAAAAGAGGAAGGGGCACTTCTTACAAAGGAAATGGGGCACCTGTCAAAGCAAAGGGCACCTCTCAGATTTGAATAGGACAGTTATCAGAGGTGAAGAGGGCGCTTATCAAAAGTGAAAAAGGGCGCTTCTCGTACCTGAAAAGGGGCACTTACTAGAGATTAAAAGGGCACTTATGAGAATATTGCAAAGGAAAATGGAAACTTGTTGAAGGAAAAGGGGTAAGTGTCAAAATAAAAGGGGCACTTATCAGAGGTGGAAAGGGAAGGGGCACTTTAAAAATTAATAGGGGCACTTGTCAAAGTAAACACTTTTCCTATGTAAAGGGGCACTTTTACAAAGTTAAAGGGCATTTTCCTATGTAAAGGGGCACTTTTGGGGTTCTTGAAAAAGTGGGAGGGCACTTTGCCCCCCTGCCCCCCCCCCGGGAGCGCCGCCTCTGCCCCCGGAAGCTTTGATGTTTCATTAAATTATTAGAGAAAGGAGACGATCCGTTGTACCGTTCTCGACTCTTAATCCTTGTCTGAATTAAATTTTCCCCTCCCGCGCGAAGCGGGAAGCTTTGACGTTTCATTAAATTATTAGAGAAAGAAGACGATTCGTTGTACCGTTCTCGATTCAGTTCCCCGCGCGAAGCGCAGGCTTTGACGTTTCATTAAATTATTAGAGAGAGGAACGATTCGTTGTACCGTTCTCGACTCTTAATCCTGGTCTGAATTCAGTTTCACCCAAGCTTTGACGTTTCATTAAATTATTAGAGAAAGAAGACGATCCGTTGTACCGTTCTCGACTCTTAATCCTTGTCTGAATTAAATTTTCCCCTCCCGCGCGCAGGAAGTTTGACGTTTCATTAAATTATTAGAAAAGAAGACGATTCGTTGTACCGTTCTAGATTCAGTTCCCCCGCGCGAAGCGCGGAAGCTGACGTTTCATTAAATTATTAGAGAGGGAACGATTCGTTGTACCGTTCTCGACTCTTAATCCTGGTCTGAATTCAGTTTCACCCAAGCTTTGACGTTTCATTAAATTATTAGAGAAAGGAGACGATTCGTTGTACAGTTCTCGACTCCTTTTCCCTTTTTCTTCCTACGTCCTCTTATTTTTTCTCTTCTCTCTCTCTCTCTTTTTTTGGCCGGCGTTTTTTTTTTTTTTGGGGGACTGCCCCCACCGTCCCCTGGCTACGCGCCTGAAGCTGAAGGGTCTTACGCATTCAATTACGGTCAGATGAGCATATTTTGATACCTTATTAGTTTGTGACACCTGCAGGTTACTAATTGCCTTGGGGTACAGGGGGACGGAACCCCCAGAAGCTCAGGGGTTTGAGGGAATAAATTACGCGGTCAGATGAGCATTCAGGGGCCGGCCGTAGCGCCCTGATGGGGTCCAGGGCGGAGCCGCCGGAAGCTCAGGGTTTTAGGCATTTAATTACGGTCAGATGAGCATACTGTGATAACTTATTTGTGACACATGCAGGTTACTAACAGGCGTGGGGTCCAGGGCGAAGCACCAAGCTCAGGGTTTCAGGCAATAAATTACGGTCAGATGAGCATGCATATTTTGATATCTCATTTGTGACACTGGCAGGTCGCTATTCTTTCTTTCTTTCTATCACTCTTTTCAAAAAGGTGAGGGTTCGAGCCCCACCCCGAGCACCGCCGTTCCGCAGGTCCTGACATGAATGCTTCTAAATAAGCATATTTTTTGCCCGTCTGTAAATTTGGGAATGACTCATTTTCCAACAAACGCATACAAAAGTATAAATTTTTTTAAAAAGTGCGAAAAATCCAGGAAAATAAGTCATTTCAGCAACATTTGTAAATTACTGGTATCGAATTAGAAATAAACCACGTTTGAATTGTATTTCGGTGGTCAAATCCCGGAAAATCATGTCATTTCAGCAACATTTGTAAATCACTGGTATCGAATTAGAAATAAACCATGTTTGAATTTTATTTGGGTGGTCAAATCCCGGAAAAACAAGCCATTTCAGCAACATTTGTAAATCACTGGTATCGAATTAGAAATAAACCATGTTTGAATTTTATTTGGATGATATAATGACAAGGATAATAACCATAAAAACGATAGACGTTCTCATTACCGTGAAATTAAGAACCATATTTGTTTTTTTGATGGGGTTATGTAGATGTTGATGATATGACAAGGATAATGATATAATCACAAAAACGATAGAAATTCTCATTTGCGTGAAGTGACCATATATTTTTGTGGGTTTGGGTTATGCATGTAGATGAGGATGATATATATGACAATGATAATAAGGGCCTATAATATTTCGGAGAGATCGAGAGAGAGACGCGGTGAAATATAATTGGTTATAATCCAAACGGTACAGGAAAAAAACAAACGACGCTAGTTCAGAATCATATCAAATTTCGACCCGTAACTCCGGGGTGGAGATACCCTAAGTATTACGGTAGATAACTTCACGCAGGCGCTCGACCGCACGCAACCCACCATGTATTGTGCAGCGGTTTGCCGTGAAACCTGTGAGAAAGTGTATACTAAAGTGTTCATTTTTCAGAAAAATACTCCTCAAAAGATAAGAAATTTGACAAAAAACAGGTAAGAAACATAACGGCTTTTAAATCATGACCATTATTTGAACAATCGATGAAGATTTAGTTGATTTTTGGTATGTTTTAGTAGGGTATCTTCACGCCGGAGTTAGGGGTCGAAGTCTAGATATGATTCTGAACTAGCGCCAAACAATAGTACCGTGTTTTAGGAAAGAGAGAGAGAGGGAGAGAAATAAAGAGAGAGACAGGGAGAGACAGAGAGAGAGAGAGGAGACTATCTAGATAGACATATTTCTTGTATTTCTTACATGTAGGCCTATATCTGAACGATTTTGTGGTCATTCATTTTCATATTGCTTTCTTTCCGATATTCTTTCCTGAATACATTTCAGAATTTGAACAAATAATAAGAGTTCATGTATCCCGTAGGCTAGCTACTGGAAACTTGTCTATTATACATGTATATTGATCCAAGAGCTGATCAGTCGAAGCTGAGACTAGATTGAGACGGTTGCCGAAGAGGTTTTACCATGGACCTACTAATCACGTAGGTCTATGCATTGTGCATATTGAACGGCAACGGAGATGTGTATCTGATTCATACACTACACAGACACACACTGTACCATGGATATAAGCCATGCGGATACAGTCCCTTCCCCGCTCAGCGAGGTCACCGCGGTGTCGAGGCTTGCGCCGAGACGTAACACAGTTTCAATATCGATTATACCAAGGACCATGTACGACAGTAGATGGCGCTAGTAAACAACACCAGGGGCTGTTTTATATACAGGCAGCTTGGAACTAATAATTGATTTATTAATTACTGTTTAATTTACTAAAAAAAATATCTGTATTTCAGCAGTGGAGATTGGTTAAAAATATTCCTATAACATCTTTTATAAGATCAAACAGTTTCAGAGGAATTCAATATTTTTACCAACACTTTGTAATACCTTTAAAGCATT
>CP137672.1:24775260-24837664 GCA_037976565.1 Mesocentrotus franciscanus
ATTTTGTATAAAATCAATTGCCAATCATAAATTAAGTGAACTTTAATTGCCCATGAACGCTGCACGTTTTCGTCTCAAATCTACCGACTACTATCCCATCATTAAAAGGCCATTAAATTGTCAACAAGAAAGGAATCAAATGGGAAAAGACGCTGAAATGTAAACGTAAAAAATGCAGAACTTACAGAATTAAGAGGTTAATTTGGTCCTGGAAGTCAACTTTAGCTATGTGTTTGATGTCATTGCTGGACAGGTTCCTAAAAATGAATAAGACCAGTCTGTTATTATACGGTCGGTGGCGTGGCAGGGTTGATTATTTTATGTGATGTTATGTGATGTGATGGTTATTTTTTTACCTGACTGCTAAGAAAGCATAAATGCTTGTAAGTAAGCAACCAGACGGACAACGGCTTAAGGTCCTCTCCGAGGGACCTGGTAGTGAGGATTAATGCCTTACCAAAGGGCACTAGCGCATCGACTTGGTTTCGAACCCGGGTCACCGGATTACGAGACCACTGCTATACCAACTGAGCTATCGCGCCTCCTATGGATCCTCCACCAACAAACAAAGACAACGACAAATAGACCTTAACACGGTTCATATTTACTGCCGAGGTAAAAGTATTAGGACAAGCTGAAGTAGTAGTAGTAATAGTAGTATTAGAAGTAGTAGTAGTAGTAGTAGTAGTAGTAGTAGTAGTAGAAGTAGTGGTAGTAGTAGTAGTAGTAGTAGCAGAAGTAGTATTAGTAGTAGTAATAGTAGTAATAGTCCGCCGACCGATATTTCGCTCGGGGGGCGGATAATGAGCGCTAATTTTTCGCCCCCTCGGGGGTAGTGAGCAAAACAATTTTTGTTGGGGCCGCGGAAATGAAAATCGCGTCGACCGATATTTCGCTCCGTGGGGGGGAGGGGGGTGAGCGATAATTTTGCTGTTTTCTTTATGGCCCGCGGAAATGTAAAAATTGCGTCGACCGATATTTCGCATTGTGTATGGGGGGTAGTGTGACCACTAAGTAAAAAAAAAACGAATCAAAATGGGGGCCAGTATGGGAAATAGTGTGCACTAAAATTCTTTTGCTAGGGGGGGGGCGTGTTTGAACACTAAAAACTCGCTACGCCCTTCAGTAGTATAGTAGAAGTAGTAGTAGTAGTCGTAGAATGAGTAACAATAGCCTTCAATTGATTTTGAATATTGTTCATCATTTTCTTTAATCGTTACAAGTTTTAGCGTTCATTTTTTTTTCTGGCAAAAAAATTACAATCTTACAATAACAATCATAACTTCAAAGTTGATTACGTTATTTAATTCACACCTGATGGCGAAGCTTTTTTTCTATTATAGCGACAACTAATAGGTGTCGTAATAGAGACTTTTACATTCCATCAAAGTAATCAATTCTTACAATCTTTCCAGTTCAGGTAGTCCATCAAATATTCCACTCAATGTAACGAGGTTGTTGTTCTGGAATCGGCTGTGATAACAAAAGATATGGAAAATAATACCTTTTGATTGAAAAGCATCGATATTTTCCGATGATTGACGCATTGTTATATTTAGTCAATATAACTTTCATTTTTATTTCTTATTTCGCTATAAGCACATTTTATTACATACTTACTTTAGTTTATCGGTTTACAGTCACCATTAGAACAATTTTCTAGTTGATATTCCATATTAAGATTTTTATTATAATACAAGACATACAAAAGAACCCTTTTGTCGAATACTTACAGTCGATGGATGTCCAGACCGTAGAGGGACCTGTTCTCGATTATACGTATCCGATTATTCTCTATGTGTCTACAAAGAAATTATATAATGTGGAAATATACAGCTGAATAACTATAGCGTAAGCTTCTATGTTATTTTCCACTATGATTTACTTCCATTTTTCAAGTAAAACAAACAGCATTTGACAACATCTGTAAAAATAAACGATTAATTGAAAAGATAATGATAATAAGAAATTCGTTGGCGTGATAATATTTGTTGGCTCTATTCTATTTGCAGATATTGCTCGTTGACCAGTGTATGATAATTTCTAAAATTTAATATACATGTATATGTGAACAGATAAGCACTATCAAGCTAATGAACTTAATAAAGTGTGGATGGTATATCTCTTTCTAAACTGGCTTCAATTAGTTACTTATTAGGGGTCTTGCCGTGCATCCCACGTGCGCTCCATGTATAGTTTATTCAAATGTATAAATTTGTTTATATATTGAATTGTATTGATGTTTAATTTCATGTTTTGTTTTTATGTTTTATGTTTTTGTTTGTATGATGTGGAGGGCTTCGTTGTAAAGCAGTTTCTTTTAACTGAATCGGACTGCCCTCCACTGTTTTATCAATTGTAATAAATAAAACATGAATAAATAAATTAATTTAAAAAAAACAATACTACGCAACAGCAAGGGTATAATTCGAGAATTAAAATATGTTATGAAAGAAAAACTTACAAGACATCCACAGTGCCAGAGAATACATCTTTTGTTATCATGGTGATATTGTTGTCGTTCAGATAACTGGTATAAAGAAAAATACAAAGAACAGATTATCAAGCATCATTTTAAATTGATAATTAATAAGCGATAACGGATAATTGATTTCTATATTATCTTTTCAAATCTATATTTTCATGTGAATTGAACACACACAATTTGAATAAATAGTTCTTAATATTATTGATCCCATGATTGGTTCTTTTTTTAGTTGCAAACATAAACACTACAAGAGAAAGATTTGATAACTTGATATTATAAATCTGAAAGATCGTTAAATATTTCTTTAGATTTCTCTCTATTGGACGTGACATATTTAATTGTATTATTTAATTTTCTATAGATTTTTGGCAGAAAAATTAGTATGCAAACACAGGATTTTTACTTGAATTTCAAATCCTTTTACTTCATGTAATTATTCCTTTGGATTTATTGCTGATTGCTAATTATAATACTAAATTTCGTTTTTGTCCTGATATTTGTTTTATGTCATGATGTTTACTTTCAGTATATTTCGCTGTTATGTGCTACTATGTTATGAATTAAATAATTCCGTTATAAAGCACATTTATGTTTGAAACAGTTGGGTCAATAAATTCCGAAGTCTATTTATGATTCAAATTACAATTTTAATGAGTCAATAGCTTTTTAATTTTGATAATACTCACAGGTTCTCCAGTGATGGCAGTCCATGAAATGCTCCGTTATAAATTTCTACTATGTTGTTGTACTCCATGCTCCTACAAAATTGAACAATAATCTGAAAGTAATGCCCTCGGTAACATCATGTGGAAACCTTACTGAAAAGGCTGCTGATATATATATATATTCTTTTGTCAAAAGAACCCGCTTATGGGGCATTAAGAGGAATTGTGGAATAAGTATAAGGGAAAGAAAGTAACAGGTGATAATGGATTGGAGTTTTATTAAACATTTACACGAGACTGGTTTTGGTTTTGTTTTCGGTGTTGTGTTCACCAATAAAATGAACTGAAATGGAAGGAGGAAAGGCAGGAAATAAATCTGAAAATGCTTCCATGTGCTCACGTACACTTTTCCATCCCCCACACCTCAGGCACAAAATAGACGCCCACATACATATACACCAAGAAATGGAACTAGCGTTAGATAACAGTGCACTTAATATTATCACTATAATGATAATACATCCAAAGCAACACACACATTGTATTTCTAAGTGATCTTCGAAAAAGAATCCTATATTATATACAATACATTATATATTATGAACATAGGGAATATTATTAGCGCAACCGAATACAAAGATTTCTTCCCTCTCCCAAAAGAGAATGACATATTTGACATTTAACATTATATCATGATGAAATACAAATTTGGCCAGGTGTGTATATTGCTTTTAACCAATATGTCCACCCCCCACCACCACCAAAGAAAATTCAATACAATTGACTGAAATTCATGAAGAAAAAAAATAATTTGAGAGTGTAAATGACAGAAGTATGTTAAACCTCGTAATAATCGCAGAATGTGTAGCAACAGGATATGAAATGCTAAAACGGATGGCTAAAGACCGAGGTACTTGGAGAGACACTTGATGTAAAATTCTGTTTGGGTCACTGAACCTGTCATAAACTGACAGATCACTATTGATGATCTTAAACATTAGTATTAAACAGTTCTTGTGACTGGACCGTGAGGTCCAGATTATACTAGCTCAGATCTCAGAAAAGATATGCAAAAGACAATCTCATATCACCTCCATGCTTGTATATGTGTACTTACAACGTAAGGAGTTTTGGCAAGTTGGAGAACAGCTTGGCAGAAATCGACGTGATTTGATTGTATGACATGTCACTGAGTGTAAGATTACAGGAAGGGTTAGGGTTGATGTATTTAATGATTATAAAGATTAAATACTGTCCAACAAATGTCTAGCACTTACATGAAACACATCTCATATTAAAGAAATAGCATTCATTCAGAATTTTTAAATCACAATTTTGTCTAAAGATCATACATAACTAAATTACTCATTATAGATGATAAAAGTCGGACAAGTCATTATTTGTTTATTATTTCGTTACATCGATGACAAGGCTTTTGCTTGTGCTTAATGTGATACGTAATTAGATCCTATCTTTAAGAAAGTGAATAACTACATCTCCACAACAATTTTCCAACGATAAAAAAATCTTATTTGTCTTTAATGATGTCAGATGGAATTGGTTAATTCTCAGTCGAAACCAAAACGGCTGTGTCTATTTGTTATCTCAAATTTGATTTTATCTTCGAAGTAATTTCCCCATTGGTTGCGATAGATGATCACTGACGATGAAATAGAATAAATGAACCGAATATTTGAAACTTACATAAATTCCAGCTTCTCAAGTCCTTCAAAGATTCCATCAGGAACACTTACAATCATGTTGGAATCAAGGATCCTAAGATAGATGATTCAAGTAAAACATTTGGAAAGCGTATCGGATGCGCCGGAATAAGTAAAAGTTTCCCACATGCCAAGGTGTAGGACAATTTCATATCTTCTTTAGATCATAAAATCTTGGCTTTGTTTAATTAATTTGAAATAATAATGATAATAATAATAATATAAATAGTGGTAAACTAAACAGAAATAATAATTATTATAAGAAGTAGTAGTAGTAACGTCAACAATATTGTTATAATAATAATAATACTGAAACCATTTTAAAAACAAATACATTATTAATGATAATACTACTATTACCACTTCCACTGCTACTACTACTTCTACCACTATACTACGGACTATTTTTTCGATATATTTGTAATTATTTTCTATTTCATGAATAAGATTTGTTCATAAATAAAAACTTCTTTGAAATATGTAATGTCAGTAGTATTATTCAAATCTGTTGTGAAAAATGGAATCTTTTTTTTTTTCTTTTCGTGCACACGAGAATTTATTTCATTATGATATGGAATTTGCCTTACAAGGTCAATGAAAATAATTTATTTTTGAGCTTTTCCCTGAGATGTTTCTGTCTAAATCACAGTTGAAACTTTGATTTCAGTCAAAGTTTTATTTATAAAAATTATGAAACATAATTATTACGGTCAATTTTCTAATTATTTGATGTAGGTAGAGAGAATAACAACTCACAAAAATACTAGGTTCTTCATTTCAGAGAAAGCCGCCTGTGCCAAGAAAGTGATGTTGCTCCTTCTGAGAATACTGCATATGACCCCAAAACAAATTCGTTTATATAATTTACTGGATATACACAAGAAATAAGGGCAAAGGGATATTGCAAATAACCTTATATCAAACTTAGGTTCTGTAATTGTAAATTCTATTGGTTTATTATGATTCATAAATGAAAATTGTCTCTCAAAAATCATTGATACCGAATTACATTTATAATACAATAATGATGACCTTATATTGATCAAAACTAATCCAAAGATACCTACAATAATTTAGCTACCAACTTTCAGCATTAAGAGGATAACGAGAGTTGATTAATAAGTCTTCTGGTTTACATCATGTTATTTTCTCAAATGAATAACAATCCTGGAAAGGGCTGGTGAGATCCGCTGAGAGCGCTGTTTCCTGACGTTTCGATCAATATCTCCCCATCGTCTTCAGGAGAATGACTAGAACATTGCCAAACCAAAATATAAATCAATATCTTGCCAAAGGACGCTAGTGCGATGTCTAACAGTGCCATCAAACTAGTATACCTTGTGATCCACGATCCATTGTCATATGGAACTCCCGGAACCCCCGGAACACCCGGAACCCCCTAACCTTCTAGGATAACTGATCCCTAGGATAATCACCGTCTAGAATTCTACCAACTGATTCTTAATTAAGATTAGGAAATTAACAGGACTGAAGCAGAAATATAATGAGACTACTGAACTTACACGAGTTTTATTTCCCTCTGACACTCCAGAATTTGTCCAAATGAGAAATTGGACGATCCCTCCTCTGCTAATGATCTTATGAAAAGAGAACAATTACTTGATGATTAGGTTAAAGAGAAGGTTGATTTCTTTTTAAAGTGTAAAATAATGTTTGTACTTTCTCGTTATTTGTACGTCAGTTGGAGAATATCATAGTATAAATGTTCCCCTGAAAAAATTGCTCTGCAAATGCCCTCATATTCTAAATATGTTGATTACTAGTTTGCACCAAACATTTACGCCACATGCGTGTAGTAGCATATACTCACTTCTGTGTACAGCGCATCTATTTTCTTATCATTTTGTTGATTCCAAGACATCAAAGAACACAATTGCTTTGTACTACATTTCAACCTTAACCAATAGATAATCCTTTCACAGTTCAATCGCATTCCCCGGACTTTATCTTCAAACTATAAAGTATTCGCCTTATACAATTATAAATTTTACATTGCAAAATGTTGGATTGTTCTTGAATGCAATCGGTTTATAATACCACAGGTAGGTGATAAATATTATATGATCAAGCTAAACCATATGGATTAGTTTTGCTCGATTTGGAGAGTTAACGCGACGTAGAAAATACCAGCACTCTACGCTGTGCGGAGTCAAATGCAGATTTGACTGATTTACTGATTTTACGCGTCGCACAGGAGCATAGCTGAACAAACATACATTGGACGTGTCCATTATAGCAAATGGGGGTGTATGATGTGAGGCTCGTAAGCCTTAGTACCGTGGAAATCGGGATTCGGACCGTCAGGAAAAATATTATTAATTTGTTAGAACGAGAGTTATATCAGTGTTTTGATCACATGGGTCGGGAAGCCTGTTAACAGGCTGTATTTTTTTTTTAAACATAATAATTTGTCAAGTCATTTTGACGGACATATTTTTCAACCAATCATAGTGAATTTAATATCTCATGAAAGCTGATGAATCCACGTGTGTTCTCGAAGTAGTATGACATTTTTAGCCTATACCGTTCGCGCGTAAGTCCAATGGAAAAGTCGCCCGGGGGCGTGGACAAGCAAATTGCTTTGAAATTACGCTTAAATCTCTTCCAAATTTTACCAATAAGTGTTCTGAAGTCTTAAAAAAGACGGAATTATCTATTTTCGAAAATTACATTAATTGAAAAGAGGAAATATCAGGCATTATAAAGATGTTGGTATCTATTTGGGGCAGCCCCCACAACTAATGCTAAACCTATCAAACCCGGCCAAAGTATAATCTCTCTGATTCCATCCCATGGCTTTATAACGGCGCTGGAAATCTCTTTCTTTAGTGCGGACGGATGAACGCTTAACTGTCCCATGAAATAGATATGATTTGTAAATTACCCCAAGTTTTATATCTCTACAATGCAAGAGTAGTCTATCTTACGACTTTATGAGACCATAATATGTTGATTATACTCACAGACATTGTAAACCAAAAGGTCCAAGTCCACTGTTCTTGTTTTCATAATTAGCACATTGACCTACATGCAAAAATAAGCAGAATGAAAAGTTTGACAATTGAGTTTTAGTCTACAAGATGATATGTTGAATTGGAATATCACTTTCCTTAAGCATCGTTAATTAATTTGCGGCAGGCAGGAGTTTTAAACTGTTATTATAGATGAAAGTTTGTTGATTCGGAATACCAATGTAAGAAATTAATGACTGTACAATGAAACATTTCAATTACATCTAGGCATTGGATTTACTGATTAGCAAAGTCAAATGATGTCCATATCAGTAAATACGGAATTAAGGTAGAAGACTTTTGTGCTAAAAAATATATATATATATATATATATATTTTTTTAATGACATCTTGATCTCGACTTCTTTTAGCAAACTAAAAATGTGTATCCTTCCTTTTACCTGATCCTCTTGCCGAAATCGATTCTATGTAGGTACATACGGTTCCTATTTGATAAAAGAAAAAAATGGTAGCATTACCCTATTATCTGATCATTAGATAATGTGAATCACAACTGCTTTCACTCCAGTGAAATTTATAACCATTAACCCATGTCCTATTGATTAATAACAAAACAATTATAAATCATTTGTATTCTGCTATCTGTCGCACACTGTCTCTACGTGTCTATTCCGTTGCTCCTGTTATTTTTTTATCTTTTTTATGATTGAATATATATCCAGTCTTTGTATAGAGATGATCACTACATTTACTGCTAGGTGCCATATTTATTATGTTATTGTTATAATTACATTTTTTGGTATCAGCGTTTTGATTACGATATCATAGAAGCACTTAATAAAGCAACAATCTTTATCATTATCATTATTATTATTGGTAGTACATGTAGTATTAGTAATACCATTATTATTATTGTGCTTAACATTTGAATTTCAATTCAATTTCAATTAGTATTTATTTCATTTCCAACAGGAAGATAAACAAACTCTATTATCATTATCAAAACTATAAAACATTCAATACTCTCATACCTTGGGAATCCATTCCGAGAGGACACAAACCTAAAACACACACGTTTCCTGCAATCAAAGATATAATCCACGATTGTTACTCACAGAATTTCCCCAACACTTGCCATGTTTCTTAAATACATGAAACACGTGATCAATAGTGCAAATTGCTAATGCGTAAGTATCATGATATGTGTTGTAAATGAATGAGTCATCATAAAGAGACTCATCCCATACACTGATCTAGAACGTGATGATGACAAATCAGTGACGATTCTATTCCTTAATCAATCAAAGCTCTCAAATGAATTAATAAGATCAAAGCGATATACCTGTATTAAAGTATGAAGTCAGTTGCAGTTTAGCCGCAGAATACCCAACCATGGATCCATAAAATGTATTCGGTTAATATATGGCTAGTGTCGTGGTCAGAGTTAGGGTTAAGGTTAGGGTTGCGATTAGGGTGGTTGGAGTTAGGGTCGGGATTGTGGATATGGTTATTGTCTGGGATATATTCAGATATGCAGTGTTCCTCAATTGCATATGTAACTATTTTTAATGTGGACGGATGAGCTCGTAAGTCATGTACGTACCTCCAGAACATGTGACTCGAGACACCTCTGACGCATTGCAGTTCTCATGAGATCCAACTCCTACCCCAGGACAGTCGAATAATCTGGATTCATTCCCCGTGCACTCTACACGGTCGAGTGTGACATCAACATGGCTGCCATCTGAAATATGAGATGTAGTAGTGCTTCGCGCGCGTCCCAATCCCAGACTACGGCAGGCAACGTCAGCGTCATTCTTGTCCCAAGAGTCACTACAGACAGATCTCTGTTGGCCGTTGTAGTAGTACACGACTACACCATCCAAGATGCTGGTTCCATCAGTCAGATAGATGACTTCGTCTTAGGGTGGAATAGAGGAGACAACTGCGAAACATGGTATAGTACTACGAGTGATGCCGTGTAATAATGGATGATATAGTAATTCAGTAGTAGAGTTTAGTAATAAATGGCATAGTAAATACGGCCGCCTAATGAATGTTATACTACACAGCCTACCATTTAATATCTGGATAATTTTTACCTTCTTGTGAACACTGAACGCCAGCACCGTCATGGATGCAGTTGTCCATCGTTTCGAATTTTGCATCGGGGCAGTCGAAGATGTTGTTTTCTCTCCCCGTGCAATGTGCATCCGACAAATGAATGTTATTTATATCATATCCAAATTCAGGTTTATCAAATGCCTTCAATGCACCAGCGAATCCTAAACTTCTGCAGATGACGTGTGCATTGTTAAGGGTCCAGTCTTTCCCACAGGTTATTCCCCAGGTTGATTTTGCGAAAACCTCTACTCTCCCTTCACTGCTATTTCTTCCCCCGACCAGACGAACTAGGATGGAAAGTATGAAGCAGTAATTATGTTAAATGTTAACACCTTGTATTATTCTCAAAAGTTATAGATGCATTGTATCTACGATACCCATTACACTATACTTTGAATTTTTTAAGGACGACTATCAACATGTGCAGAGTTGAAAAATGTCATGCAAACTATGGGTGATATCAAAAGGCCAAACATCTTTGACTTGCCCGTAAATGCCAACTACAATATCTAAAAATAAATGATACGTACGCCATAAGAATGAATGAGAGCAACTTACTCCCAGTTGAACATCGGACCATGGCGATACGGGTCGAGTTGCACTGGTGATTACGAAGCCCGGACCACGAACATTCAAGTATACTGGATTCATTGCCATTGCATCTTATGCCATTTAAGATATATTCTGGGGCTCCGTTGGAAGTTGTAGCCTGTTGGTCGGTATCCAGAGCTGTACCTATCCCCAGGTATGTACAGACAACATTTCCGCTGTTGATGTCCCAGCGATCATCACACACCGATCTCCAATATCCCTGGTGGAACACCTCTACGATACCCTCCCAAGGATAATGGCCTCCAGTCAGACGAACTATAGGATACATTGAAATGGTTACATTAATATACACTGTAGCCATACATTTGCTTTTTTTAAATACCACTTTTTATGTCCTATTGAAATGATTTTGACAATATGGTTTATTCTTGATAGATAAGTTTATGTGTTCTGCGATCTTTCTTGGTCAATCTACACTCTAAAAACTGAAATGTTAAATCACCATTTACCACTCTTTCAAAATGGTAGATTAACACTCTGAACATGCTGGATCCAACACTTTAAAGGTTGAATACAGCATGTTAAAAGTATCAATCTGACATTTTGAAAGAGTGGTCACTCCTCGGCCCTTTTAAATGGTGATTTAACATTTCAGTTTTTAGAGTGTAAAGTGTCATAGAGATGTATCAATACATTTCTGAGAATATATACATTGTTCCTGTTAAGAATAAACCCTACTGCCACATTCATATCATGAAAAAAGGAATGAATAAATTAGTCCAACTTAATGATCAACATTTTATATTGGAATAGGCCTACAGCAAGTGAGATTCATACATCAGTCACATCGCTAAACCAACTAAAAACCAACTACAAACCCATTGATTCTTGGCCATGGAGGGGGCGGGTGTTGAATGGGGTGCTCCTCGATATTGCAATTATCATTCATATATTCAAGAAAGCACATAAAGCTATTGTTTGCAGTGGGTCGTAGAAGGTATTATTCCTCTTAAAGAAAGTTAATGGGGGTTGCATTCTTGAGAGGGTTAAATAAAATAAAAGGTACATAGTGCTTAAAAGATGCAGTTAACATCTTGATTATTCATACCCTTACCAGGTTTGGTACTTTTGTAATTATGTGAAAAGTTGATTTGTCCAGATTTATCTTTCTTGAGAATATTACATATCAAAGCTTACATCTAAAAGTTTTCAACAAAGGCCTTAATTCAACAAGTCCTCCTTCCATTCTCGAGTTACCAAAAAAAAATACCAGAAACAACAAATTTACAAATAATTATGTTGTTAACCATATGCTTACCAAGATTTGTTTTCTCTTTTTTCGAAAAAGCTTTAAGATAAACTCACTTTTGAATAAACATTTATTTTTTGGTAAATAAAGAATAAATAATTAAATGAAAGTAATGCAACACGCCTTACTTGTTGAATTTAGACATGTAGCTGACGCCCTAAACGGAATCAAGCACTCATTGAATTCGTCAGCAAAACTGTGCGGACATTCCTCGAGAGAGGACTCGTTCCCCGAACATCGGACATCAAACAGAACGTTCGTCGTTTCTTGTTGAAAGCCATAATCATTGTGAGACCGAAATAAGCCGCTGAAGCCCAGACTGCGGCAGGCTACCTCGGCATCGAGGACATCCCAATTATGATGGCAGATATTTCCCAGGATCCGTTCAGAAAGACCTGTACTCTTCCTTCAATTGGCAACACATTATCTTCATGATCGACAAGTCGCACTGCCCATTCTGTAGTAGGATATCAAAGCAGAAATAACTCTGTGATCCGACATCTTCTCCGGCGACCATTGCTCTTGGCTCCAATTCGTATAAGCTTGGGGTAGCATAAGGGCTTTATCTTAGGTTAGGATTTAGGATTAGGGTTACGTTAAAGTAACTTAGGGTTGAAGTTAGGAATTCCGTTAGTGTTGGAAATTAAGAAGGAGCGATTTTTCTAGGAGCATGTGCATGTCTCGTACACAAGGTTCGATGTTAAAACTTGAGGTCTGAAACCAAACGGCACTAAGGTTTAAACACGGGCATAGTCAGGGTGAGGACGATTACCCCATCCCCGCTCCCCGCCTCATATTGATCTTGGATAATTTTGTCGGCAGAAAATAACTTTAAAATTACCCCAAAACATGACAAGAAAATAGGTGACTCAATCACAGAAATAATGATAGGAAAAAATATATATCAAATATGAAAAATACCTAGATGAATGATTAAGTGGACACCAGATCTCCAGTCTGAAGCAAAATGCAATGTTATTCATTTCAATCTGTCGGTCAATTTAGTTGATATATATTGTTCTAGTTCAATGGTTCAATGGTTCAAACTATTTCCACTTTCTCATATTACATATATAATAAAACCTTAACAAGAAAAAGCAGTGCATTACAAAAATCGGTACAAAAATCATTTTGCAATTATCAAATGATGTACATACTTCTTTAGTAAAAATACACATTGCATCATTATCAAAGAATTATAGAAATTGTAGTTTGGTTGAAATTCTATAGAATAAACATAACTGCTGAAATTGGTGAACATAGCAACAGCAGCAACATCATACTTATTGTACTTGTTCATATAGCAAATATTTAGGATGATCTGTTATTTAAATGCACCCGTCTCAGTAGCTCATCCACCTTTCCAGTATGTGTTGGGGTGGCCCACCGTAATCAGGTTTAGGTTGCATGGAACCCCGGGGAGGGGGACACTCAGATTTGGTTTGGACGGGGGTGAGCGGCTGAAGCGTCTAAACCCATACCCATTTTAAAGGGGCATTTTGGCAAACACGGTACCCATTATTAGGGACTTCCATTCTAAACGCAACCCTTGTTTAAGGTTCCTGCTGCCTTAAGAAAGTTGTACCCGGAGGTTGTAATGGCATAGGCTAAGTTCTGATCCTTCGTTTATTGCTTTCACAGAATTTTGTTTTGCGGAGCTTAAATTAATGATATTGATAAATCTGTGCGACCATCGGCGAGGACTTTGGATGAAAAAGCGAAATGATTTCAATTATTTTTGCGGGATTTTGCATCTGGAATTTTCACTTAAGCGAGATTTATGGGTGATATATTATCCTGAAGAAAATGGTAACCCATGTTTAAGGCCAAGATCTGTAAAGTGGAGCACTTCTAGGGATTTTGCAGCACAAAGTCATAACCCATGTTTAGGGATTTTTTTTACAAAAAAAAAGTAAACCATAAGAGCGGCACATCCCCGTATACCGTATCAGGCGAGTTAAAATTACGTTTCCTTGTTGATGAATTGTATATACCATTACGTTTTCATATTTGATCCTTGTATGAATAGATAACTTAATAATAAACAAACATTTTGTATATCCGACTTCATAGGAAATAAATGGAGGAAAAAACTTACCAGCAGTGGTGTTTTGATCAGATGGAAATGCAGCCGTTCGTTTTCCAAAGGTTAAAAATACAACGATTGCATAAATCGAGCGAAGTGAGACTGTTTTGCGGAAATCCATGGCCATCGCTTATTTTTGTCAAGTATCTTGGAGCTCAAGCTAATAGAGAGATCTTGGCGAGCCCAAATTCACTATGAGATTTAAAGGAAACCAAGTACGATGTGCATGTATATATGAATGCTACGCCACAATAACTAAACTTATTTTCAACGGTATCGTCAAAGAAAATATTCGCTCCAATTTACAGGATCCAAAGTGTCAATCATATTCTTAATTTAGATATAAATACGAACTTTGATTTAATTATAATGCTCAACATGGCTATAACCTTTTCTATTTCCTTTTCTGTACGCCAGTCTATTACGCTTTTAATTGATCTTACTAGATGGCAATGTGATGAATAATTGACCTCCATACAAAACTTCTGACAAATCACCACAACTGTACTTGGTAGATATGTTAATACCAGGTTCAATTCGTCTATTTTTCTCTAAGTGATGATGATAGGTTCCTGCAAAGCTGTAAACCAACTATAGTTTGTTTCAGCCAACTCAGAATCGTTCAATTTTCAAGAAATATTGCTCTTCTGAAGTATCCACGCGGACACGAATACCTTTTAAAGTGTTTAAATATTTCACCAAGAAAAATTGCTAGAATGGATGACCATCACTTTGGAACAAATAGTAATATAAAATAGAGTGATGGGGAACAAGATGTGACTAACGAGATTTCAGTCAGGATATTGAGAGACTTTATTGTGTGTGAGAGACAAAGAGTCGGAGAGAAAGAGAGAGAAAGAGATCGAGACATTTCCGAATTTTAGATATCGAGAAAGATAAGGGCTGAGTGCTATACATATAAAGGACAGTTCTAGCATTTGTCATTTCTATTTCGTTTGCTATCGCTAAAATCCATCGCGTGATAAGTACCAATCTTCATACCCATGGCTGAAAAACCATTAAGCATACGAGAAAACACTCGTTTTGAAGCAAGAAGCGAAACGATTCAAAATCAATAAAGGTTGTCGTAATAAAATGCGAAAAGGGATGACGTATTAAATTGGCGACGATACTCAAGAAAGATGTGTGATAAATGGAAGAAAAAACATCGTTGACCAATAATTGATCCAATTTCATGAGCAAGGAAAAGGATTTTCAATTAGATCTTTCAAAGAAATGAACTAGAAGTTATACTGCGTACATTTGCTGATATCTTATCGCGGTCTTGTGTCTAAATCAATGAAAAAGACTTATTGTGCGATACATCATCTTACAGTATTGTTAACAAGTGATATCAAAACACCAGTTATTTATGCGCTTAGAAATTCAATCATGCGTCCATCCGCACACTCCTCACTCACCCACCTACCCGCCCACTACCTCTTTCACTCCATTAATCAATTAATCAGTTTGTTTTTGTATTTAATTTCTTCACGTTATCTTTGTCAAACTCTTATAGGAATTCGTACCAGTTCAAATATATATAAACAAAAATCAGTACAAAACTTCCGTTAATATACTTCAGCTAACCACACTGATGACTTGATAGTTGCATATTGTTATGTAATAATTTACGCAGTTCAACAGTTTTTATGCTGGTGTTGACATAATACTTCAAAGCTAATACGTTTCAGAATAGGTAGAGGCAAAATTTGTAGCCATATATATATAACTGACCCTACCAGCATGACCAATATCAAAGTTTCCATCTTTATTTCGCAAGAGTTGATTAAAATAAAGGAAGCGCTTTCTCTGCTGAAAATATTTCTTCAATATTAATATGATAACAGTCGTATCTTTCGGGTTGTTGTATAGGAAGTTGCAGCGCATCCCGTAAGTATATATACTTTAGAATTATGGAATCTGAAACACAATGCTCCAGTTTGAATGCTTGACTCACATCTGCGAACTTCCGATTAAGAGGCAGACGTTCTTTTCGGTTAAAGTAGAGGTGCTGTGGTGTCGTGGATAAATCACAGGACTGTAGATCACAAAGTATGGGGTTCAAATCCCAGACCGGCACTAACGTCCCTTAGCAAGACGTTAATCTACATCTGCCACTCTCTTCAACAAGGGTGACAATGTCTAAGCGCCATGAGCGTCACTGCGTGACAGATATGAGCACTATATACATCATATAAATGGTCAATGTTATTCTAAGTACACCAGACCAATAAGATAAAAAGAAAAATAATAAACTAGCGATAATATCTTGACAATTTACTTAAAAAATGCATATCTATTACGTCGTTCGACTTGACTCTTCGTATAGTACTGTATTTCGTCGTGAGAAAACGAAAGAAAGAAAATACAATACTTTGAAAGAAAACAAAATTATCACCACTTCTTGCTTTTCCCTCTTAACAAACAGGAAATTGCTGAACATATATATATTGCGCTTTCATGTAAAGCTAAGACGAAACTTCGTCAATTCTAGGGTGCTTTTAAAAAGCATTTTAGATATTTGTGTATTTCAATATTTGATTTGAAATGCCAGCGACAGGAATTTGTCTTAAACACCCTAATACAATTTTCGAGTTGCACTTGTATGCATCATGTTATGTACATACGTCACTCCATTAAAATTGTCCTTGAATTTGTTTGGTTAAGAAGAGTACTGGGTTTTATCCAAGGACCGATGTTAAAAGCAAATAACATTGTGAATATATGCATAAAAATCGGAAGAGATGATTCGAGAAAAAAAAGTTAATGGAAGATTGGGCGATTTTTTTGGGGGATATTCGGTGGAAAGTGGAAATGAACAAAACTGCTGAGGGATAGCCAATAGGACCTGTGGAAGTTAATATCAATCACGCGTAAGGGCAATCTTCATAACCACTGAAAGACCTTAAAATTATACAAGATCGTCAGTTAGCAAAATTATTTCTTTTTTCGGTACCCTTGTAGACAATGATCGTGCATTGCTGGGTTTCTTAGAGCCGCAAATAATTGTTTAAGTGATAAATGATATCAGATGTTTCTAACGATAGAATCATTTTTGTAATTTATACATGTATTTTCTTTTTTGCACTATCCTGGCATAGTAGCAATTTGTCTTGCGGTTTGTGAAATGATCGATACAAACGGAAACCTGAAGATGATGTAAAACATAAAAGGAGAAGGGGGTTACAATTAGAATAGTCTAGCAAAAGGGATATTGGTAAAGTAAATGAATAAATGTGTTTTTGGAAAGGGAGATAGGGAGTATGTGTGTGTTTTGTCTATGCGTGCCTGTATTAAAACAAAATTAGTAGACAAAGAGAGGAGGAAAATGAATCTACCATATACATGTACAAGCAGGATATTACAAAAGTGGTGAAAATGTCAAAGTTAAGAAGAGCTTATGGACACAAAATAAGTCTATTGAAATACAGCTTGGAGGGAAAAAGTGCTGGGTGAAATTGTCCAACATGAACGTAATTATGTGTCCAATAAATTCTTAGGCAATTATAGACCCATCTATGGTGATGTTGCTTAATATGATGCAGCGTAACAGCTGCACTGCTAAAGCCAGGGTAATTATGCTGCATTATTGTAGAGCGCTTAGAGACTTCTGATAAAGTAAGGTTTAGGCGCTATATAAGCACTATAATTATAATTATGATTAAAAGGTGATCGTGACTGGGCACATAGCACTTTTCAAAAACAGAACGGATACAAAATTACCCTCGTGTTGTGTAATGTTTACCCAACATTTTTACAGTATATTAAAATTAGATCACTTGAAGATTGTCATATATAAAAAATATAAATATTTCATGCCCCTTACAATATGACGTCAAAATAGATTAACCGACATGACAATATTTTGACAACTTGATTCATTTTGTTATTATTTAGGAAACGTTTATGATGTAATTGTATCTATTTACATTCTAGTCTCTGTTCAAACGTACAACTTTGCTTATAATATGTCTTGAAACCAAGTTGGTGATTTCCAACTGCGGGAGGAAATATAGAATAGTTGAAACCATGCTATTGCGGGCTCTATCATAAATAATTTCAGTGCCTTTCATATACAAAGATAATAAGCAGAGATTGTCCATATTCTGAATCATACATAATACATAGATACATACAGATATTAGGGGTTTTGGTCTTCAAATCAATCTCATACAAAATAGATTTTCTGAACGTAACGGTACGTGACGAAAACTTAAATTTTAATCAATTTCTCTCTAATCTACGTTTACGTTTACATCGTTGCTGGAAAGAGTGGGAAATAATATGATAACAAAGTGTGTCCTCAAAACTTAAAGCATTTTTATCTCACTCATCATGTTGATATGAAAAATATATGAAATTGAAAGCACTTGAACCTAAAATAGTGAAATACAAGGAGGAGACAAATAAAAGCTTTTTTAATACTTTAATTTACTTTTTTTTTTGTTGGTTAATGTTTACTGCAGCTTGAGCATGATACATATGTTTGGTTCTTTAACGTGGAGCCCTATTTAATAATCGTTGTCGTGTTAAGCGCAACCCGCCTCAAAATTTATGGAAAGATTTAGCACTTGAGCACGTATCGCTTTGATTCTCGCCATGCATCTGTCGTCATTGATCCATCTTTATTTCAAACTGTTGTTTACAAAGTATAATATTGTGCTGAAAGATTTTTGCAATGTCACTCATAGGGTGGGGGATTTGCTGAAATCGCTTTCTCTCCCTGTCGCTTTTATCACCCTCCTCATCATCTCTCTCTCTCTCTCTCTCTCTATATATATATATATATATATATATCTTTTATTCCCTCTCTCTCTCTCTCTTTCTCCTTTTCAATTACTCTCTTTCTCTCTCTCCCCCCTCTCTAGCATATTCTCTTGCTCTCTCTTTCTGTCTTTCTCTCTCTCTCTATTTTCTTTCTCTGTCTCTTTAATTTACTTTTTGTTTTGGTTAAGGTTTACTGCAGCTTGAGCATGATACATATTGAAATAAGTAATAGTCATGGAGTGAAATATGAGCGCACCTTGTGTGTTTTCTTTCTTCCGATAATTGAATTTATATTGGTTTAAACACCTTGTAGAGATATTTGTTCAGTGAATGTGAAAAAAAATGTTTGGTTCTTTAACGTGGAGCCCTTTTTAATAATCGTTGTCGTGTTAAGCGCAACCCGCCTCAAAATTTATGGAAAGATTTAGCACTTGAGCACGTATCGCTTTGATTCTCGCCATGCATCTGTCGTCATCGATCCATCTTTATTTCAAACTGTTGTTTACAAAGTATAATATTGTGCTGAAAGTTTTTTGCAATGTCACTCATAGGGTGGGGGATTTGCTGGAATCTCTTTCTCTCCCTGTCGCTTTTATCACCCTCCTCATCATCTCTCTCTCTCTCTCTCTCTTTACTTCCCAGCTCTCTCTCTATATATATCTTTTATTCCCTCTCTCTCTCTCTCTCTCTCTTTCTCCTTTTCAATCACTCTATTTCTTTCTCTCTCTCTATCTCTCTCTTTTCTTTCTCTGTCTCTGTAATGTACTTTTTTATTGCAAATCGACCGGCTTTTCCTTCTTGTCAACATTATTTTGTGTTAATCAAAACTTGATTTTTGTTAAGAGTTGTCAGGGATAGTGCGACTTGTATCAAATATTTGTTTTGTTTTTATCTCACACCTCAAAGCAAATATAAGACTAAAATAATAATGTGTGCGAGCGTAATTTGAGCTATGAATGAAAGTTAACTCATTAATAATGAATCATTTCATGCAGAACAAGCGGATGCTCACATTCATGTTCTCTGTATTATCTTTCAGAAGATTTCCCTTGCAATCACAAACAAACCTAGGTATTTGATATATGTGTTGTCGTATAAATGATGTAAAGGTGATCGCATCTGCACGAGTGAAGGAGGAAAACGAAATGCTGAATATTAGGACTTCTGAAACACCAGAGAACTGGAGGCGTCTCGTGTAATGTGACTGATTTGACTCTCCAGGTTCGCGATCGGGTGCGGGTGAGCACATTACATAGATCATTCCATATCAAATTCATTTTTTTCGTAAAAGAGTTAGTTGTTTCAATTTTAAATTCTCCATGTACCACACACATGCAAATTGAGATTCACTGGCTTTTTTAAGGTTGGTGTTTCCTACTGTATATGTAAAACCCCAAAATCCAGTTTGCAATTTTAGATATATTTTATAGCCAATGCATTATTTAAAACCAGAAGCGCACGAGGCGTTCTTTCCCGACCGCTAATTACACAAAATGATTGCTCTATTCAATTGAATTCATATCAAAACTAGCATTGTACATTAGGCCTCTATAGATAATGATGGCTGCGCCCCGGGATGTCACACAAATTTTCTGTAGGCACTCTTTTGTTTGTGTAGATTTTAAATCCAGTTTTCCGTCGATTTTTGGACTAATTTGAAATCTTGCGCTAGGCCATCGCACCCTGCTTTAATGGGTTGCGTCTGTGACTAGAGATTGCGCCTGTTCGTTTATATGTATATTCCGGAATGTCTTTAGATAGCGTAATTGAAATAACGCCTCGTAAGGACCGGATCTATGTGTCAAAGGCAAATGTCGAGCTTCAACTTACCCACTGGCTCTCCTAATATTGCAGATTTCTTGCCCCGTTGCCTTGGTAACATCTTTTCGTATAAGCTGTCTTGATTGAACCTTGAGCTTTGACGAGATAATCTGAAGCAAGCAGCTTTTCCAAGCTAAACGGGATGGAATTTATTGTGACAGCATGTGATAGTACAGACAACAAAATGGTGTAATTTTGTTTATTTGCAATACAAATAGTGATTTGGCAGTATTGCTATTGTAAAATACACTGCTAGTCGAGCGTAATCCGCAGCAAGCGTAAAATTGTGCTCGATTCATCGCGTACAATGTTCGAATATGCATTAATACATCTTTTTCCAGGAAACAACATGGATTGGTGTATAAGGGCCCGTGCCGTGACACTCACACTGTTTGGGATATGCATTTTGCACCTGACCGTAATGGAGCCAATGAAGGCAACTTCGTCTATTCCCAACACTTTGTGGGGTGAGTACCGTTATCCTGAAACTGCATTGCCTGTTCAATCAGGGAAGGTACAGTTTATAGGTTGTTATAAAATGGCAAGAACACGTTGCTGCAATAGTGATGGTTTGTAACACAGTCATATGGATTAAGTCATCGTGGAGTTTATTCGACAACTGTGTTTGAACGGCTGGTTGGATATCCTGTATGGAAACAAAAATGAAAGGACACTAAATATAAGGCTTACAAATCATGCATTCAATCTGTCTCAATTCCCAATTTAGACTCCATAATAAAAATGAACCATGTCATAATTAATTAACTTTTGTTAAACTCTTGAAATTAAACTAGCGAAAGCCCTATCACTATCTCTAGAAACATAATAAGATAAGAGACAATTATATTAAACAATATAATTACAAATTAATTCATAGGGTATTGCCCTCTAAAGATAATCTCTTCACATGGAAAATCTAACGAATATAAAATTTGTCATGTAAAAGAAACTATTGAGCATTTATATTTCATTGCAAGAATATAAGAGTTTTCTGGAAAATTATCTCTAGAATTATATATTTCATTTTAAAACAGAAATTGAAATTGATATGAAAATGTTTTTGATTGGATATAAGATAAATAACAAAAAATTAACTTTTCTAAATTTCTTGATAAATTATGAAAAACTTGTTAATATATACAAAGATTACGTAAAGCAAAACTTTGGGGAAGTACAAAGCAATCCAAAGAGGTTAAGAAATTATTTTATTTCATCATTGAAATATTATTTGAAATACAAAGAAAATATAAAATACTTCGATAATGAAGATGTTAAGAAAGTAATAGAAATGTTTTAATGATCATTTTAAGAATTTATTTTGATCTTGTATATAATTCATATATTTCGTTTTACTTGTGTTGTAATGTAATGTATTTTGAAATGGAATAATAAAGTCCCTCTGAAGAGGTAAAGAGAAAGAAAAAAATATCTAGAAACATTTAAAATATAGTTCGATCCTAATTTCGCAAAGAACCAACAATTCGTATTCACTATGCTAAATTAACACCACTTCTTCCAAATGACTACACACAAACTTTCTCTAACTCTACTTTGAGGAAATTTCCTTGTAAAAAAACGTCTGTACTTATGTGTGAACGTCTAAATCAATAAAACAAATCTCCGTAGAAAGACACCACGATACTTCGATCTACCATACATCATGCTGTGAAAACGTAAGTGAGATTATTTTTCAGAACTTCTCTTCCCTCTCTCTCTTTAAAGACGAAGACAATAATAATATAGGTAAACATACCTTAAAGGAATGGTAAGAAATCAACGGCTATAACTCTGAGCCAATTGCTGTCTTCGTGAGCAAAACTGTTGACGGATGAAAAACATGGTGGTTTCCAAAACTTCTTTCCTTCGTCTTTTCCCCAAGTCCTTAAATTAAATCAAGAAAGTGTCATTCTATGACATAGGCCTTATAGCCTCACCTTTCTCTCACTGATAAGGTTGCTAAAGCTGTGTTCGTGTGTTGTGTTGTGCTTGTCATGTCTCTCTCTCTCTACTCCCCTCTTTCTCTTTATCAATGTGTGTACATTCAACCTATTACGTAATATCCCATGACCTGGCATCATTCAGTGAACCTGCATGCATCATCAGGTTGATTATAATTGGCTGCCAGAAAAGTACTCTTTCTATCTCATTTTAAT
Source organism: Mesocentrotus franciscanus (assembly GCA_037976565.1). Taxonomy (NCBI): domain Eukaryota; kingdom Metazoa; phylum Echinodermata; class Echinoidea; order Camarodonta; family Strongylocentrotidae; genus Mesocentrotus; species Mesocentrotus franciscanus. The sequence continues at coordinate 24,797,943 of CP137672.1, forward strand.
ATCTATTTTGAAAGTCAATTTCTTCCTTTTTTATTTTGATAGTTCGAACTGATTTGTTTTAATGCCAGGTTGCTTTTCAATATAATAAGAGGGTAGGAATAAAAATAGGCTAATAGACTGTTTACAAATTTATTTCAATTTATGCATGTTTTTTACCTATATATCATTTGTTTTTCTTGCATAGATACGAAAGATAAGAATGTGATACTTTTTTACTTTGAGTTTGAGGATACCTTCAATCCGTCTGAAGGGCGCGTCGATGTGTATATAAACGGTTCCTGGGGAACTATCTGCGCCAATGACTGGGACGTAGTCGATGCGTCAGTAGTCTGCGTCAGTCTAGGTTTCACCGAGGCCGTGAAAGCACATTTCTTATATCGTGCATCCTACAAAAAAATTGTGCAACAAGCGATACTTTTGCAATGAGTCAGCTATCTTTGATTGTCCCCCATAGCGAGCCAATGGAATATGATTTTCTTCCTAATGCCACGGTTTGGTGCTTGAACGATACAAGTAAGTCAATTCATTACACCGAAATAATATGCATATGCTTTCAGGAAATATATAGGCCTCTTTTAATGTCAATTTCATGTTAAGTCACTTTGAAAAAATATTTTTTTATTCATGCACTGCAAAAACAAGGGTGTTAAATTCAACACCATGGGTGTTAATTTTAACACTTTCCCGGTATCTATATCGGAAAACACCAGCTGGTGTTATTTAACACCAGGGTTTGGAATTAAACAATTCAATTCCACACTTGGTGTTAATATTTGACAACTCCTACTGGTGTAGATTAACACCAATATCTGGAATCATAACAAATTCAATACCACTTTTGGTGTTTATATTCTTGTTGATCCATTAGAGATTTTTCTATGGGTTTCTAATGGTCCCACATTCCATATTCCCTATTATCGACCATTATCGACCAGGGTAGAAGAACCAGTGGTAAACTGATAATTCATAATCGGTGTTGGCAACTGTCCACCAATAGGCCATCACATAGATCATTTGAAGTAAATTCAAGATTAACATTTAAGTGATACAGGCTGGTACACGAATATATAATAAACATGCATGTTGTTTCTTGGTTAGTAATCATATAATCAATATATCTATTGCTAAAACGTTAATGTAATTGTAACAAGATCGGACAAATAATCTATTGGTCAATAATTGCCAAAGGAAAATTCAAATCACAAAATTGATGTGCATTGTCATAATTTGCTTAACAAATCATGATAAATGTATTTTTCTGTGAACACGTGTAAAGTAATCATTAAGCACGCGTACACTTTGTAAAAACTTATTCGACCAATCAACCGTTTTAAACGAAATCACGTGATGATACTTTCAGCATAAAACTACACCATGTTACTTAACGCCCAGTAATTATTAATGCATGCTTAAATCTGACCGATGTTAAAAAAAACACCACTGAGACAACACACCTTTATAATCAACACCAATGGTGTCAAAAAAATACAATACCATACTGGTGTAAGAATTTCTACACCCTGGGCACAGCAATTGCAGCCGATCAAGGTCTCGTGTTGTCAAAGACCACCGAGAGGGCGTCCTGTGACTTACAGTGCAGAGGGGATGAATCAAGTATTATTCCGATGCCCCGGTTCTAGTTTAGGTGTGTACGAGTGTAATTCTACTCGAGCGCCTTTGTAAAATGCTCATCTGGAGGTGAGAAATACATTTAAATGATCTCCGTATTCTGATAGGTTCTTGCTGAAGATACTTGATATCATGTACAACTCCATCTTGTTTATCATTTATTACAAGCGGTCAGTATTTTCTATAAAAAAAAGTATACGTGAAGACATATTACGATATTCATAACTAAATTTGTAATCATTAAATATGGTTGTAGATATAATATAAAACTATTGAAGAACAACAAGGCCTGCGGTTGGGAAAAATAGCTGCCGAAACTCTAAAGGCTTGTGGACAACCAATGAGACAATAACCGGGAAAATTTTCTGTAGAATGGTCCTCATGAGAATACAGGGAACCCTTGAGAATCATCTGATATATGAACAATGTGGCTTCAGAAGTTGTAGGGGCACCACAGATGCTGTGTTTGTCGTTAGACAGATCATCGAAAACGCCTGGGAAAGAAGGATACCAATCCACTTGAACTTTGTTGACTTTAATGCAGCATTTTTTTTAAATGTCTTATTTGCAGACGATACAACTATCATCTCAACTCATAGCAACCTAATTGTTTTTGTTAGAAAACACCAATAATGAATTATGTAAAATAGCCGATTGGTTAGATGCTAATAAATTGATTGTTAATTATGAGAAAACTAAAGTTATGTATTTTAGAAAACCTCATGTATCACAAAATTGTTTAGATTTCATATAAAAGTGAAAGATGTTAGTTTAAATTTGGTTAACTCTGTCAAATTCCTAGGATTGATACTTGATGATAATCTGTCATTTAGGGAACACCGTTTCTTTATAAGTAATAAGATGTCAAAGAACATAGGTATATTATATAAATTACGTAGTACCCTTACTGAATAACACCTGTTTATGCTTTATAATTATTTATTACTTCCCTATATTTATTATGGCAATATTACTTGGGCAAGTTGTGGCACTACTAAATTGAACCCTATACACAGACTGCAAAAGAGGCCTTACGCATATGTTCGAACTCCCCTATTGCCTGGATTACATTTGGCCTACGATTAGTCTACGGAGCCCGTATCCTGCCCGTATCCCCTTTTCCGTGCGGCCGTGCGGCCTCCGTGCGGGGGCAGGAGGTGGCCGTGAGATTTTCGTACGGATTCAAGGGCTCCGCAGCCTTTACGATTTTGTTTCGCGGGAAGTTATACAAATTTGAAAAATCGTAAGCCCGTAGCCCGTAGACATGTCGTAGGTAGCACTGCACAATCCCCGCACGGGCATCGCGCGGAGGTGCAACGCCACCTACGACATGTCTACGGGCTACGGGCTTACGATTTTTCAAATTTGTATAACTTCTCAAGAAACAAAATTGTAGAGGTCGCGGAGCCCGTGAATCCGTACGAAAATCTCAAGGCCGCCTACTGCCTCCCCACGGAGGCTGCACGGAAGAGGGGATACGGGCAGGATACGGGCTCCGTAGACTAATCGCAGGCCAAATGTAATCTAGGCATTACCTCCTTTTAAAGCCCAATATTTGCAAGGTTAAACACATTGACAATTTTTTATATTCATAAAATCTAAATTGCGATCCTGATGTATTACGTGAAACATAATTTAGCACCTCTTAATATAATAAATTTATTTCAGTATAATAAAGATTACCATCAATATAATACCCGTTCCCACTCTAAATTCCATTATCCATTAGCACTCAATCAGTCAACTCTTAATGCATTTAAATCTGTTGGTCCTAAAATATGGAATTCACTCCCTTCTGATGTAACTTCCAGCACTAATGTTTACTTCATTTAAAACCAAACTCAAACGTTCAATAATAATTACCTATGTCAAAATAAACAAGTAATTTCATCTCTCCTCCCTACTTTTTCTTACTTCACCTTTTCCTATTTCCCTTTACCTGTATATTTAGTGTTTAATGTTTTAATGTGTTTTTAGGTGATCTGTCATTGACAGATCACCTATTGATTTCGTCAGAATTTTCTTTCTTTATTATTATTTATTTATTTATTTATTTATTAGGTGGTCTGTCAACGACAGACTACCTATTGATTTCGTCAGAATTTTCTTTCTTTATTATTTCTTCCGTCCACTTTTTTGTGTACACGTTTACTCGAAATCGACATGGTCAATTTCCTTCGAATTTCTGTCAGTCATCAGGCCCTATAATATCAAGTTCAAGTAACCTTCTCAAGGTCATGGAGTCATCGTGACGTCATCCAGGCGCCATTTTGTGATATTTTCTGAAAATCACAAACGATCATAACTTCATAACAGAAAGTCATTTCTCATTCATATTTACCATGATCAAGGTCAATATCCGTCCGGTCAATTTCAGGTCAATAAACGCGCGCGCGTACGTCCGCGCGTCAGTGCGCGCAAATTTAAAAATGCTCAAAATCGTCTCAAATTCATTTTGCATACGTTTCAGGTCATTTTAAGCATTTCGCAAAACGCGAAAACGCGAATTTCGCGCGTTTTCGTTCGTGACGGCCGAACGAAAATAATTCCTCCTAGTTTATTTTTGACATGATGTTCCTCATTTTTTCTGAACAATTTGATACCATGTTTATCCTTTTATGACCATTAATAACGGAATGAGCGTCCGTTCAAGAAACATGTCCGTGCGCGCGAGCTCTTGTAATACATAGCATATATGGGCAAAAACATGCCTATACAAAATCCATTATAGCTCTTTGGGATGCACGGGGACCTTCAATTTTTTTCATATTTGATTAGATCATGAGTCGGAGATATGATTTCTGGTCTCATTTGGCCATTATATATATCGTGACATCATCATAATGGCCTTGGAACTCAAAAACGAATTTGCATATTATGACGTCAGCATATTTATGGAAAATTGATCGTATCTCTCTCAATATTGATCAATTTTCTTTAAATTTCGATATGATGTAGTTAAGACAATTCTCTACAAGATTAGTGCACATCATTTTTCATTTTGATGACGTTATCATGGTGAAAATTTCATTTGAAGATGACATGTCAGAATTTTCTTAATTTGCGTGTTATGTCTATGGACGGTGAATTTCGTTCACATCATGAATCTACATGACATTAATCTTTGAGCACTATCTAGCTTATTTGTGCTCTATTTTCTCCCAAATTTGGGTATGTTATAGCTGAGACTATGGGCTATAAAACCGTGCTTTTGGTTTTTTGATCAGACGATGGGAACATGTCGAAATTTTCAATTGAATGTTGAAATCGCGACTATGCTAAGGCCGTTTGTCAGCTTTGCTTGTTAAGTCTATGAGAAATATTTTGGTCCATTGGTTAAAGCGCTTGCCTCCCATTCAATCGACCCAGGCTCTAAGCTTTGATTCCCGTGGGTCATTTTTAAAAATTTATTTTTGGTTCTGTTTTTACATATGATTTGATCACCTCTTCCACTGTCATAACATATACAATCACAAACAACGTAATAGAATGCCTAATTTTGCACGTTATTTCTCTGGGAGAGGAATGTCAATAGTTTGCGTACAACCCTATGGGAAATCTGATTCCTTGTTATTGATTAAACCTATATAGTGTTAATCTGTCTATTGGTTAAGAAACTAGAAGTGGAATGGAAATGCTTGGACAAAAGCATTCAGCATGGAAATAAGACACTACCAACTAAAAAGAAACCAGCAAAACAACCATGGATGACAGAAAAGTTTCTGAACTTGATGCAGGAGAGGCAAAAGCAAGTCAGAAACTCCAAATCATACAGAGACATCAATAAGGTAATTGATAATGAATGTAAAAAGCAAAAGAAGAATGGCTAACTCAAAAATTTGTTACAATAGAGCATTTCTCCAAGACAAACCAAACAAATGAAATGCACAGAGAAATCAAGCATTTTAAAAAGAAGAAAAACAAGGCAGCAAGCGGATGTATCAAGAACAAAGATGGAACATCTTCCTCTTTGAAAAGGAAGATATTAAACAAAGATGGGAAGAATATATCCAAGACCTATTTGATGATGACAGAGGTCAATAACTTCCAATCACTGACAACGAGGGTCCAAGTATACTGAACCAGCAGTTAAACATGCTCTGCATTCACTGGGAGCTTCTTAATCTGAAGGCCCGGATGGGATTACACGGGATGAACTTGTGGCCTTAAAAGAATTTGGGATTGAACATTTGACTAGTATTTGCCAAATGATATACAATACAGGTCATATTCCTGAAGATCTGAAAAAGTCGATATTTGTGACAATTCCAAAGAAGCCTAAGGCAAGTGTATGTGAAGATTTCCGGACAAGTAGCCTTATGAGCCATGTAACCAAGTTGCTCTTAAAGATCATTCTCGACAAAATAAAATTTCAAATTGACAATGAAGTAGGAAAGAAACAGTTTGGTTTCGGACCTCAAAGTGGTACTAGAGAAGCCATATTCTGTATGAGAATGATGACAGAAAGGTATATTGCAGCTAGTAAACAAAGAACTATATGTGTGCTTTATTGACTACTCTAAAGCATTCGACAAAATTCACCACGCCAAATTGATTGAAAGCTTACAAAAAATTAATCTGGATGGTAAAAACATACGTCTCATATCTAAACTTTACTGGGAGCAGACAGCAAAATTAACAATGAAATTACAGGTTACACAAAAATCAAAAGAGGAGTACCCATCTCTGTTCAACTTGTGCACAGAGTTGGTATTCAGGGAAATTTCAGATATGAAAGGTGTTAGTATTGGGGGTGTAAATATTAATAATTTACGTTGTGCTGACGACACTGTACTTTGCGCAGAGAATAAAGCAGATTTACAACATGTATTTGATATTGTAAAAGTCAAAAGTGAAGAGTTTGGTCTATATATGCATGAATGTCAAGAAAACTAAGTCTATGATTTTTAGTAGAACAGAGAATACGCCTAGAATCTGTTTGAAACTCGATGGACATATTATTGAGCAGGTCAGTAATGACATCTACTTAGGACAAAATATCACAGATGATGCCAGATGCGAAGCAGAAAAAAAAGAAGAATAGAAATAGCTAGGAATACATTTCTGGCAATGAAATACTCATTCACAGATAGAAAGGTGAAATTTGCGCTTAGGTTAAGACTAGTAAACTGTTATGTATGGTCTGTATGGAGCAGAAACATGGACAATAAGCAAGGCCATTGAAAATAGAATAACATCTTTTGAAATGTGAATTTACAGAAGAAAAATGAAAATAACCTGGAAACGAATGAAAACAGACATAGAGATATTGCACATGGCAGGGCGTAAACAAATTGCACTGGTAGGATTAGTTAAAGAGAGAAAAGTGAAATACTTTGGTCATGTTAAAAGGCACCAGAGCCTCTTAAAGGATGTGTTGGAGGGAAGGGTGGAAGGAACTAGACCGAGAGCAAGACCCAGAATCAACTGGGAAGAGAATGTCAAGAACTGGAGTGGACTAAAAGAGTGCACTAGAATGGCAGAAGATAGAGTGAAATGGAAAGATGTTACAGTCAACCTCCGAACCGGGAGAAGATACTTAGATACTTAGATACTTCTCTCTCTTGCATTGTTTTTCTTCCTCTCTTGTTTGCCCCCCTCCTTCTCTTGCTCTGTCTCTGCATTTCTCTCTCTCTCTCTTTCTATACTCTTTACCCTATCTCTCTCTCTCTCTTTGTGCCTCCTCTACCTCTTTTGCCATGCCTCACTCTTATTTTCTTTCCTGTCTCTCGCTGCCTCTGCCCTTCTCTTTTTCTTCTCTCTCACCCTTCCTTTCCCGCCTCTGGTTCTCGTTCTCCTCTATGATGTCTTGTAATGTTCTTTAATTTTCTATAGCTCTACCCTTTGCTCTTTTTATTCTTATTTCACCCCTACCATGTTTACCATGGAGAGAAACACGAATTGAAACACATTAGTAAACGGCGCTTTGGGATACCTGGTGATCCCAATTTTTTTAAATTTGGATAAAGAATGAGTCGGAGATATGATTTCATGTCTCATTTGGCCCTTAAGTATATCGTGACATCATCATAACGGCCTTGAAACTCAAAAAGAATTTTCTTATTATGACGTCAGCATATTAATGGAAATTTGATTGTATCTCTGTAAATATTGATCGATTTTCTTCCAAATTTCGATATGTTGTAGCTGTGACAATCCTAAACAAGATCAGCGTTCACCAGATTTAAAGACAGACCACCTAATTCGTCCTCATGACGAATTACTTTTCTAGTTTATTTTTATTTCATCCGTACACTTTTTTGTGTAAACGTTTACTCGAAATCGACATGGTCAATTTCCTTCGAATTTCTGTCAGTCATCAGGCCCTATAATATCAAGTTCTAGTAACTTTCTCAAGGTCATGGGGTCATCGTGACGTCATCCAGGCGCCATTTTGTAAACATCAGGTCATTATCTTATCTCGATAACGAGTCATCAAAAATCAACCATATTTGGTATACATCAATTTTAGGTCAAAGGTCAACAAAAATGTCGACAAAATCCGCGTGCGCACCTCGACGCGCGCATACGCGCGCATCAAAATTTCAAAATGCTCCAATTCGTCCCAAATTTTGTTTGCACACGTTTCAGGCCATTTTAAGCATTTTCAAAATTTGCGCGCGCACTTATACGCGCGCGTTTTCGCGCGTATTGGCATTTTACAACATCAAATCACCAAATTTTTCTGTCATCATATTTGGCACATTTTTCCAAGCATTTTGATACCTTGTTTAACTTTTTCTGACCAGTAATAACGCAATGAGCGTCCGTCAAAGTATAACAGCACCCGCGGACCGCGCTATCTCTATCCACAATACATAGGCAAAAACATGCCTATACAAAACTCATTGTAACTCTTCAGAATGGATGGATACCCCAATTTTTTTCATATTTGGATAGATTATGAGTCGGAGATATGATTTCATGTCTCATTTGACCCTCAATCAACTCATGACGTCATCATATCGGCCTCCGAACTCAAAATTTCAATTTGCATATTATGACGTCAGCATATTTTTGGAAAATTGATTGTATCTCTGTAAATATTGATCGATTTTCTTCCAAATTTTGATATGTTCTAGCTGAGACAATTCTCTACAAATGCAGTCACCACGATTTTTCATTTTGACAAAGGCATCATGACGTATTTTTGGGATTAAAGGAGGCATGTCAATTTTTCACATTTTGCGTGTATTCTCTATGGGACATGACTTTTTCCTAAACTGGATTCTACATTCCGTCTTTCGCGAGCAATATCTCCGTCGTTTTAGCTTTGTTTTCGCTGAGCTTCGAGTATGTTGTAGCTGAGACAATAAGCTATCGTAAGTGTGCCCTTTATTTTTCGATCAGATGCCGGGATCAAGCTCATATTTCACTTGCAAAGTGGGATTTGAGAATTCCATTTTCCGTTCACGTGTAATGTCTATGTGGATTATTTTGGTATAGTGGTCATAGCACTTGCCTCCCATTCCGGCGACCCAAGTTCGATTCCTGGTGGGTCATTTTTTTTTTTTTGCCGTCGTTTTAAATTTGATTTTATGATCTTCTTCGACTATTATAACATATTATCATATATAATCACAAACAATGTAATAAAATGCCTAATTTTGCGTGTTATATCTATGGGAGAAGAATGTCAATCGTTTGAGTACAACCCTATGGGAAATCTGATTCCTTGTCGTGTATTAAACCTATAGGGTTAATCTCCCAAGTCTGTTGGAATATATCAAATCATCCCATTTTCATGATGTTTAGTCTCCTTCCCAGACGTTTATACTTTCCAGTAATTCAGCCCAGGTATATGCAATCTTTACGTCTCTCCCGCGGACATAGAATTGTTTACATGTCTATAACTTCTCTCTTTCTCTATAATATAGTAAATATTCAATTCTATTTATGCTGGAAATATTAAAAGCATCGTTCTCCATTGCATCTCTTTCTCTTGCTCTCTGTTGCTCTGTTTCCCCCTCTCTTGATCTGCCCTCTATCCTTCTCTTGCTCTCTCATTGCATCTCTCTCTCTACTCTTTCACTCTCTCCCTATCTCTGTCTCCCTCTCTTGCTCTGCCTAGCTCCCTCTGTCTCTGCCTCTCATTGTATACTCTCTCACCCTCTCCCTTTCCCGGCCTCTGGTTCTCGTTCTCCCTCCGATATCTATTGTAATTTTCTTTAATTTCCTCTAGCTCTTCATTTTGCCCTTTGTATTCTTATTTCACCCCTACCATGTCCTCTCTCCTTCAAAGTGTATGCATTCTGATTCCTCTTTCTTCCCTCGGTCCAGCTCATGTATTTTTACATGTCAATAACTCGTCTCCCTCTCTCCTTCTCTATATCTATATTTTCATTAAATTTCATTATGATCATGATTTTGATCATAATCTTTCTCAATATTTTGTTCATCAGTTAAGTTATCACTTCAGTTCAGGTCACAGTTCAATCTATCAGTTCATTCATCAGTTCATCAGTTTAGCTCATCAATTCAGTTCATTTCACATCAGTTCAATCTATCAGTTCATCAGTACTTCATTCATCAGTTCATATCTTAATACATCATTTTACATTAACATCATTAAATTGGATCATTGAATTGAAGATTAGCATGATCATAAGAATTAAAGACAGATCACCTAATTCGTCCTGATGACGAATTACTTTTCTAGTTTTTAATTAAACTTGTTTTGTATCTCATGTTTATTCTATGTATATTTCTCTATGTATTGGGTGCCCCATTAATCAAGCCTCGGCTTTTAGGGGCACCCTACCCATTTATAATGTTTTAATAATTTTCATACATGCATGATTTGTATATTGATTTTTTTTATTTTAAATGGTTTAATAAAACGAAACGAATTTGATACCATATGGCGAGAAGCTCTCTGGAAATGTTTGAAAATTAATGCAACAAAATGCAAAGTCATGACAGAGGATCAACAAGATATTTCACTTAACAACACCAACATTGAGAAATGGATAAATTTGTCTTTGCACAGTTCCTTCCATAGAAGATGACGTGAAAAGACGAACAAGACTGGCTGCTTAGGCATTTGGAAGGCTGAAAAGTGCCATGTGGTCCAACCGAGATATTTTATAGGAGACTCAAAGTTAGGATCTACAGAGCCCTTATCCTCCTTATTGCCACATATGGAGCAGAATCCTGGACTCTCCGATAATCAGATAGAAATAAGCTTGAGGTATTTGAAATAAAGTGTCTCCGGATCATCCTTGGAGATCACCTAATGGATAAGATAAGGAAGGAAGAGATCAGGCAGAGGCTGGACATCCCAAGCACCATATGCGAATAAATTTCCAAACGTCGCTTGAAATGGTTTGGCCATGTTGTACGCATGCTGCCTCACCGCCTACCATACCAAGCATATCAGAATGACTTTAATGCACGCAGATCTCGGGGACGCCCTCCAACGAGATGGAAGGTCCAAGTTCGGTGAGATGTGGGACTACCCACACAAGAGGCAGAGCAACAAGCCCAGGACAGATCAGAATGGACCATGATTTTTCGTAGGGGAGCAAGGGACACACCGTCCTATGCACCTAAGTCAAAGTCATAATATATATACATATAATAGAGATATCATGGTTTAGTGGATAAGAATCCGGACTATGGATAACAAGGTTTGTTCTCCTATGAGCCATTTTTCAAAAGAGATTTTTTGTTAAAGTAGAGGAAGCGATACAAAACATTTAGAAGCCTTTTACAAAATATTTAGTCGTTAATGTACATTTATAGTAATAACTTTTTGTGTAATCAGCATGTTCAGTCAGATTAAGTAGTATGTCATTGGCATGTGTAGACATCTCGAAAGGTGATCCACAAGGTCATTGATATTGCAGTAGGATTATTTCTGACATTCTTTGCGATCGTGTCAATCATTACAGAAAAATCGAATATCTGAAAAGGAGAACGATCGAATGTACTCTGATCCTATAGAATGGTATAGAAACTGTAAACCTTTTAAGGTAAAATCCATTTTGATCAAGGCAATGAAATCCTGATTCCTCAAAGAAATACGACCCCATCCTAAAATTTGTATAGCACTTTCCTCCTAGACAGGAATAACTTGAAAGGAACATCGTGACTCCATGATATGCTGCAGAAAATTTGAATGATCACTATCCCCGTACATCTATCTATTCACTGTGTCATCTTTTTATCTTGATTTCTTTCCAAGAGCAAATGAAGCCGCATACCTTGTCAATGGGAGCAACTTTCTGGAAGGTAAAGTACTGTTTTAGTCCAACGGGCAAAGAGGATCTGTTTGTGGCGAGTCGTGGGAGATGGTCGACGCTGACGTTGCCTGCAGAAGTCTAGGATTTGGCCATGCACATAGCATTTCCACGTCTACCATATCGGATGGAGTCTCTGAGGACGTCACAATAGGTCCTCTACATTGCATCGGGAACAAGTCAAACGTTTTCGACTGTCCGGGAGCAGAGAACCGATCTAATGACACCTGCAACGGTTCAGGGAATGCCAGAGTGGTATGTTCTGGGGGTAGGTATTTTCAATCATGCTAAGTTCAGGTAATGCAATGGATACACGCTTGTTTAGTTTGGTCTCATATTGCACTATTTTCATTAAAAAATCCTCTTTAAAATAATTTACATTCGGTTTATGATATCCGACGTATTCTTATTTGGATACGAAACTCCAAAAATCTGCTACAATTGCTCAGTTTTGTCCATGCCTATATCTTACTTCATAACTATCCTATAGAGTTTCATGCGCTTACACTTTTTAGTAATGGTTATTCCCGCACGCCTTGATTTGTTTGGTGTTATCAACGTCAAAATTTATGAAATTCTATCGCCATCTTATTATACATTCAGAATCAATCAAAAACACACTAAAGGAATGTTTCATTCGATAATAGCGATGCTTCTATTTCGGAGATATTAACTCATGAACATGATTTTTTTCTTCTCTCTCTTTCTCGTGATAGTGTTATAAGACATTTAATTTGACCATGAAAGAAAATAAAAGAATATAGAAACCAAATATGATACATACTCTTTCTTTGATTATAGATAATTTCTGTGCAGCAGGTGTATGTAGAATTGGACCAGATGGCATAGGTAATATTCATGCGTCCTATTCAACAGCATGATCTGTATTTGCTTTTGAAATCATATCTATGACAACTTAAGTTGTTAACATACAAGATATGAACAGTAATCTATGATAATAAACATATGCTAAGATACTTGAATATCGAAACAAATGTCTGTTTAAGGAATAGATCATCATAAAGGCAGGGTATTCTACTGACAAAACCTCAGATTTATTTATACTGCCATGTGCAGCTCATAATGTCACAATGTGTTGACAGCCAAGTTCCACAATGCCCCACTAACTGGATGACGCGCGTGTGATGATGCTTGGGTTCAGGAACAGAAAATTCATCTAATGATGGCGCAATTGAAATTCATCACAGCAGTGGTAGCGATCATGGTTTCATACCATGCCTATAAAGGACAATTTTAGTAATTGATAACCTATAGAACTGCCTATCGAAGGCATATGTTCGGATTATGTTCGGAAATTTCAACAGGCGACGCACGATGCTTTCGAAATAGTTTTCTTGTCTACCGGTTTCCAGATGTAAATACATGATGGCATCATAAAACATCTAACAGCATTGTTCTGAATATGAGTTATCTAATCTGTTTTCCCCTTTCTCTCTCACTCTCTCTCTCCCCTGATATTTTGATTTTGGTTACTATGGTACTGGCAAACGTGTTAATAATGTTATGATCTAAATATATTTGATCATGAATATGATAATAAATTGGTTTGATATTAGTTACATATCTACGGGAAATATGGTATTTCTTAAAGAGCATGTTATTGGTTAAGAAGCTATCACGTGACACTCAACATGTTCTTATGTGTGCACGAGCGTTCAACATAACTTCTCTTTTTTACAAAAGCGATATAGACTGCATTCTCTCCCTGCTTGTATCCATTGTTTTCATTGTCATAGCTGCGCGTATCGGACGCGTAGCCATCGGATTGTTGGCGAAAAGTTAGGCCCGGAGCAAGGCATGGATGGGATCGCACATAACATAATTTGGTATAATAAATATGTTGTAGAATTACGAGTGTGGGGTGTGTGGATTGTGAATGAAGATTAAAAAGCGTGTTCACTGATCACACAACATAACTCTATTTTTTTTGCTTGAAATCAAAGTCGACAGTTTTAACAAATAAAAACTTTTTCACCGCTCAGTTATAGACAAAATATAACAAATATTTGTAATCGAATGTTTTTTCGATTGGGTTTCCTTCCCTCTTTCGACGCCTTTGTCTTAGTAGTAAACCACACTGCGTTTGGTAGACGTATGCTAGACGTATGAATAGATGAATCCATTTGAAACTATGCCTCAATTATGAATGCCTGTTACACACGACGCGTCATTTCAAGTTTGTTACACTATGAACATGACGGACAAAGAAAGAGGACAAAATATATAGTTCCTCACTTCCTCATTCTACCCTCAACAATTGCTGTGGTAGACAAAGGAACATCCCTTCACTGATATTATGTAAAATAAGTAGAACAGGTGAATATGCATGTGACACCTGTTCTACACATTTTTACATAATAGCAGTGAAGGGATGTTCCTTTGTCTACCACAGCAATTGTTGAGGGTAGAATGAGGAACTGTATATTTTGTCCTTTTCATTGTCCGTCATGTTCATAGTGTTAATACCTGCGCCAATAATTCACCTGAGTGCAACAAACACATACGCCGGTGATACAATGCAATGTGTTAAAGGGAATGAACCTCTCGACTAGGAGGCTGTTCACACCGGCAGAGATAGCGCGGTCTAGCGCGCGCTAGACCGCGCTATCTCTGCGGTGTGGAAGGTACAACGTCGTTTCGGTCCGCCCAACAGCGAGCCACGGCGAGCCAAAACGGCGTGCCACTGGACCACCTCTTGGGGTGGTCCACGAGAGATAGCGCGGTCTAGCGCTCGCTAGACCGCGTTATCTCTGCCGGTGTGAACCCGAGCTACGATAGCACGCCGGAAGTCATCGTTTTACACGGGGGAATTTTATACTCATTCTATTAAAGTCCCTCTTGTGTGAAAATATGCATCAACTCAACTACGGGTTCGTAATAGCGCGCGAAATCTTTGACCGCTCTGACCTCATGACGTCACGCGTCATGGCAACAGGACCTCTCAAAAAAGGGGGTGCTACGATAGACCGCGCTATCTCACTGCGGTGTGAATCCGGCGAATGCCAATAGGCGGACCGTGGGTCGCGCTACGATAGCGCGATCCACGGTCCGCCCACCTCTCGCGGTGTGAACAGCCTCAAGGAGGCTGTTCACACCGCAAGAGGCTATCTCTGCCGGTCTGAACAGCCTCATGGTTACCTTACAGGGTCTGCTTTAGATGACAGTCTCAAACAATCTGCATCATTGCGACAATTTAAGTTGAAATATAAAAAATATCTTAGCAATCCTAAATAGTCATTTTCAATTTAAAAAAATAATAATTATTATGTTTCAAATCGCAATTATGTTTTTCATCGGGTCAATTTAATCTAATTATGAAACCAGACATTTGAAGGGAGAGTCCAGCCTGAGGATGGGATTACTCTGCCTTCACTTGGCTACACACATTCTAGGAAGAAGACAACTTTAGACTGATTTGCAGTTTGCTCGACATTTATTCCGCTCCGAAACTAGGAGTCCTTTTCCTCAAAACATGTAAAGTAGGAAAGTCAAAGTAAAACAAGTAACATGCATAAAAGCAATAACAAAATCTTATAACCACAATAAAGAGGGTCCACCATAAACAATTCGACAATAATGTATAAACGTGATATGATTCAACAATCTTAAGGGTACATGTACCATGAGTGAAACTCAAAATTGTAGGGATCTCCGGTCACGTGATCAGCGGAGGGATAGTAACTCCTTCCGATCACCCCAGGTCCCTGGGGTTTACGTGACCTGCCGGTAGGATAGTATCTCCTACGGATGATCCCCACAACTTTTCAATACTCACAAAATCATCAATGCATAAATAACATAGTTATGGAAACACTATATTTGTGGGATCTCGAGTCACGCGATCAGCGGAAGGATAGTAATTCCTCCGATCACCCCAGGTCCCTGGGGTTTACGTGACCTGCCGGTAGGATAGTATCTCCTACGGATGATCCCCACAACTTTTCAATACTCACAAAATCATCAATGCATAAATAACATAGTTATGGAAACACTATATTTGTGGGGTCTCGAGTCACGCGATCAGCGGAAGGGTAGTAACTCCTCCGATCACCCCAGATACCTGGGGTTTACGTGACCCACCGACAGGATAGTATCTCCTGCAGTATCCCCAATGTTATCCCGGTGCTACTATACCAGCGCATATATAAGAAGTGGTGATAATCGGAACCAACCATGGAATAATCACGAGTAAAAGAAATCCTCCACCCACATTTTTTTTTTTTTTGTGTGGGGTTGGGCGTGGTTTGCCATGGTTGCTTCCTTACCATCTATGGACCCATGCTGTTTAACTAACTATTATCATGTATTTATCATGGATTCAATCCGTAACATATTGTAATCTTATGTTATTATTCCTGCTGCTAGCCAGACAGTGATAGAGGCGAAAACCCGACAATATTGCCATTGTGGCTTAGTTTAACGAGCAAAATAATTATATTTCCTTTGTCGGGGAACATTCCCCTATGGCCCACTTTGTAGTTCTGAGGCTACTGTGCGACCGAGTGGCTCTGACTCCACCCTCTGCTAGCTTAACAATTATGTACGACGTATACTAGTACATCAAAATCAATCATTAATTTAAATATGGTTCTAGTTTGTCAGCAATTAAATAAGTTTCAAGTTTAATGTGAATCCCAAAATGAAGGCGTATATATCTGAATATGTAACTCACGTTACAACACGCTGTTCCTCAACTTTTTGTGTTATAATAATTCCATTGTCACATCGAACCCAGTCTGTCCGAGATTCCACAAGGCTCATTAATAGCCGAATTAGTGTTATTGTCCCGTTTCCGTGGATGTAAATGTTCTATTCATGTGTACCCAAGCCCGAGTCTATTCCTTCTTGGAAGTTATCGATGAGAGCGTCGGATCCTCTGTCGGACAGGTGTACCCCATCTCTTAAAAATAAACTGTGATTGGATGGATCCAACTGATGAGCAATAACTGACGCATTCGGCAGCCGGGCTATTAATCTCCTCGCGTACTTGTTGAGCGATTTCCTGACCCCATCCATGGCGTCTTGTGATGTTCGATGACCACGACTGCTATGATAGAATAGGCGTGGGATGATGGTCGACCAGGCGATGTGCGTACGAGGCATGGCTGTCCGAAGGGTTTGAAGAGCCATATCGATCGCGATTCTGCATTGGCAGGCATCATTCAGGCCCAAGTTATTTGTTCCCAGATGCACGATTACTAGCGCAGGTGCTCGTTGGTTGTATCTCAACCTGTTCTCCACCAGGCGCGGAAGGTCTTGTAACGTCGCTCCTCCCTGACCGTGCCATTGGACCGTCCCTCTTGCTCTTCCCAGATCTTGGCGGTTGAGCATGCTCGCCCTCTGCTTGGCACGTCTGACCAAGCTGTCGCCTACGATCCAGATCCTGTCGCCGGTTGTCTCTGAAACAGGATGGAAAAAACTCCCCAAAGTAATGTGTTCTATATTCATATTCATATCATCATACACGCGGGCTACTTATTCTCCCACTTATAATTTACTATGAAAGTATGTGATAGTAGGTTTCCATTAAAAGGAAAAAAGGAAGGAATGATCGTTCCTCTGTGTTACATGTAAAACCTAGCAGCGATGGGGGTTACGACAATATTAATGATTGGGGGAGTCTAATCAGGATAGTAACTCCTGGTTGATCCTCCAGTCCCATTCTGGTTATTAACATGAGCACTTCACATAATTGATCTGCACGTTGTATACTTTGTGTCGTGTTCAACTTTTTATTGTATTATAACGAATTAGGTTAAATAATTGTGTAGAATTATTACTGCTTTCCCGTTTGCCCGTTAGTAATTTAACTCCAATTTGTCATGGTGATCTCTATTAATGTAATGTTGTGGCCTTGTTGGGAATTAATTGCATAATTTATGTGGAGCGCGTTGATATCGTAACATATTATGCTGTATATAAAGTTATCATTATTATTATCCTTATAATTATTATGTTTATGATAACGTTTATTCCTATCAATTTTAAGTTGCACCTGATATTTAGCGGATATAACGCATGTACACAGAGCTGCGCCACCTTCCCATTGCCATTATCTGTTCTGGGGGAACGCCTTTCAGGGCCGCTGTGGTTGCCGCTCCGATTCGAAAGGAGTGTGTGCCATATTGGCTACCACTGTACCCGTTGTGCTGTAGGGTTTTCTTCAGAACTGAACTAAATTGATACCTAGTTACAGGGGCCCCATCACGATGACAAAATAACGGACCATCTATATCAGGTCTTACACGGAGGTATGCTTTCATGGCTTTCACAGGGCACTTTTCATCTGTCCCATTGCTACCGATATTGATCGTGGTTCCTTGCCCGTATTGGTCGGTTTTTGAGAATCTAATACGTACTAGCAGGCTTCCCTTCGGGCCACTGCAAAATTTGATGTCATCCTCGCTATGACCTTGTTTAAGTCATCGCCCTTCCTTTGAATCGTGAATTCTCCCACTCTCAGAAACCCAAAAATGCTAATAAATATGATGCGTGAAACATCATTGATTCGTAGTGAGAATAGCATACAAGGTATAATGTTGGTATGATTGTCTCTAAAAGTTCCCAAGTTATGGGTCTTCTACTGTCTACCATAGATCTGTCGCGCCTGCTCCCTTCCTGCATTTTCTTAATTAAGAAATGTTTAGTTGGGTCCGCCCAGCTGTACATATTGTGTAAATATGATAACGCTGCGACATGCTTTGTGATGGTTGATGATGATTTCCCATTAATGGAGAGGTGTGCGATGAATGCCATAACCTGTGTAGTTGTTGTAGGCCATGATGTATTCAGTTGTCTATTCAATCGAAACTCTTGAAATGAGTCTACAGCACTCTGGTATGCCCGCTGTGATCCCTCTGCTAAGGACTGTCCTAGTAGTCTATGTGTTTCTGCTGCTAGGTCAGCACTATTCCGTAGGTATACGACTTGGTCGGTCTCGTGCTCCTGGTGCTAGTTTGCGGAATCGCCCCATCTTGCATTGGCTGTGCATGTGAAGGCGGCTGGCTTGATGACTGGTTCGCTCCAGTTGTCTCGTTTCCACTGTATTGTGGTCCGTCAGTCTCCGGAGCCGGGTTTATGCTGGTAGTGGCTGAGCGTCCACTGCTGGGGTTACCGCTCGAGTGTCTCGCCCGTTTTGGCCGCCCCGCCCGCCGGGGAGTTGAGGTGCCGAGTACGTCTTGAGTGGTGTCGTTGCTAGACTGCCTTAATCTTGTAGACTGTCTAGGCCTAGCAATCTTTGGTTGGCGGGCCACCCGGCTCTGGCTTGATTTCCGCTTTCCCATCTTTCGATATACTGGGATTTCCTCTCGTTATTTAGACTTATCTGTATACTCAATTGTAGAGCCTTCTCGAAAAGGACTTCTCCGAGCGGAGATAAAGTCGAAAGTGAGAAAATCTTGCACACGGCGTTCCCACGCTTACTGCGCGCATAACTCCACCGTTGTAGATTCGCTGGCTGTGCGCATTTTCGGTTTCTTTACAGAGGTAAATTTCACATGTCGCTGTCCCACAAAGGCACCGCTTAAACAGCTGTAAAAGGCGCGCGCTATTTCTGGCCTATGCCAGCAATTGTTTTGTCTATCCTTGACTCTCCCAGAATTACTCTGATCATTTATTATGATCACGTTATTCTCAGGGTGGACTTCATCTTCATTGCTACCGGGGCTAGATTCGATAAGATTCGCTTTTTCTAGCCCCGTCAACATTATTTACTTTTTTTATTTTTTAATGTTGATGTTTGTTAACTGATGTAGATTTTCATTGTTCTTTTATGTTTATGTATCTGTTTTTCATTTGCTTTATGTGTCAAATGTGTACAATGTATTTTCTTACCTTGTATATTTTCTGGTTTTTAATGTGGAAAATAAATGAAATGAAATATTTAGCTGACGGCGTCATTAGACGGACATATGTAGTGACAACATGAGTCATTAAGTAGACATGGTCATTAGCAGGACATTTTCGCGTCCTGTTAACGATTGAACAATATAAGTACTGCCCTCTACGTACGTTTGCAGGCAGATGAAAGTTAAAGGCCTCCCAAGAAACAAAAGTTGTTTTCATTAGTCATTAGTTTAATTCGTTATATTGTTTTGAATTTAGGATTGGGGTTGATATACCAGTTTTTATGATGTCCGGTTGATGTACCATGTAGGGTTGTAGAGTAATCGTGTACTTTTAAGAATGCTACCAGTTGTCTGATGATCGCTTACAAGGCGTGAAACTCGGAGTAGCAACCATGTTCCGTTAGTCAGCCTTATTCAATATATAGTTTTGCTCTGCCTAGGCATTGAGCACTGTACGGAAGGATAGAGCAAAGCTAAGTATTTATGTATATATATAGGTTTGAAATATTCTTTAACTCTGACAATCAAATGGATACGATTTGTGTAACGTGTAACGCATATTAGGATTGTGATTTTATAACTGATTAACACAAATTGGTTTTTATTTTTAAAGAAAAAATAATAAAAGTTAACAATTCAGAAAGATTTCTCACGGTGATATCCGCCAACTTAAGGTGTGTAAAGATTAGTTTAATACGATTGGTACTTTTTAATTGTATTACCACTCAAACATGTGAATAGAACATCACTATTCTGATTAACCTTCGATGTACAGTATGGGTAAGGTTTGAAATATGATCTTGTCTTCAACTGTCCTTTACCCATAGCTATTTCCTAGTATGTATCACTGTTTAATAACTTAACAAAAAAAATATTTTGATCCAGGATTCTAGGAATTATACACTGTACATAAAAGGAAAGAGCAAAATATCACAGAAAGTGTTGGACTATTTCTAATGCAGTAAATTGTGCCGTTCAGGAATAAGAACGATTTAATTACGTGATCATTGTAGTTCCTAAATTGGCAATGCGGTGTGAAATTTGTAATCACTATTTTGTGTAAAATTTGCAAATTTTGGTTGAATATAGTGATTTAAATTCACCGCAGTTTCAAATACATTTTTATTTTTTTAACCATGTACGATTGGTTCATAAAAATAACTGGAACTAATTGAGGATGAAAAAGTCATTTATTTCGACCTTTAAAATACTGGTAACTGCTATGATTTTTAAAAACATCCCAGTAGTTATCGCAGTGTTACTTGCACAGACTGCTAATTTTGTAAATGAAAAAGGCTTTAAAAATTAACTGATTTTTAAAGATTAGATATACATGTATTTACTTGTTTATTCCAATTTACACCAAATGATAATTAAATGATTATCATTATAGGAAGAGAAAGAACGCAATGTAAAATGACTTAAAATGAATTTAAAATTACATTACATTATGTACATTATTTTTCACAATGCCACGAAGATTTGTTTTAAAATAAATAGTATAGCAATTGAAATTACGCACAATTAAAAAAAAATTGTGTGTTACAAAAAGATATATTATACTTTCGACATTGAAGAATTAATTTCAAAAGCGTACCTGTTTTCGTTTGTATCACTTTCCCTCTCATTTATATAACCATAAAATGCATATCGTAGTGTACAATAGTAATTGTCCAGTGGACAATAATTGATTAGAAGTCTAACTAAAATAGTAGAATGAATTTAGTAGAATGAGTATCAAGAAGTATAACAGCACGATATTAATCGGAAATGCGCTTCCAACCTCATTCAACACTTGCTGATGCTAACAATAATTTAGCGGAGTGATACAAGAACCTAAAATAACAACAACAAAAAACAATGAGTTAAACAATATGACCTAAAATTGGTAGTTTGGACAAGGATTTTGTATCTCTTGTTTATCATTTTTTTTTTATCCTTAGCTGAATCAAGTTTTGAATGTATTGACTTTTTGAAACATTCTTTAATGTCGATTACAATAATGGCCACTGGAAATATGGTCAAATATATTTACATAGAATCAATTTCTTTTTACTTAATTCACTGTCAGTACTTTCAAAATTCGTCATTACCATGGTCAATATCCTAACTTCATTTTAAAGATGACCACCATTGTTGAGTTCGGTCAAGGAGATAACTTTCACACTCGCTCTTTTTGCTGTCATATCATCAACTTTCGGTTTTGTTGTAGCTTGTTCAGGCTTTTTCTTGTTTTCGATATAATTTACAAACGTGTACAGTATAGGATTAATTGAGGAGTTGATTGGGATGATGAATATCACACTCCAAGCATAGAGGGATGTCGGTAGGACAACCAGACTGGATTGAGTGAGAATACCCATAACTATGATGGGCATCCAGCAGGCAAAATCGGTTCCAACGATAAATGCCATTTTTCTAGCAACTTTGATTTCTCGATTACGTAAAGCAGTATTCGCCACAGATTGTGTTGATCTCTTCACCTCTATAAACATCATTATATAACATATTAAGATAATAATGAATAGAATCATGTTAACACCGACAAATGTTGCAATGGCGTAGAGCCAGGATGGACGAAGAGTGCTCTCGTCAACTACATACTCAAAATAGAATTCATTATGTAATACATCCTCTTTAAACTCAAGCCTTCCTATCTCTTCAGACTCGGCGTGTAGTGGCAAACCAACACAAACATCGGATAGTCCGTAAAATCCGGGCAAATCCGATGGAACCAAATTGGGTATAACACTGAGTATGCACATGACTAACCATAATAACATCATGATAATTCTGGCTGATTTCACAGTGAAACGGTACCTACTGA
This sequence comes from Mesocentrotus franciscanus, assembly GCA_037976565.1. Lineage (NCBI taxonomy): Eukaryota > Metazoa > Echinodermata > Echinoidea > Camarodonta > Strongylocentrotidae > Mesocentrotus > Mesocentrotus franciscanus. The sequence continues at coordinate 24,820,508 of CP137672.1, forward strand.
AAGGAAATATAATACAGACGAATCGATCGACCGTCATTAATGCCAATGTGAAAACAGAACATTCGCTGGATAGAAAAGCTAGGAAACTCGAAAATTTGCACAAATGCGATTCACGCCAGATAGGTGCACTCAAGAAATAGAAACTGCCGAAATAGATATCTGCTGATGTGATGATTATCATATAGATACCCATGAGACAGTCTGCCACGGCTAAGTTCATGATTAAGAGAGTTTGGACGGTGAGCTGTTGCTCCTGGCGAAGGCGTAGTACCAGGACAGTCAGGTTGCCGATGAGAGATGTAAGTCCTATGACCCAGCCGGCGATTCTTAAGACAACGTTCGGATAGAGCCTGCCACATGTTTCCAGAGGACTTGTGGGAGACGTCCTAGCGCAAGTGACGTTTTCTCTTTGATCAAGAAGACAACACAGCCTGTTATCAGAAGTGGATCTGAAAGAGAAGCGAAGATGTGTTTATATAGAGGGTATTTCCTTTTAAATGTGCCAAATTTTTAAATTCTTTGTTAATTATCTGAATGAAATCAACTATTGATTCTAAAAGACCTAAAGAGCATATGTCTATAAGAGAACCTGGCGTTTTATTAGGCATTATTAAATGTTTGGTTTTGACCAAGTTGAGCTACTCAAGACATCAGCGAATCGGCGATGGGGTACATCTATGAATACAAATATACTTACATGGCTTTCAAAAATGTCAGGCCAGTCAGTACGTTTCCTCGGATCGATTGTAGTTGTAAATCCAGAAGTAAACTGTTCATAATTAGGCAAATGAATAGACAGTGTCAAGTTTTTGATTATTAACAAGTTAAATCTATTTTGAAATTAAATTCAATTTTGTATATTTTCATTAAAGTTATGCTGTTATATATATATGTATATGAACGTTTGTTTGTTTGTTTGACTTTAAAAGATACAAATTCAAACTCAAATTACAAAAATTCGAACAATAACAAAAACAGTTGATAACATGTTTACAAAAGTAATTAACTAGAAAGTCATGTACAATTATGTCATACAATAAACATTTACGAAGCATACAAATAAGATAAGAAATATATAGTAAATATTTTTAATAAATTAGAGAGGTAATTTAGAACGCAGGAGACCACCATCGTGAGCGGTTAGGCTCGAGATGGATGGCGGCCTCATAAAAAAAAGGATTTGTGACATAACTCTCTTGGGATAACTGAGTGATCAAGTGGGTGCAGTGCAAGTGTAGGTGTGGGTGCAGAATGCAGTTGCATGCTAAAGTATAAAAATAAGTCACGGTTTTATACTAATTGAAAGAGTGGGGAGCGTATGATTGTATTTTTTTGGAAATGCACATTGTAACGTGGTGTAAATGCTCATTCAAAGTCAAAGTTTCATCTATAAGTACTCCCAAAAACTTGGACTTAGTTTTCTTTTCTAGTAGCATATCATCGATTTGAGTATATATCGGTGTATCTGTATTATGAGAATGATGTTTAAAATACATGAAATCAGTCTTTTTTGTATTATGAGAAAGTTTATTGGACTTAAACAAGTTTGATACTTTGTTAATTTCGTAATTCAAAGTACTGTTTAAAGAATTAAGGTCTTTATGAGAATAAAATATATTTGTGTCATCGGCAAATAAGATAAAAGAAAGAAGGGGGATTTATTGATAATATCATTTACATAAAGAAGAAATAATAGTGGACCTAAGATGGAGCCTTGAGGAACACCGCATTGAATCAAAAGAGCATCAGAATCATAACTATTGAATATAACATATTGTTTTCTGTTTGTTAAATTATCTTTAAACCATAAGAGTGGCTGACCCCGAATTCCATAATGACTGAGTTTGGAGAGTAGAACACGTGATTGACCGTATCGAATGCTTTACTCAAGTCACAGAATATACCTATAACATGTACTTTGTTAGCTATGGCACTTGTAATTTTGTCATAAATTTGAATTAATGCTAAGTCAGTTGAGTAATTTTTCCTGAAGCCATATTGATTTGAATTGAGTATTTTGTGTTTAGTGATAAATTTATGTAGCCTATTATGAAAGATTTTTTTTCTAAAACTTTGGATATACTTGGAAGTAGGGAAATCGGACGATAGTTACTAATTTCGTGGGGATCATTTTTTGAGAATGGGATTGACTTTAGCTATTTTTAATAGATCAGGGAAAACACCTTGTGATAACGAGTGATTAAATATGTGAGTTAGAGGCTTTGCAAGTGGGTAAATTATTTCTTTTAGGAGAGACATACTTATTTTATCGAAACCGTGAGATTTTGAGTTGTTAAGAGATTGGGTAATATTAATAATTTCGCTAGGATTTGTCGGGTTTAAAAAGAGAGAGTCTTGGTTTTGATTGGAAAGTGAGCGTGAGTTCTGTTAATTTTGCTGGCGAGTTCAGGACAGATATTTGTAAAAAAAAATGAATTAAATGAATTTGCATGAAAACTATGGTCATGTATTTTAGTGCCATTTAATGTGATATCATCCGTGGGTGGGGAATCTGTTTTTTTCCCATAACCTCTTTGATGATTTTCCAAGTTGCATTAGTGTTTGAACTGGCCCCTTTTTATTCCATTAGAAAAATGAAATCTACGGGATGTACGAATAAGTTTTGAAATTTGTTGCGATAAATTGTATATGTGTTCAGGTTAGTGTCAGTTGGATTTCGTAAATGTAATTTGTAGAGGCGATTTCGTGTTTGTATTAATATCAATAAACCTTTCGTTATCCAAGGATTCCTGGGTTTATTTCGCTTATTTTTTATTTTGCCTAAAGGGATATTCTTTTCATAATAATATTGCAGTTTGTTACTAAAATGTTTATATTCGGTATTGACATCATTTACATTATATACATCAGCCCATCCCTGTAAAAATAAATCCTGTTTCAGCAATTCTATATTACGTTTGAATTCTTTGCGATATATAAGCTCATCAAATGATTTAAGGCAACTTATTTTGCATTCACAAGTTAAAAATGTGAATAGGTGATCGGAAACTTCAGAACACAATATTCCACCGATGGTTTTGTTATTTTGTACGTTTGAAAAAATATTGTCAACCTGAGTTGATGAATGTCAATTTATTCTGGTGGGTTTATTAATAATCGAAAAAAAATCCGTATGAGTGCATCAACTGCATACAATTGGTTGAACCCATCGAAAGAGTAAAATATCAACAAACTTATACTGTATTTCGGGGAAGAGTTTCAATGATGCGCGTAAATACATACTCTAATATAATGTATGTACATACATATCGTACGGGGGTTAAATACACTTATAAAGGAAATCATGTAATATCTACTGCGTACACTATAACCTCCTAAACTGTTACCATAATTTCTATAACGTTAGAAATCACCTTACGTCATAGAACAGAAAGCTATCATTATTCTTGTACTTACATATACTCCAGACTTATCGTGTTAACGAATACGCCAGGATCGATGCGAGTGATTGGATTGTTGCTCAATTCACTGTGGATGAAATAAATATTCATTGAAATATGATTTTAAGAGTTATTTCTATATCTCCAACAATTTTATATTGATTTCTTTTAATATCAATGATAACAATATATTGTTATACTACAATATTCTTATTTCAATTCAAATGATAGTTCGATTCAGTGTGCAAAACAAAGGCATGTACCATACACCAAAATGTCTACGTGGTATTTTGAGATGAAATGTAAATATTTACTTCATTTGTCTGGCCCAAGGAATAAGGTGATCGGGTTGTTAAAGGAAAGCTATTTCAATCTTACTTATACCAAACAATAGTCTCCCAATTCAATAATTAATTTGTATCAATTATTTGCCAATCATTCATTAAGATAACTGTACTTGTCCATGAACGCTATACATTTTCGTCTCAAATATACCCACTGATATCCCACCATTGAAAGGTCATTAAATTGTCAAACAAAAAGGAATAAAATGGAAAAAGACGCTGAAATGTAAGCGTTAAAAATTTACAACTTACAGAATTAAGAGGTTAATTTGGTCCTGGAAGTCACCTTTAGCTATGTGCTTGATGTCATTGCTTGAGAGGTTCCTAAAAATATGAATAAGACAAGTTTGTTATTATACAGTCGCTGGCGTGGCAGGGTGGATTATCTTTTGGATCATTCACCAACAAACCGAGACAATGACAAAAAGACCTTAACACAGTTTATATTTACTGCTGAGGTTAAAGTATTAGGACCATCTGTAGTAGAAGTAGTATTAATATTAGTAGGGGCAGTAGTATTGATAAAAGTAGTAGTATGTAGTAGTAGTAGTAGTAATAGTAGTAATGGTAGTAGTAGTAGTTAGTAGAATGAGTAACAATAGCCTTCAATGGCTTTTAAATATTGTTCATCATTTTCTGAAATCGTTACGAGTTTTAGTGTTCAATTTTTGTTTTTCTGGCAAATAATTTAAACAGCAATCTATTACATCTCATTTGTAACTTCAGTATTGATTTCATTATTTAATTAACAGCTAATGGCGAAGCGTTTTTATTTTCTCGATTATCGCGACTACTAATAGGTGACGTTATAGAGAATTTTACATTTCATCAAAGTAATCAATTAATTACTGTAAATTCTTACAATCTTTCCAGTTCAGGTAGTCCGTCAAATATTCCACTCAATGTAACGAGGTTGTTTTCCTGAAGTCGCCTGTGTTAACATAAAAAGTATGGGAAATAAAACCTTTTGCTTGAAAAGCATCAATATTTTCCGATAATGGACACATTTTTTTATATTTAGTCGATATATAACTTTCATTTTTACTTCTTATTTCGCTATACGCACACTTTATTACACACATAGTAAGTTCATTGGTTTACGATCATCATTAGAATAATTTTCTAGTTGATATTCCATATTAAGATTGTTATTATGATACAAGACAGACAAAAGAACCCTTTTCTCGAATACTTACAATCGATGGATGTCCAGACCGTAGAGGGACCTGTTCTGGATCATACGTATCCGATTATTCTCTATGTGTCTACAAAAGAAATTATATAATGTGGAAATATTCAGCTGAATATATATAGCGTAAGCTTCTATGTTATTATCCTCCATCATAATTTCCATTTCTTTTTTCAAGCAAAACAAAAGGCATTTGCAAGAGTAGTAATAGATTGACAACCTTTGTAAAATACACGATTAATTGCAAAGATATAAAGATTTATTGGTGTGAGAATATGTTTTGGTTTTATTTTTTTTGCAGATATTGCTCGTGGAGCAGTGTATGATAATTTCTGAAAATTAATATACATGTATATGTGAACAGATAAGCACTATCGGGCTAATGTAGTTAATAAAGTCTGGACGGTATACTTCTAACATTCAATTAGTTACTATGTAACAGTAATGGTATAATTCGAGAATGAAAATATGTAATGATAGACAAACTTACAAGACATCCACAGTGCCAGAGAATACATCTTCTGTTATCATGGTGATATTGTTGTCGTTCAGATAACTGATATAAAGAAAAATACAAAGAAGCATCATCTTAAATTGATAATAAATAAGCGATAACGGATAACTGATTTCTATATAATCTTTTCAAATACCCTGTACAAATTTTGATGTGAATTGAAAACACATAATTTGAATAAATAGTTCTTAACTTTATGGGTCCCATGATTGGTTCTTTATTTGGTTGCAAAAATAAACACCAAAAGAGAAAGATTGTATATTTTGATATTATAAATCTGAAAGTTCGTTAAATATTTCTTCAGATTTCTCTCTATTGGACGTGACATATTTAATTGTATTGTTTAATTTTTTATAGATTATTGACAGAAAAAATATTATCCAAACACAAGAATTTTACTTTAATTTGAAATCCTTTTACTTTGTTGTACTTAATCCTTTGGATTAATTGTTGTTAATTATAAAACTCAATTTCATTTTTACCCTGATATTTGTTTCATGTCATGATGTTTACTTTCAGTATATTTCGCTGTAATGTGTTACTACGGTATGAATGACATAATTTCCTTATAAGAGTGGTAAATAAATTCCAATGTCTACTTCTGATTCAAATTAAAGTGTTAATAAGTCAATATCTTTTAATTCTGATAATACTCACAGGTTCTCCAGTGATGGCAGTCCATGAAATGCTCCGTTATAAATTTCCATTATATTGTTATACTCCAGGCTCCTACAAAATTAAACAATAATCTGAAAGTTATGCGGTCGTGGCATGTTACTGAAAAGGCTGTTGATATATTCTTTTGTCAAAATAACCGCTTATGGGGCATTAAGAGGAATTGTGGAATAAGTATAAGGGAAAGAAAAGAACAGGTGATGATGGCTTGGAGTTTTATTAAACACTTACACGAGACTGGCTTTTGTTTTCGGTGTTGTGTACACCAATAAAATGAACTGAAGGCAAGGAAAAGAAATCTGAAAACACTTCCACGAGCTCAGTTATACATCTCCTTCCACCACACATCACGCACAAAAAGGACGCCCACATACATATAGCCCACATACATATAAACTCGGAAATAGTACTAGCTATAGATAACAGTGCACTTAATATTATCAATATAATTATTATCAATTCAAAGCAACGCACACATTTCATTTCCAAGTGATCTGCGAAGAAAAACAAATCTATATTATTTACAATACATTACATATTGTGAACATAGGGCATATTATTAGCGCATTCGAATACAGAGTTCACCCTCCCCTCTCCCGAAAGAGAATGACATATTTGACATATAACATTCCATCATGAATTACGAATTTGGCCAGGTGTGCATATTGTTTTTAACCAATATGTCCCCCTCCCCCAATACAATTGGCTGAAATTCATGAAAATATAGATTTAAAGTCGACAATTTAGATGGCAGAAGGTGAGGTCCAGATTATACTTGCTCAAATCTCAGAAAAAATATGCATGAAACTGCCATAATTTCCTTCATTTTAAGAATCTCATATCACCTCCATGCTTGTATATATGTATATACTTACAACGTAAGGAGTTTTGGCAAGTAGGAGAACAGCTTGGCAGAAATCGACGTGATTTGATTGTATGACATGTCACTGAGTGAAAGATTAGATGAAGGGTCAGGGTTGGTGTATTCAGGATTACTTGTTGAACACATTAATGTTGTAAATTGAATTTGAATCTAATTAATGTCAGTGTTATTTACATAATGCTATGAATCATACATTTTCATGAACATAAATACTTTCCAACAAATTTCCAGCACTGACATAAAACACGCTGACTGATATTTTAAAAAGTAACATTCATTCAGAATGTTATAATCATAATTTTGTCTAAAGATCAAAAAAACTAATCTACTCATTGTAGTTGATAAAAGTTGGACAAGTCATCATTTATTTATTTTTTCTTTACATCGACGACAAGGTATACTATACGCTTTTTCTTGTGCCTAATGTGATGAGTCATTAGATTATATCCTTAAAAAAGTAAAGAGCTACATCTCCGCAACAATTCTCCAACTAGTATGTTTTGTCTTAATGATGTCAGATGGATGTTGTTATTTATCAGTCGAAACAAAACGGCTGTGTCTATTTGCTACCTCAAATTTGATTTTATCTTCGAAGTAATTTCCCCATTGGTTGCGATAGATGAGCACTGACGATAAAATGAAATAAAAGAACAGAGTTTTTGAAACTTACATAAATTCAAGATTCTCAAGTCCTTCAAAGATTCCATCGGGAACACTTACAATCATGTTGGAATCAAGCAATCTAAGATAGATGATTCAATCAAAACATTTAGAATAGCGTATGGGATGCGCCGGAATAAAAAAAGTTACTTTATCCCATGGTTTAGGCCAATTTCATATCTTCTTAAGATCAAATAATTTTGGCTTTGTTTAATTAGTTTGTAATAATAATGATAATAACAATAACATTAATATTAGTAACAAAACTAAATAACAATAACAAATATTATTATTAACATTAGTAGATGTATAAGTACTACTAGTAGTAGTAGTAGTAGTAGTAGTAGTAGCAGTAGTAGTTTTATTAATAATATTATTGTTATAATAATAATAATACTTCTACTACTACTAATACTACTACTATTACTACTACTACTTCGAACTACGAACTATTATAGAGATATCGACTGCTACGAAAGGACTGGCTGTTTTTATACGCTTAAGGGGAAGTTGCATCCGCTGCTATCACCCAGAGGTGCGCCTGAGTGGGCGGCGCGCCGAGGGGTGATGCCAAAAAGCAGTCGATATCTCGTGTATATACCGAATTGACACCAAAATCTACCGAGAAATCTTACTTATCCTTTTCTTTTTTAAACTATTTTATGTAAATAAACAGAATAACAACTCACAAATATACTAGGTTCTTCATTTCAGAGAAAGCCGCCTGTGCCAACAAAGCGATGTTGCTCCTTCCGAGAAAACTGCATATGACAAACGAATTAAGTTTAAACAATTTACTGGATATACTCAAGAAATAAGGGCAAAAAAGCCAGTGCAAATTATTTTATATCAAACTTTCACTAATTGTAGCTTTCATTTGTATAGTATAATTGATTCTCAAAAATAAATAATGCCGAATGAATTTTATAACATAATAATGAATACCTCATATCGATCAAAAAATTTGCAAAAATGCATTTAAATAAAACATTCTTTTTTTATTATTTAGCAACCAACTTACTGCATTGAGAGCATGAAGAGATTTGAATTATAAGTTTTTAGGGTAAAAACATGTTGTTCTTCAAAGGAATAACAGCCCTAACAAGGGCTGATGAGCTCCGCTAAGAGCTCTAGGTTTCTGACGTTTCGATCGATATATTCTCATCGTCTTCAGGAGAATGACTAGAACATTGCCCAATTATGCCAGTGGATGTTTTGCCCTCGAAGGGATCCGATGTGCGGCCCGCTCAAATCGCGCCCACTGAAAATGCCCACAAATTTTAATCACTAATTTTAATTCAGAGATTTTTCCGAAATCAAGTAGATTAAGTCACAGGAGAGGTCAAATATGGATCAATATCTTACCAAAGGACGCTAGTGCTATGGCTGACAGTGCCATCGAACCAATACCTTGTGATCCACAATCCATTGCCATATGGAACAAAATACAACACTTCCCCCTTCTCACCCTACCCGGACACCCACTGGACGATAACCTTCTAGGACAACAAACCCCTAGGATAATCACCTACTAGAATTCTACCAACTAGTTCTTTATTAAGATTAAGAAATTAACAGGACTAAAGAAGAAATGTAAAGACTTCTGAACTTACAGGCTATTTATTTCCCTCTGACACTCCAGGATTTGTCCAAAAGAAAAATTAGATGATCCCTCCTCTACTGATGTTCTTTTGAAGAAGAGAACAATTATTTAATGATTAGGTTAAGTAGGAGGTTGATCTCTCTTTAAGGTGTAAAATAAATTGTGTGCTTTCTCGTTTTTGTAGGTCAGTTGGAAGAATATCGTAGAAGAAATATTCCCCGAAAAAAGGATGAGTACTATTTTGGACCGAACATTACGCCACCCACATCTGTGTGCAGCGCATATGGTTTTCAAAAAAGTCTGAGTATATTTTCTTATCCAAGACATCACAGTACACAACAATTGTTTTGTACTACAGAGTCAATCTTAACCAATTGCTTCTAGAAATTTCCTTCACAGTGCAATCGCATTCCCCGAACTTTATCTTTAAGCTATAATGTATTCGCCTTACACAATTAGAAATGTTAAATGTCAAAATGTTGGACTGTTCTTGAATGCACTCGGTTTATAATACCACAGGTACCACAGGTAGGTGATATATAGTATATGATAGTATATTGGGGCAATTTACCAATGTGTAGCTTTACAACATTGGTAAATTACCCCAAGTGTGATATCTCTACAACGCAAGAGCAGTCTATCTCACGATTTTATGAGACCATAATATGTTGATTATACTCACAGACACTGTAAGCCAAAAGGTCCATATCCAATGTTCTTGTTTTCATAATGAGCACATTGATCTACATGCAAAATAAGGTCAGTGAAATATTTGACAATTGAGTCTCAGTCTACAAGATGATATATTGAATTGGAATATCACTTTCATTAAGCATCGTTAAAAGTACTATATCCCATTTTCAGCCAACATCAAATTCTGTAGAACTTTGCAGGAATTATTAATATGTCACGTATGTCCTATCTGTGAAATGTCAAAGTTAGCAGTGTCCTAGTATTCAAATTATGCAAGGAAAACCGTTTACTTTCTAGACTTCACTGTCAGACACTATTGAGTCACTGACTGATTTCTTTTTGGCATACATAAATGAGCTGTAAAGGGTACATGAGCATTTGTCTACATCTATAACCCATTTCTTGTTATGGCCATAATTAAACTGATTGAATCTTTGCGCAGCACAAAACCTACGACCATTCGGTACAAGGGATTTACTAAAGGGATTGCAATCCCTATAGTCAATTTTACAACTAACAGTCGTTATTTTCCCACAAAAAGACATTTTCAAGCCCTTTCGTTTTGAGGGAAGTTCTAATTTAGTATTATCTTTAAAATGCAGGTGAAATTTAACCTTTTCATTTGTTTGGCCGGCAAATGGGACATAGTACCTTTGAAGATGGTTGTATTTTTTACGGCAGGCAGGAGTTTTAAACTATTATTATAAATTATTTTTTGTTTTAAATGTTGATCCGGAATACTGATCAGTTTAGGAAATTGATGACTGTAAAATGAAGCATTTCAATTATATCTGGGCATTGGATATACTGAATGGTAAAGTCAATTCATGTCCCTATCAGTAAATACGGAATTCAGAGAGAAGACCTCTGTGTTAAAAACAAAAACAATGACATCTTGATCAGACTTTAGCAACTGAAAATTGGTATGCTTCCTCTTACCTGATCCTCTTACGTAGGTACATACGGTTCCTATTTGATAAAAAAAAAAGATGGCAGCCTTACCCTTTTATCAGACCATTAGATAATGTGAATCACAACTGCTTTTACTCCAGTGAAATTTACTACCAACATCTTATTGATTAATAATAGAAAAATCATTAATCATTTGTATTCTGCTAGCGTCCGTATCTGTCACACACCATCTTTACGCGTCTATTCCGTTGTTCGTGTTATATCTTTTTATCTTATAATTGAATATATGTGGAGTTTATATACATTGATGATTACCACATTTACTGCTAAGTGCCATATTTATTTGATTAAGATACCATAGAAGCACTTAGTAATAAAATGATTATAATAATTATTATTATCATTGGAAGTAGTAGCAGTAGTAGTAGTAGTAGAAATAGTAGTAGTACATGTAGTAGTAGTAGTAGTATTGGTAGTATTATTACCATTATTATTATTGTTATTTTCATTGTTATCATTATCAAAACTATAAAAAAAATTCAATACTATCATACCTTGGGAGTCCATTTCAAGATGACACAAACCTAAAACACACACGTTTCCTGCAATTAAAGATATAAACCACGATTGTTACTGAAAGATTTTCTCCAACATTTGCCATGTTTCTTAAATACATGTAATACGTGATTAACAGTGCAAATTGCTAATGTGTAAATATAAGAAAATGTGTTGTAACTGAATGAGATATCATAAAGAGACTCATCCCATCTAGAATGCGATGATGAAAAATCAGTGACGATAATATTCCTAAATCAATCAAAGCTCTCAAATAAAATGATAACATCAACACGATAAACCTACTGAACGATAATAGGGTAGGAGCCCCCGGCAAGAATATCATATAAGGGTGTGGGGCGTAGTCCACAAATAATTTAAAGGTAATATACCATTGGGTTTTTGTTGTACAAACGCCATAGTTAGTTATGCTCCTCTCCTACCATCATTCAGCAGGTCCTAATGAAGCCCTGTGCCAAAAATGGCATTTGTACAACAAAAACTCAATGTTATATTACCTTATAAATTATTTGTGGGCTACGAGGCGACGCCCCCGCCCCACACCTCTATATAATATTCTTGCCGGGGACTCCTAGGCCTACCATAATATCGTTCAGTAGTTCCTAAGGAAGCCCTGTACCAAAAATGGTGCTTTTATCAGGCAAGTAACGGTAATTTCACCAAGCCACCTGACTAACGTGTGAAGTAGTGCATACGGCTCTGATCTGGAGTACGAGTGCGCGCCATTTGCCCAATAAATCAGATAAACATTGTTTATCGAGAGAAACTATGTTTATCGACTGATAAACACAGTTTCTCTCGATAAACAGTGTTTATCGGCGATAAACAAAGTTTTTCGGCGATAAACAGTGTTTATCGAGATAAACTCTGTTTATCGACTGATAAACACAGTTTCTCGGCGATAAACATTGTTTTTCGAGAGAAACTGTGTTTATCAGTCGATAAACATAGTTTCTCTCGATAAACAGTGTTTATCGCTTGATAAATCAGATAATAAATCAGATAAACAGTGTTTATCTGAATTATTGGTCAAACGGCGCGCCATACACGGATCCATACAATGTATTCGGTTAACGTAAAGCTAGTGTCGTGGTCATGCAAGGTCAGGGTTAGGGTTAAGGTTAGGGTTACGATTAGGGTGGCTGGGGGTAAGGGTAGGGATTGTGAATAGGGTTATTGTCTGGGATATATATAGGCCCTACCTTCAGGGTCAGGGTTAGGGTTACGTTGGTCTGCAGTTGTTCCTCAAATGCATATGCTACTATTTTAGTTTGGACGGATGAGCTCGCAAATTACGTACATACCTCCGGAGCATGTGACTCGAGACACATCGGATGCATTGCAGTCCTCATGAGATCCAACTCCTACCCCAGGACAGTCAAACAATCTAGATTCGTTCCCCGTGCACTCTACACGGTCGAGTGTGACCTCAACATGACTGCCATGTGTAATATGCGATGTAGTAATGGCTTGCGCGCTTCCCAGTCCCAGACTTCTGCAGGCAACGACAGCATCGTTCATGTCCCAAGAGTAACTACAGACAGATCTCTGTTGGCCGTTGTAGTAGTACACGACTACACCATCCAAGATGCTGGTTCCATCAGTCAGATAGATGACTTCGTCTTAGGGTGGAATAGAGGAGACAACTGCGAAACATGGTATAGTACTACGAGTGATGCCGTGTAATAATGGATGATATAGTAATTCAGTAATAGAGTTTAGTAATAAATGGCATAGTAACACGACCGTCCAATGACTATTATACTACACAGCCTACCAGTCAATATCTGTATAATATTTACCTTCTTGTGAACACTGAACGCCAGCACCGTCGTGGAAGCAGTAGTCCATCGTTTCGAATTTTGCATCTGGGCAGTCGAAGATGTTGTTTTCTCTCCCGTGCAATGTGCATCCGACAAATGTATGTTATTTATAACATATCCGAATTCAGGTTTATCAAATGCCTTCAATGCACCAGCGAATCCTAAACTTTTGCAAATGACGTGTGCATTGTTAAGGGTCCAGTCTTTCCCACAGGTTATTCCCCAGGTTGACTTTGCGAAAACCTCTACTCTCCCTTCACTGCTATTCCTTCCCCCGACCAGACGAACTAGGATGGAAAGTATGAAGCAGTAATTATGTAAATTGTTAACACCTTGTAATATTCACAAAATTTATAGTTGCATTGCATATACGATACCCATTACACGATACTTCGAATTTGAAGGACGACTATCAACATGTGCAGAGTTGAAAAATGTTATGCAAACTATGGGTGATATCAAAAGGCCAAACATCATGGATTTGCCGGTAATTGTCAACTACAATATCTAAAATAAATTATATATATGGCACAAGAATGAATGATAGCAACTTACTCCCAGTTGAGCATCGGACCATGGCGATACGGGTCGAATTGCACTGGTGATTACGAAGCCCGGACCACGAACATTCAAATATACTGGATTCATTGCCATTGCAACTTATGCCATTTAAGATGTATTCTGGGGCTACCTTGGAAGTGGTAGCATGTTGGTCGGTATCCAGAGCTGTACCTATCCCCAGGTATCTGCAGACAACATGTCCGCTGTTGATATCCCAGTAATCATCACATACTGATCTCCAAGAGCCATGGTAGAACACCTCTACGATACCCTCCCAAGGATAATGGCCTCCAGTCAGACGAACTATAGGGTATAATTTAAATGGTTACATCAATATACACTGTAACCCATACATTTGCTTCTAAAAAATACCACTTTTTACGTTTTATTGAAAAGATTTGACTTGATATACAGTATCTCCCCCCAAAAGTGTACCCAACTTCGGTAGCTCTTAATTAAAAATTCAAAACCAATATGACTTTAAAATGTTTTCATAATAACGAGTTACTTATTTACTGTCGAATGATACACTATTCATAATTTTTTTCTGTCACGGGTGACTGAGCACCAGGGTCTTTAAAAAGTGTTGTCAAATCGCCTTGTTCCAAGTTTTGGCTGATAGAACGAATGTGGGTCAGGTCATATGCATGTGCTTCTTTGGTCTTAAATCCTTTTAGAAGATACATTTTGCCTCGTGGTTTGCTGCTTCATTGTTTAATATGATGCAATGTATCTAGGCTTTCACGGAAGCTTGTTTCAATCCATAGGATAACCTTTTTTATTATTTGGAACAGCCTAGTAACTTCTTGTCTCATGATATGTCAGTTCTCTCTGCTCACTTGACCGGTGCGCCATTTCACATCCGTAAGGAGCATAAGGTGTTTATCTCGCATACCGGTTTCGTAATCTTTGAAAACTCAAATATAACATTCCAAATTAACTTTATCTATTTTGTATCACTCATGGAGAAGAGTTACTTCAAACAAGAGATGCGAATCAAGTCAAGATTGTAATCATCATAACGAAGAGAATATCATAAATTTTGCTTGTAATAAGCAATTACCCGGTACTAGTATTTTAGTTGATATCAACACCATTTATTTTGAACTGCCTAATAATTAATGTTAATAAGTGAGCAATTGTGTCTAGAATGAGATAACACAAACATAATGGCTTTTGATCCGCATTCACTGCTTGAGCCAAAACTTGGTACAAGAGGATTTTGACAACACTTTTGAAAAGCCTGCTGCTCAGTCATCCGTGGCAGCACAATTATGAATATGGTAGCATTGGATAGGTATAAGTTACCTTTTAACAAGATATATCATTCAAGGTCACAAGGGGCCTGTGTTGAATGGGTGCTCCTTGATACTGCAATTAACATTTATATCCATGAAGGCACATACAACTTTTGTTTGCAGTAGTTAGTAGAAGGTATACTAATAATAATAACAATATGAATTTATAACGCGCACGTATCCGAAACTTTCGATCAAGGCGCGACAAAATAACTCGTCTGATGGAAAACTAATGGGGAAAATTGCATTCTTGAGAGGGTTAAATGAAAGTATAATAGTGCTTGAAACATCCCTTACAAGTACTACTAAGGTATAAACATGTATGTGTACCCAAAACAAAATTCTCTATTTTCGACTCAGCTTAAAATAAACCCACTTCTGAATAAATATACATTTCGTGTAAAGAATACATAATTAAATGAAAGTGATACAACACTCCTTACTCGTAGAATTCAGACATGTAGCTGACGCCCTGATAGGAATCACGCACTCATTGAATTCGTCAGTGAAACTGTGCGGACATTCCTCGAGAGAGGACTCGTTCCCCGAACATCGGACATCAAACAGTACGTTCGTAGTTTGTGGTTGAAACGATTTGCTTGCCAGGAATAAGCCGCTGAAGCCAAGACTGCGGCAGGCTACCTCGGCATCGCTGACATCCCAGTTATAATGGCAGATTTTCCCCAGGATCCGTTAAGAAAGACCTGTACTATACCATCAATTGGCACCACATTGTCTTCATCATCGACAAGTCGTACTTCCCATTCTGTAGTAGAATATCAAAGCAGAAATAACTCGGTGATCCGACATTTGCTCCGGCGACCATTGCTCTGGGCTCTAATTTGTCAGATGTATAGGCTTAGGGTAGCAATATAGTTTTATCTTAGGTTTGGATTTAGGATTAGGGTTATGTTAATATTAATTAGGATTAAAGTTAGGAATTCGGTTAGTGTTGGAAATTAAGGCGGAGCAATTTTCGAGCATGTCTCGTACACAAAGTTCAATGTTAAATATTGAGGTGTGAAATCGAACGGCACTGAGGATTAAACACGGGCATAGGGTGTGGAGAGATAACCCCATTCCTGCTCCCCGGCTCCATATTGATCTTGGATCCCCAAAAAGACGTGAAAATAGGTGATTCAAACACAGAAAAAATGATAAGAGACAAAATTATATCATATATGAAAAATACCTAGATTGATGCATTGGAAACCAGATCTCCAGTCTGAAGCAAAATGCAACGTTATTCATTTCAATATGTCGGTCAAACTAGTTGATATATTATTTTAGTTTGGTTGAGTTCAAAGAATAAACATAACTGCTGAAATTGGTGAACAGAGCAACAGCAGCAACATCATACTTATTGTACTTGTTCATATAGCAAATATGTAGGATGATCTATTCTTTAAAGGTATCCGTTTCAGTAGCTCATCCACCTCTCCAGTATCGGTTGGGGTAGCCGAAATTTACCCACCGTAATGGGATTAGGTTGCATGGAACGCGTCTAATCATGATACTCTATATGCATTCATCTACATTATTAGAAGATGATGAATACATCATACTGGTAATAATATAAATGATTAATAATGATTGTAACTATAACAAAAATGTAGCTTAAATACAGACCCTCTGTTACTTCAAGATAAGGAAAGTAAAGATATTGGAACTTATGAACTGACAATACATTAAACATGGTTTAACCAAACTAGATGGATATTTTAGTGTAACTATGGTAATCTCAAACTTTTCTCCATTTGTCGTTTTCTTTTAAAATTACGTTTCCTTGTTGATAAAGTTTATATACCATTATGTTTTCATATGTGATCCTTGTATAAACAGATAACATTATATTATACAAACACTCTGTACATCCGACTTTATATGAAATAAATTTAGGAAAAAAGCTTACCAGCGGTGGTATTTCGATCAGATGGAAAGGTAGCCGTTGGTTTCCGAAAGTTAAAAATACAATAACTGTATAAATCAAACGAACTGAGACTGTTTTGCGGAAATCCATGGCCA